>WUAM01000071.1:1252205-1271640 GCA_024336885.1 Actenoides hombroni | reverse complement strand
GGTTGAGTTGCCATCCCTGGATGTGTTTAAGCATCGCTGAGATGTGGTGTTGGGGGAGATGGTCTAGGGGTGAACTTGTAGAGTTGGACTAATGGTTGGACACGATGATCCCAAGGGTCTTTTCCAACCTAAATGATTCTGTGATTCTCCTATGTTGGTGGTTGCAGATAAATCCTTCCGAAGTTTAGGTAGGCAAGAGGCCAGCCCTGGAGGACAGGTAGTGAGATGATGTCACCACAAACTGGTGATCCCAATGCTCAAGCTGCTCTGATCTAACCATGCCAGTGTCAAACATTATCTTTGTGCTTAAACTGAGATGAAACTCTGATGGGACCTGCTGTCACAGGATGTGGGGAGAAGTAAAATCCCATCCCAAGGCCCTGCAGAGAAACAGTGCTCTGGAGGGAGAAGAAGAGGAAGGAAGAAAAGGAAGAGGCTCCACTGGTGCCAGGAGCACCTGCAGAGCACACGGTGATGGAGCGATGGTGCTGCCAGAGGTGGTGTGGGCACGTGGCCATGTGCAACCCGGTGGAGCAACCTGGCATTTGCTGTGACGTGGTACTTGCAGCCCTCCCCCGCTCCCAGTTGCACCCCGTGTTCCCCATCAGTCCCAGGGACTGTAGCGTGATCGGCTCCCGCTCCCCTCACCAGAGGCTGCTTTAACGAGTCAGGTCACACCAGGATATGTTGCTAAATCATTACATAAGCTGCTCTGCGAGGTTTGGGTTCCTCCTCCACCAGCTGTGCGGGGGATTTCACAACGCCGTGGAATCGAGGGCATCCTCGCACCGTTTGCACCTCCCGCCTTTCTCGGTGGGAACAAGCTGTCCCCAGCCCGCAGTGTTTCTGAGCTGGTCCAGAATGCAACGGGCATGGGTAGGAGAGGAGTCCAGGTACCATCCTGGTTGAGGTGTCTGTCTCCACCTGTGTCCCCAGCTGCAGGAGACCATTTGTATCTATTTGCTTGTCGTCACCTCCCTGGACTGTATCTCGACTTCTGGTGGGCATGGGCTCAAGTTCTCTCTTTGGTTTTTTTATGCAGTGCAATGGTATGGTCCCGGGCTTGGCAGCATCACTTCTGGAGACCATGCCCCACACCCCTGCCCTTCCTCCAGCCACTCCTGGAAGCAGCAGATGCACCTGTCAGGACCTGACTTGACTTACAGGGCACCACCCAGGTAACGCTCATGCAACTCAGAGGGCCTCTAAAAAACACTTAGGTTATCTCAGTGAGCTCCTCTCCACTGTCTGTAGTTATTCTGACCCCAGCCATCCTCAAGCACTGCCTTCACTGACCGCCAGCTGCTTCTGGACTTGGGAGATGTGGGATGGCATGGAGAGGGGAGACTCTTCAACCCATTACATATCTAGAAGCAAGAGATGCATTTGTCAGGTCCTTGGGTGGTCCTCAAAACCTAGAGAAACAGCAGGTAGATGAAGCTAGGGAGAAGCTACCCACTGAGGCCTTTCAGGTGTTCTGGGCATGGTCAAGCAGGATTCACTGTCACTTGGCAGCCTGTGGTGGGAACACAACCTTGCTGAGGGGCTGGCACATCCTCACAGGCAGCCATGCGACCCCAGCCCCAAATGTACATGGCTGGATGTGGTGGGCAGTAGTATGACACAGACATGTAGACCAACCTCCCGTGCTTAATCTCAGTAGCATTGCCCACTTTCAAGGGAAGATTCCTGCAGCAACCCCAGGTATCTGGTCCCTGAGAACAGGCTGCAACACCACCGAAGGTAAGTGCCATAAGTACAAGGAGTCCCTTGTTGCACCCACCCATCCCCTCCCACAAGTCCTCTCCTGCAGATGTAACAACCTGCCACTGTGATGCAGCAGCACCAAGTACGTCCTTGGGAGAGGGCCAGCCCCAGAGATCTTGAGCTGGGACCTTCCTGACACCTCCTGAGACTTGGTCTGCGGAGCAGTTTTTTATCCCAGGCTCACTCAAACACTTTACCCTTGGGCTGCTGGGCAAGGACTGTAGCAAGGAGGGGCTTTGCCAGCAGGGTCCCACTTAGTTAAGTCTTGATGTGAAGCAGCTCCCCCAGAACACATCTCCTTCACAGAGCTGGGTGAAGAGCCAGCTACAGGCTGAGCTCACCCTGAACTGGACATTGCCCTGGCAGAGAGGACTGTGTAGAGATGGGAGGAGACCAGCAGCTCCTTGACTGATTTTGAATAAACTCCTCAAGTGAGATAGGGACAGAAGATGAAAACTGGGTGGACTGGACAACTTGATGGTCTTCTCCTGGCGGGGAAGGAGAGCTCCTTCCTTCTCCATCACCACCCTCCCCTCCCAGGGGACCTCCCTGGTGCCTACCCTTCCCTGGTAGTTGCATGGCCACTCCCAGTGCTTGTTTCCAGAGTGACCTGCTGACCAAAGCATGTCCCTTTTTCACTGCTGACAAGCCTGCACAGCCCTCTCAACTGTAAGCAGTTTGGAGTTGTGATGTTGTTGCTCATCAAAGGTGGGACCTGAGATGTGATTGCTTGGCAGGGGATGTCCAAGTGTAGGGAAGGGCAGAAGGGACGATCTGTATCTTCAGCCTTGATGGCTCTGGATGACCTGCCCTGCTTTGTGTGCATCACATGTGCCATCTGCCACAAACAGGGGCATCAAAAGAGATGAACCAGGGATGTGAGCCCATGGACGTCCAGCCAACAAGGGCAAGGCCTTGGTCTGCTCTCCAGCCACAAGACTGTCAGGAGTGGAGCACGGGACACACAAGGAAAGGCTGGGAGAACTGGGCTGGTTCAGATTGAAGAAGGGAAAGTCTGGAGGGATCTTACAGCTCTCTGCAGCTAATTAACTGGAGGATGCAGAGAAGACAGAACCAGAGATGGATCTTCTGATGTGCGTGGGGAGAGGAAGGGAGGCAACTGGAGTAAGCTGTGGCATAGGAAATTCCTCTTAGATGCCTGGAAAAAAAATTCACCAGGAGGGTAATCAAATAGCGGGAGAGGGGCCAGCAAAGCTGTGGGAGCTCCAGCCAAACCTCAGCTGGACAAGGTCTGGAGTAACAGGGTCTTGACCTGGTTCAGCAAATCTGTCGCTGCTTTGGGCAGAGGATCATCCCCTTCCTATCTAAATGATTCCACTTTTCTGTAGGACACACCTTAATGATGCTCTAACTTTGTTTCCAGTGCTTTATCTCCATTGCGCAAGGCTTCCATCTTGCCGCATGCACCACCACAGCTGCTCTGCGTGAGCTGTCCTTCCTTTTCATGGAGAAATCGAGGGTTTCCTGACTCTCCTCACCTAAGTTCCCATCCACAATGGGAGCTCTCTGGGGCTTGGTGAAGTTTACCTGCTTTGCTAAGGGCCAGCCCATGATCTGCCCAGTGCTGTCACCTTCTCATCCTCCCAGAGCAGCACCTCAAAAACCTCTCAGTGCCACACATGTGTGAAGAGTGGAGGGAAGGTTTTGTTCAAGAGCAACCTGTCCACATGTCTCAGCAGGCTTCTGTGTGACAGCTTTCCTCATCTTGGCAGCTCTGTGCTCGCTTTCAGCTGGATCCTGGTTACCCTGTTGGATCTGAGCTCTCACCATCTGCCCTGTTCCTGTGGCTCTTTATGGTCACACAGAATTAAAAGAGCCTTTCATGAGAGGTAGAGTGAAACTAAGGCCTTGGAAATCTGAAGAGCAAGTTTCCTCCTGGAGAATCCTTACCAGGCTCTGGGAAGTCTCAGCAGTGCTAGTGTGAGGCTGAGTCACTGCTCAGAAAATGATGTTATCCTGGGGAAAACAAGAAATTCCCAGCAGCCTTACCTCTGTCCCTCCTGGTCACCACCCACCCTGAGGAAGAAGCAACTCTAGGTGCTAAAAAAAGAACCCCACAGCAGGACTCCCCGTCCCCAATTTCAGGGGCCGGCTACTTTCCCTCAGCAGCTTTTGCAGCGATCCGTAGACTCTTTCAGCTCGGGAGCGCCTGACAAGTTTGAACAGCCAACCCTGCGCCTCTCTGGGAGCAGCACTGGGCCAGCGATCCCCTTTGATTGCAATCAGCGAGCTGGCAGGAATCCCAGGAACTCGTACAAAAATGCTTTGAAGAGGCCAGATGCACAAGGCGTGTCCCCGTGTGGGGTGGGGATCGGTGATTCACGCCATCGCCATGCGATGCTCGCTGCGCGCACATGCAGCCGGCTGACCGCGGCGGAGGCCCCCGTCTCCCGCAAACCGCCGGTCGCCTCTTGAGTTCAATTCCTTTTTAACCCTCCCATCTTTCGCCCATCGCGCCCCAAATTCGGCGCAGGAGTCGTTTCCCTCCCGGCATTCCCTTGAGCCTCAGACAGAAAGGCAGACAGGGAATTGGCTCCGGGCGCTGGTAGACGCAAGCTCTGCCGCTGCGCCGGTGCCACGCTGGGCTTGCTGGGGATGACACTCGCCGTGCCCTGCTAAGTAAGCATCCCCAGCCCGTGATTCAGAGCAGAAACAGCAGTTTGCATCGAGGTGACACAAACTCCTTTATTTAAATCCCTTTTGCTCTTTCAGAGATGCGTTTGGAGTCTGTTGCAAAAAAAAACCCAAACCAACAAACCAGGAGATTCCCTCCCTTGGGCTGGATCGTGCAAACTCGCCTGAAGAATCTGTTGTTTCTTGACAGCTTCCGTAAGCTCCCTGTCCCCAGCTCCACAGCCCAGCTCAGCATTTCAGGCAAGTTATGAAACAGGGCAGATGCTGGAGTGTAGCATTTGTATTATCTGCCAGCAAAAGATGGGACATGATAAACACTTGGCTCTCCCGTGCGGGGACAGGGTGAGGGCTGTTCCTTGCCCGGGGCAGGAAATGACATTACAGGTTTGCAAGAGCTGGGCACTTTGTTGTGCAGAAGCCATCTGACGCTGACAGCCTGTCATTGATTTGCGAAAACATCGTTTGGCATCGATAACAAGCTTTCAGGAGAAACAAGTAGGACAGAGGAAAACAACACCCAGGTATTGCTTTGCTGTTCCCTACCTGGACTGAAAGGGCACAGACTTAGCCCTGCTCTGTGGAGAAGCAGCAGAAAATCCTCCTCCATCTCACTAGGCATTGGCCACCTGGTCTTGGGCAGCCTCATCATGGCTGGACTAGCTTGGGCATGGTCCAAATGTCCAGGCTGGTTGGGTGATGGAGCAGAGTGAAGTCACTGCATCCCTTGGGTGAGGTGTCAGGAAATGTGGGGAGAGGGCACCAATGGTAATTACTCTCTAGGTGCTCCAGTCCTGTGTCTCATTGGCAAATCTTGGGTTTCTGCTGTTGGGTTTCACTGTAGGAGCATCCTGGAGCACCAGAAGAGAAAGGTGCACAACGGTCATCTTCCCTGGGAGCATGCCCTATGCTTTCTGATATTGTCTTTGTTCCTGCAGATGATGGCACCCGTGTGCTCACAGGCCACTAGGGAAACATGAAACCTGATGAATGGCAATGAAATAAAGTTGCTCTCTTGCTGCTTTCAAGGAAGGACCCAGCATCTCTGAGCCAAAAGCACCGAGCCTGTGGACAGACAGACCCTGAGCACTGGTGATTCCCACTGGAGAGAAGACCCACAAGTCCCCTCCACTACAGCACCCTCCACCTGGCAGTGCAGAGGAATCTGCTCCTCCTGGCCCTTCTCCAGACTGTGTGCTGGCACAAGCACCCAGGACCCCATCCTGAAGGCTCCAGGAAGTTTCTGTCCTGGGGACTCCCTCCTCAGCCTCCCTTATGATGAGATTTGTGCCTCTTCTCCTGTATCAGCTTCTTGTGGCTTGGCAGGAGCTTTGTCAGCACTTGCTGTGACCTGAAACTGGTCACACCGGCACCGAGGTGTTCGATTCTCTGCGAGCGAGTTGCTGCAGTGTGGCTTGGCAGACAGAAAATACTCTGCTCTAACTCATAACCTGGCATGTCATTTCTTGTACGGCCATTTTATCTTCTTTTCTACGCGCTACCCCAAGTTACTTGCAACGCTTGCCGCAATGCCTCGTGGCTGCCCCAATTTCTCTATAGGGTCCTCCTTGCAAAAAGTGGGACCCTCTTTGGGAAGAGGGGTTACCCCATGAACACAGCAGCACCCTGCAGTCAGCAGAACCCTCCATGACCCCTACTCTAGGTGCTCTGCAGGCCAATCTGCAGTCTTTGGCTCAGTGAGGTGGTTTTGTCACCTGTGCAGGCAGAGGAAGCTTTTTGCAGATGAGAATCTGGACATGTTGACCTGGGAGCATCTTGGCAGGACAGGGGCAGGACCCCCAGGCAGGAATGGTCACTGTTGGCAGCATTGCTCCTCTGACGCATTGTGTGTGTGACACTGCCTCCTGCTAGCAGGGGCATCCCCAGGTCCTTGGCACTGGGCCATCATTTTGGACCAGTTTAGACTAGGGGAAAGAATAAACTACAAGACGAGCAGGCTGTGAGTGAGATTCTCCAGCTGCCAAAGCGCACCTTTTCCTACCCAGACCCACAAAGCCTCACCTCTGAGCCCTTCACAGAGAAGGGGAAGGTGACGTCCACACCCAACCCTTCTGCCTCCCAGCCTTGCCCTCTCCCCACTGTTACCCACATGCCCCCCCTCAACCCATCCCTTTCCACGCAGGCTGGGGGAGGCAGATTTGGGGCGAGGGCAGTGGGGAGCCGCGTGCCCTACAGCAGCAGCGCGGGGGCTGCGAGCGAGCTGCGGCGGGGAGCGCGTGGGTGTGTGCAGGCAGGGCTGTATATCCAGTCTGGCAGAGGGTGTGCCTGCTCACACGGCACCGAGCCGAGCCGGGAGCAGGAGCCCTGAGACACCCTCAGCCCGGGACGTATGGCAAGGAGGGGTTTGGGAGATTAAACCCCAGCACGAGACGTGTTCACTGTCGCCTTGCGTTGTGCACGGTCAGGTGAAGTGCAGCCCCCTATCCCCCCCAGCCCCGCGGTCTGCCTGCAGCCATGCTTCACTCTCCGCTGAAAACGGCGTTGGCTTATGAATGTTTCCAAGACCAGGCCAGCTCCACGCTGGCTCTGCCTTCGGACCACAAGCTGAAAACTAAGGGCACGGGAAAACAGCGGGTCCAAGAGCAAGTGATGATGACGGTGAAGCGGCAGAAGCAAAAATCGTCCGTGTCGTCGAGCGTGGGCCACTCCAACCGAGGTAAAATCCCACTGTGCTCTGGACAGCAAGGGGGTCCCTGCTGGGGACAGAGCAGATGCTATGGGGTGCTTTTGTGGGGTTTTGTCTGTGGGGCACAGACCTGTTCACATCTCTCATGGGTCGCTCCAGGCAGGGGATGCCAAAGGTCTCTTGCACTGGATGGAAGAGTTAGGACAAGCCGTGGAGCTGGATGAATCAACTCCGACTCCGAGGTGGAGCTGATCTCCCGGGAGTGCTGCTCTGCTCCGCATCCCCAAGGCACTTGGACACTTCAATGTGGTGTTATTAACCACTTGTTCCCTGGCTCTAAAGCTGGAGTACCTGCCTAACTTTTGCAAATCCTTCCCTCTGCAAGTGTCCTCATGGTTGGAATCCTCCACCAGAGCCATACCCTCCCGCAGATGGCCAAAGCTCACAGCGTTGCTCTTCCACCATGCCATGGGGCCAGGAGCTGGGCACAAGCTGGGGCTTGGCTGTCTCCTGAGTGCTGCAGCAGGTGGAGGTGGAGAGCTGGCAGCTCTGCCTGCACACAGGACCCCAACCTGAGCTTGGGATTCACCTCCAAAGCTCCCAACATGTCTCCTATTTGCAGACTGAGAAGTGTGGAAGCCTCTGGGACACCCCAGTGTGCGTGGTAGGAAGGAGATGAGTTAGGAGGAGACATTCTTTTTTTTTTACTGCAGTTCAGTGGGGATGTTTTTCAGCCCCCTCTATTTTGCAGATAGGTAGAAAGGAGTGTAGGGGTCCAGGCAGCTGGTCCACCTCCATGCACTGAGTCTGTGTGGGTAGAAAGCAAGAAATCAGCTGAGTCCTGGAACCAGGTGTCCTACTGGAACACCTTCCCCTTTAAAGCCCTTTAAAGGCTTAGAAATGTTTTTGGGTTTTTTTTGCCATTCTCGCACCTGGAAAGAGCTGATTTGGAGGTAAACCCCAGCTTTCCCCAGCCGGGAGCTGCAAACTCAGAGGGTTGCAGCAGCTACAGTTGTCCCAGGACACTCTCGGAGGTGCTTTGGCCAGCAGCTGCAGCGAGCTCACTGGCCTGGCTGAATTCATTGGGAAGAGGAAAGCCCAAGGCTTTGGGGTAGAGGGGGGTTCTGGGGCTGGGACTGAACTATTCAGACGCGCCTGGAGAGAGCAGCATGTAGAAGGTTGTTTGCTGGAAAGCTGGGTGAGCTGGGCCAGTCTCTGCCACCTCACCTGGGGACTGTAGCTTGCCCGGCAGCTTTTCCAAGCTGGATTGGGAGGCTGAATCCAGCACTGGTGAGGTGTCGTGGTCCAGACACAAGTTTTGGGCTGGTTTCTGAAGAGAAACCAGGTGGCACTAGGCTGCTGGGTGAAGAGTGGAGGTGGTGCTCCCAGAGGAACCATCCTGGCTGTGTGCATCACAATTGGTGTGACGGAGGGAGTAGAGAAGCCTTATGGCATGTGTGTGGTGACCCATGATGAGCACTCCCATCTCTGCTTTTGCTTTTTTTGTGTGTTTGTGGATGTAGACGCCAAGGGGTGGGTGAGGGACGGGGCAAGCAAAGCTTTCTTCTGCCACCAAAATGGAAGGTGCAAATCTCCTCCTACCTCAGGAGGGTTTATTGCTTGAGGTGTTATGGTGCCAGACCTGCCAAATTAAATACATGCCCGGATGAGATGGGAGGCTCTGGATGGGGAATGGGGGCACCACCAATCTCCCATTCCAGCAGAGGGGAAGCAGGCAGAGGGGAAGCAGGCAGAGGGATGTCTCCCACTGCCTCCCATAGCCAGGCAGGAAAGGAGGTACAGGGGGGTTATTCTGCTTGGAGAGGATCCCAAGTGAAACCTCTGGGAAAGGAAAAAACAGAAGCACCTTCCCAAGCTGCCTGTCTCTGCTCGACAGGCTGAGGCTAAACTCCTCCTCCAGACACTTTCTGAAATGTCTGGGAATGGGAATTGCGTGGAAATGTGCAGCTCTGGTTTCTGTGTCCCAGGGAGGCTGAGTCACATCCAGCTCCCAGGATCTGCCTTCCAAACATGGGTCTGAGGCTGACCTGTTCCCACCGCAGGGAAGTTGGCCAGCACAAAGGTCCTGATGGCTGATTCACCTGGGTGGCTGCTCTCTCAGTGCTTTTCTGGGTGAAATCCCAGAAGAGCAAGAAGTTGCCATTTATTCTTGGGATTTTCTCCTGGGTTGAAGCCTGGTCAGGTTAAACTTTCAAGTATTGATTTTTACAGGTCCAAATCGTAGCTGAGCAGACCTAATGAGAAGCATTAATAATTCCTATGACCAGGCTCCATAGGTCTGTCAGGTGTGGATGCTCCTCCAACATCAGCTACCTGCATCACCCCACGATTTCTCAGAGATGCTCCTCAAAGGCAACACAAGCTGGGGAAGTCACAAAGACCTTTGATAAACATTTGTGTGCTTTGTTCCCCCTTCACCCAGGTGGTTTCCTGCGTGTGTCTGGCTAGGTGTTGGTCCAGGTCCAGCCATCTGTTACTGTAGTTTGATCCGTGGTTTGAAGCACAGCACAGAGCTTCCGCCAGGAATGCCCGTGTTTGTAGGATGGGGAGTGTGGATATGGACCCCTCTTGCACATAGGAGGGATGGATATTGATGTATACCATAACTGGAGTTTCTTTAGCAGCAGATGTTCCCTCAGTGTCCTGCTGATTGATGGATACATGAAATTAGTTGGTTTGGAGCCCAGCAGATCAAGGCATTGTGGCCACTCTCTGAAGATCTAGTGCACCCAATCTGTGCATGAGCCACAGCAGGGCAAGATGACCCATCTGGGCTCAAACCGGTGTGCTCTGAGGTAGGGCAGTGAGCAGAAACCAGTTGCAAGCAGCATAATCCTACACCCATCATGGGGTCTTTTCTCAGCACAGCAGCAATGGGTGTCTCCAAGGATGGCATCAAAGTTGTGGGTCTGTGGAGTCTTCTCTCCTTGGGTTTTAGGTCTGTGAGGTCTGCCCTAGGGTATATCTGCCCTTCTCACCATGGGAATACTGACAGGATGGCTTCTTCTGAATTTGCGAGTAATGCAAATTTCCGGGGAAAATGAATTTCAATGGCATGGCAAGAAAAAAGGCCAGGCCAAGCTGAAACAGCTCCTTGTAGCCAACAGCACTAGTCTGCAAAGTCCTCTGGCTAAAGTTTTGCCAGTGACTCGTCACTGGTACAGCAGGGAGCAAATATCTGAGGAAAACCAACCAAGGAGTGTTGCATCCAACTCCCACAGCTGAGCTGTGATTTAGAGGTTTGCTATGCTGGCTGTGGCTGAGAGGGGAGAAATCCCACCTAGCTCTAATGGGATCCCACCTAGCTCTAATGGGGGTCATTACTCTGATGTGAAGGCAAGAGGAGGTTTGGGGGATATTAAGTCTTTTGAAGACTTCTGTAATCTTCCCCCAGCATGAGATGAGTCAGTGAAAGCCATCCCCCTCCTCCACAAACCTTAGATTATTAAGTTTGAAGCTCTCTGCTGTACCAGAAGGCAGAAATGAAGTTTGGTCATTCCTACAAGAATCCCAACTTCTGGGAGTTCAGGAACACTTCTCTCCTACGAAGAATCCAGGCTTCGCTTTGTGCCTCCCACAAGCCCTCTTCTCTTACTACTTTTTTCCCTATGTTTAATCATCCTCATTGTTTTAAAGCCACGCATAGTTTATTTAACTCGTCTAGCCTGCACGACCAGGGACTGGTTCTTGTCTTGCCTTTCCCTGCAACAGATTAATATTTATTAGCAGGCATCCATTTCCACAATGCTCCCTATTAGTTTCATGTGTCCAGCTGAAGCTATTCAACCTCATGCCCCCAAAAATATGGCACTATTTAACACAATTCTTCTCCTTGCCATCAGTCTCTTAGCTTCAAGAGATGTAAAGTTGCTTTTGAAATGACACATCGAGCACAGTCCATTGGGTTAGAGGGGTGTCTCAGTTTGCTCTGCTATGATGGATCACAGCTATAGAGAGGAGGATGAGGGCAAGGCGAGCATGCAGTGGGGGTCACAGTGATGAAGCACAACATCTTGCAATCCCTACCTGTCGTAGTTAATTTTTACCCTTGTGAACAGCCATGATGAAATTAAGTGAGATTTTAGATTGACCGATTTTTAAGGGAATGCCTTGAGGGGGAGGAATGACAATTTGGGGGTGGGAGAGAGGGGTCAACAACAACAACAACAACAGCCTAGCCAGCGCTTGAGAAGCCCTCAGTGGTATTTTCTGCCCACAACCATGGTCTCTGGGAGGCTGTGCTTCACCTGAATCGTTCTCATCTACATCTTTTCTGCCTCTGTCTCACTAATTAATTGTCTCTGTGTTTGTCCAAGTGCAAGTGGGCACTTCGGAGACCTAAACAGCTTCTTGAATGACAACAAATGGGACACAGACCTATGGACATAACTAGAAAAAAACACCAGGGAGGCATCTCCCCCAGAGAGCATTTCCACCATTTCTACCCCCCGCCAAAATGTTTTTTCAGGAGATAGTCTGTTTTTATCCCAGATTCTCAGGACCTGTGATCAGCTTGTACAGTCTTTACCCTTGAGGTGGTGGAAAAGAGGAATATCCTTCCTCTCCCTGAGTGTTGGTGATACACCTCCAAACCTGCTCTCAAGAAGAACCAGGCAGAGAAATGTCTAAACTTGCCAAACCAAACAAAGATGATGTTTTCTTTAGCCACCTCTACCAGAAAATCCCCAGGTTCTTCCTGGCCTACAGACTGAGCAATCCAAGCAATCAATCATAGTTATGTGGTGGCAGAAGTTCCTTCTCCAACCAGCAAGGAGGCTTCAAAATGCCTTGCCCATTTGAGGTTATGTATGATTATATATTTATATGCTCTTATGTACAAGTTCTTGGAGGTGAAGGCAACTCTTCAACAACTGAAGAACATAAACTTTCATAAACTGCCTGGTCTCTTGAATTTGGCCGTGTAGCGGAGAATTGAAACAAGAAAATTAGAGATGTGCCTATTTTTGGTATCTCCTTGCTGAACCCCAAAATCTTTGGTGCAGAGCATGGCAAGAATGGATCCTGAAAGGAAAATCAAGGTCCCCAGGAAGGACTGGTCAGATTAACCTGTGAGTCATACCCAGAAACTCTTTCATCCAACTGCTCACTTACAGCATCAGCAAAATGCTCCCAGGTGCTCCCCCCTGCAGTTATATGATGTTTGCACAGAACAAGAGGTTGACTGTAAGAAGGAATTCTCAGGAAACTGGTATCATAGGGTTGTTTTGTCTCTGTGCTCAGAAATAGTGTTATTAGGTAACTCTGTCCCCTGGGAAGTCACCTGCCCCAAACTTATAATTTCAAGCCCTGCCTTGCTTCTGCAGAAGCCCAGCCCTAGTGTCCTGATTTGGAGCTTCTGAGAAATCTCAAGGTGGAGAGGGAAGCACAAGGTGAAGGGCACAGCTAAATTCTATCTCCCATTGCATGCCAATGGACATTTCCTTGGTTTATCAGCAAGTTCTGTGCAGCTTAATATATATGAAGCAATCAGGGCTGGAGAAATATCGGTAGGGAACGATGCCTACCAAGTCTCTAGACGATGGAAAATGAGATCCTGTGGTTTTCTGCACAAGTGTATGTCTGTGAAACTGCTCTGCCATGGCTTATTCTGCATTCAGTGATGTTCTTCAGATGCTGCCATCCATGCAGTCTTACTCCTCTCTTGTTGACAATAGAAAGCAAATCTCATTATTTGTACCACATCTACAGGAATCATCTTCCTGAGAAAAATGCAAGAATTTTTAGCCACGAACCAAATCACCATAACAGGTTCTGGGTGCCTCAGGCAAGACAATAGACTAGATTTATTATGAGGATCACTGGCTGTAGAAGACCTGAGTGGCTTCAGGGCCTTTGTGGTCGAGCTTATCCAGTTTATCTAAGAGATGAGTCTTATCAAACAATCAGAGAGATTAGGATATTTCTGACATTACCCACCAGTTTAGGTGCATATATTAAGACAGGTAGGTCCTGATTTAGTACTTCATTAGACATTCAGAGCTTCCCCTGTGAGTTAATTGGAGTGTAGGGTTTGCACTTCCTCATAACGGGACTTGGGATGCCACAATTATTGAGCACTTTTGAAAACAGAACTTAAATGACCCTAAACTCTTCTGGACCATCTGAAGGGGGTTAAGGGAATTCCCGTGTGGAAAGAGAATGACTCGCTTTATTTTCTCTTGTAGTGATGAATGTAGCACTGAGTAAATACTTTTAGGAGGGATTCAAAGACTGCACTGCCAAGGGCTACTGGTGAGAGACAGCTGGAAAAGTTTTTAGTAGGGCTGGGATAGGTAAATCCACACTCTGAATAAAGCACTGAGAAATAATAGAAATGGTGATGGGTTCCTTCCAATCCAAGGTATTTGCATCTTTACAAAACACACCTGAGATTTAGTGTCACATATCTCTCCAGCACCCCAAAACTAATGGTGGAGCTTAACATTTTCAGGAGAAGAAAGTACAAATACATAGACCAATCTTTTAGAGACTGGAGATTGAAATTCAAGGCCATGTCATCAGGTATTTTAGTATTTGACTATGTCAGATCCCCAGGTGTTAAATAAACTTGATCATCATTTACCCATCAGGTTTTTTATTTACTATTTATTGAATTTTTTGAGCCTTGCTCAAGCAGCTTGCATTGATGTGATTGTCAGTGTTCAGACCAGGAAAACAAGGCTGACAGGAGGGTCGGAGGTGGGGTTTGCCTTCAGAAAAGAGGCAAATTTTATTAACCTCCAAGGCAGAGTAAGGGAAGTATGTTCCAGGTTCAGACTTTCTGGGATTTGTAACACAAAATATCATCCAGTTCCTCTCTTGTATCAAAGACCCTCAGGTCAGGTCTCTGACACTGTCTGCTGTTGCCTGCTGTAGATTTTATGGCATTTAGTCTTTTGTGCTGAAAATCTCAGGCTGTTGCTTGTGGTCTGAGGCCTGGAGTTTTCAAGAGCTCTTCTGAAATGAACATCTTCTATGAGCTGCCTGCAATGGCTAGAGCTCAACTCACTGCCTGTCCTTCCCATGCTCCTGTTAGAGTTTCTAACTCTGTCATTCTTCAGTAACTAAACTCACTGGGGAAAGAGCACCGTGCTCTGAAGGGGTGCCTGCTGGGGCCACTTTCTTCTGCTGACCATGCTTCTTCCATTTACAGGTTCCATGTACGACGGTTTAGCTGATGGTTATGGCTATGGGACATCCCGGGGCAGCTATTACGCCAAAACTCAAACAGGAAACAGCAGCTGGGGATATCCGGTAAGATGCTCTTTTTTTTTCTGGGAGCTGTGGCATAATCTTGAGGTAACCTGCACAGACAGTACCCTCCAGCAGAAGCAGTCATGTAGCAAGGTCATAGGACTTCAGAAACTTGCCTGAGAGAGATTGTGCATGGCCATGGCTATCTGAGAAAGTAACTCAATGTAATGGAAGGCGATGATCAAGGACCCTATATCTGTGTTGCACGTGGCTGGAGATTTTAATGTGGTCAAGAATTAGTTTGGGTTTGTGGATTGATATCTTCATGGCACAAGAGGTTTGCAGGCGTTTGAGGGATCGCTCATGGGTTTAGTCTCTTCTAAGTTTAAGTTTGGAGCACATCCATTGCTCACATGGAACAGTGTCCATTTTTGTTTCCATGTACCAAAACTTCTCTGTGAACAACACTGATGTGTTTGAGTGGCGGATTTGCATCGTAACTGCGTTGCTATTCCCAACCTCAGTGCTAGTGCAGACCCTTTTCAGATATTCTCTGAGCTTGGGAAAGAGGTGGTCCTCTTCTCCATAGTGATTTCCAAAGAAAATCTTACAGACTGACAAAAAAAGCACAGGGGAGATAGTACTTGTCCTGGTGCAACGTGAATTTATACATCCCACAGTGGTCCCCGTCTTGTCCTTGGTGACAAACTCTTGATACGCTGGAAATCACTCCAAATCACTCCATCATCTACTGGGACAGCTTGTGCTGTTTTGCACCTCCACCTCAGACCCATATTCTGTTCTTTCTTGGTTTTCATCAGCTATGGAGTAGAAAGGAGCAATTCACGGATCTGGGATTTGAATACAGGAAAAAGAAAAGGCTCCTTTCAACAGCTCTGGGACCATAAAGCAGCTCCCTGTCAACCATCAAAGGGTTGAAACCAGGAAAGGTGCTTATGTTGGCTTCAAGCACACAGACAGAGGGTTGAAACTTTTCCTGGTAGTTACCAGGTCCTCTGCCATCACCATTCCTCAGCTTCAGAAGGATTTTTCTGTTGTCTTTCTTAATGGTCTTGGTGTAGCACACTTGCTTCAAGGCAGCGATGTCACTTGCTAGGTTTGCATCGCTGGGTTTGCTGCCTACTGCATGTTCAGTAGGAAGGACTGGGAGCACTGGCATGTCTTTGAAATGTTTATTTACAGACTGTCTGCTGACTTGTTTCAACATCCTTTGTTGATCTGGTTAAACCCCAGACCGTGGTGTTTCTGCCTGGTCTTAGACCAAAAGCGTGATTATGATGTGTCAGGGCAGAGGTCCACGCAGCCAAATGTCCTGTCTCCATCACTAAAGAAGTGATGGGCCTTTGGAGAGGGGTCTAAGCATGGCAAGCATGCAGTGATACATCCCAGAGTGTTTTTGTGGCCACTGTAAATTTGCAACTGAGGGACCTCCAGAGCCAGAGGTGGAGTCTCTTGAGCTTTGTAAACCAAATAATTGTGACATTTCCTTTCAATTATATAATTGCCATTTGTCTGTTGTGACTCTTGAGTTGAATTTGTTATGCTTTGTCTAAGCAAAACTGCTCTGTTCCAGCCATTCCAGTAGTTTCTAACTGGTTAGTTTTGCTAAAGTGACAGGAAGCCAAGACCCAGCTCTGAAATTGTCCCTCCCGCAATGCTCATGCTGACAAGGTGGTAATGGAGTTAGTGCTGCTGGTTTGAAGACTATTGTTTCACTGTGTTCGTTCCTGATCTCCTTCCCAATCATTATGACAACTGGACAAGTGTTGGGTAGTTAGCAATGCCATCGGCTGCTGGGGATTTCAGTCCAGCAGTGTTGGTGTTCTGGTGAACCGCTCACAAGATGATTGCAAAGATCAGGGCCTCCATTAGGCACCATAGAACTGGACACAACAGTTCAGTCACTTCTGGTGCACTGTGGATTTATGCTGCTTGTGGCTTTTCTTGGAATGGTTCTTCTGCGTTTACTGATGAGGGAAGGTCTTTCTCCAAACCTAAGTGTCTTACAAGCCCTCCATTCTAGAAAATTTTGGTAAAGGTCTTCAGGCCTTGGGATACTTTAGAAAAAGTGACTGGGACTTGTGAAGGATTCACAGTAAAATTTCTCTTACCTAACTGTGTCTATCTGAAAATCAGCCATTTAGTCTTAACAAGTTGTCTGGACTCCTCCCATAGCCAACAAAGGGAGAGTACAAGGAGGTGATTCATCTTCTCTATCTTGGAGATCTGTCAGGTCAGGATGAATCAGCCCCTCTGGATGTCTATCTTCTTCCACTGATAGCTGGATGGGAGCAGTCACCTAACAGGTCGATGACTGACTGCAGTTAGGGGCGATGAGTCCCAAATGCCATTGGCACATTGGAACATATAACCTCAAGCCTAAATCTGCTTAACAAGCTTAACAGACATCATACTCCCCAACCACACTGAGGAACCTCCTCCATTTTGCTTCTTCCAGAAAAGTATTAAAGGTTTACACACATCCATGGCCAGCATCTGGCTTGGATTAACTTCAACTTTTGTCTACAGACCTGCTTGAAGTCTGTGCAGGTTCTAGGAATTCTAAAAAATGTTTTCTCTTTCTAATTCCTGGGTTGTAAAACATGAAAACAAAGATAGAGCAAACCTAATTTTGAGGACAAAATTGCTGGACTTCTTTCCAGCTGGAGTGAATGTTTCTGAGAAGTTGCAAAGTCCTTTGAGATGCGCAGGCTAATTCAGATAATCCAGAGAAATGACCCAGTATAGTACGCAGGAAAATTAATTACTCTTAATACTTCTGGAGTTAAAAAGGGGTAACAGGCAATCCGTGTCCATGCTGCTGCTCCACAGCAACTGCAACTTAGACACTGCTCCTAGACTGCCTTAGATCGTGACTCTAGATGACAGGACAGCTCTTAAAACCTATTATTCCTGCCTTC
Source organism: Actenoides hombroni (assembly GCA_024336885.1). NCBI lineage: Eukaryota > Metazoa > Chordata > Aves > Coraciiformes > Alcedinidae > Actenoides > Actenoides hombroni. The sequence continues at coordinate 1,254,417 of WUAM01000071.1, read as the reverse complement.
TCTTTTTGTCTTGTTTTGTCTCTTCTTGGAAACCTCAAGCTTTTTGCTTCTGAGTTTTCTTCCCAATCTTATGATACTGATGTTCAAATATTAGAGCAAAAGAAATGATTATCTGTAGGAAGAGCTCTCTCTGGATTAGTCAGCACTACTGACTAAAACCTTTGATTTACACATTATTAAAGAATATTTTCTGTTTATTCCTTCTGTTTGTAGTATCACTGTAACTAGCATTTCAATGACTGTAGGTAACGCTGAATTCAGTAGGACCACTTCAGATACAGGCACTCTGAAAGCAGCAGGTTTGAACTTGGCTGCAGCATTTCCTTGGTTCACATGTCAGGGATTGGCTCAGACTTCAGAGGTGAAGTCCCCAGTCCCATTTGCACAGTGACCATGGTAAGATGCAGTACTGGGTGCACCAGTGACTGAAAACCTCACTGTGTTAGGTGATCTTTCAACCCATGTGCTTTTGAGCCCAGAAGATCCTTAGAGACATTTGTCTCCCTACTGACAATGTGAGTTATGAGTGACCACCCAAAGCCATCCAACCACAGTAGCTGGTAGTATCATGTCCTGTTGTAAGGCCAGAGAAGTGCCTGAGGTCCCACAGAAGGTACAGTGATGACCACAATGTACACAGACAAACCTGAGGGAGGTTTACGTCAGCTGAACTGGGAACCTAAAGCAGTGCAGTCATGGCACATACAGAATCATGATACCAGGTTGGAAGTGACCTAAAGGATCACCTGGTACAACATTTGTTGGCAAAAGCATAAGCTTAACTCTGATGCCTCACTATCACCCCAAAAATGAGATCTGTTCAGCACAGGGCTCCAAGTCACTGTCACAATCTGGTGGCCCATGGATTGCAGCAAGCACACTGTTCACCCCAACTGCAGATGCAGCTTTGGAGATGCACAGCCATGTCCCAGATGCCCAGAGAAGATGCGGGGAGCCTGGATGCTGCCAGGATGATGCCCTCTGAGGTTTAATTCCCATCTGCAACAATGCTGCTTTTGCCTGGGTCTGATGGATTGGCAGGTCCCTTCCTTCTAGAGAGTTGATGGGGTTTCCAGGCCCCATATCTGGTTTGGCACTGGCAAGATGATGGGGTATCAGGATCAGGTGCGGAGCACACCTGACGTCCCCACGCTGGTGTTTCCACGAGAAGTAAATACACCGGCACGATGATGGTGTAAGCCACAGCGTGCCCCCCCTCCCCTTGACACTGCCCAAACGAGGGGCAAACAAGCTCCTGGTATGCTGGGTAGGGAAGGTGGCACATCTCAGAAAGTAAGATGCTTTGCCTCCAACGAGGTGAAAATGTCATCATCCCCACAGAGCTGACCTCTGCCTGGGGCTTGTAGTGAGTAATGTGTCTGAGAGCTCCCAGACCAAGCAGTATTTGGTGTGTCTGCTGCTGCTCTGATGAAAGCAGTTAACTGAGTCGGATCCTGGCACATAGCCGTTGAGGACCAGTAGCTACTGGGCCACCAGTGCTCACCACTGCCTTCCTCAGGCAGGCACTGCTGCTGGGGTCTCAGGCTCTGTGCTGCATTGGCCCACCCAGCTTGGTTTCTGTAGCGGTTATGTCCATTGTGACACTAATGAGAAACATGCAGTTTGGTGCTCCCTCTGCTCTACAGACCGTATGTAGATTCTTAACCAAATGCTCTCTGTGGGAGAAGCTGTGGAGCTTTCTTTCCCAAATGCATTATCTGCATGAGAGGTGTTGACCATGAGACAGGAACACTCTCTGCTGCCCCTGCCTGGCTTTGCCTCTGTGGGCAAAAATCTGTCCTCGTCAGCGGGAGTTTTGTTCTGTAAGGATTTCAGGACATGAAATGTGTCCTGAATGTGTCCTGAAAGGTGTCCATTTGCAGTGATGACACATTCAAGTTTAAAAGAGCCCCCAAAACCAGAGTGGCTTGGGCAATCTTATCAAAGAAAACAAAGACTGGTTCTGAGTAACCTGCTTTAGTTGCAGATGTCCCTGCTCACTTCAAGGGGTAGAACTTGATGAGCTTTAAAGGTCTCTTTCAGCCCAAACTGTTCTATGATTCTATAGTTGTTGCACATGATTGCTCAGTCAGACCCTGATCTTCCTGTGAGGATTTAGGAAGAATTTCTTCACCTTAGGAAGAATTTCTTCCCCATGAGGGTGGTGAGACACTGGCCCAGGTTGCCCAGAGAGGTGGTGGAAGCCCCATCC
>WUAM01000071.1:1154462-1252105 GCA_024336885.1 Actenoides hombroni | reverse complement strand
AGAGATTCCCACCCCGGCTGGACACTGTGCTGCTGGGCCCCCTGCTCTGGGTGACCCTGCTGGATGGAGCAGGGGGGGGACACCAGATCCACTCCAGAGGGCCCTGCCAACCCCTATGATTCTATGAGTGTTTTGGAATAAGAAATTATGCTTGGAATAGATGCTGTTACATTTGTTTGCTTCTGTGGGATGAATCTGTGAAAAAACTGGCCAAAAATTAGATCTGAATTCACCTTGAGTAAAGAAGCCTTGGGACAGCACTATAAATAAGCCTCATGACCATGTTACTGTGGCTTAAGAAGTCCCTCCTAAGCCCAGAAGTAGTTTCCTGTGATGGATCAGCTCACAGATGACAGCTCATTATGAGTGGTAACTGGTTGTGTTGGAGCTTGAGATGTCTCTGAGCTGCTCCAGCCTGGTCTGGGGGTGTGCTGACCTGTAGTTCAGCTTGATAAATGATCAATCATCTGAATACTAAAAGGGACAGTGATACAGTCACTTCTTGGAAACTTTGGGATTAGTGTAGTCTACATCTACTGTAGGCTGTGTCTTTGCAGGCCTTGTTTTTGTCAGCTCCAGCACTTTCTACTCTAAGTTTCTATTCTGATTGTTCCTAATCAAGGATTGGGGCTGCTGGGGGAGATGATCACAGAATTGCCACAGTTGGAAAAGACCTTTAAGATCAAGTCCAACCATTATCTAATTCTTCCAGGGCCACTACTACACCATACCCTTGAGCATCATATCTAGATAGCTTTTCGATACATCCAGGATTGGTCATTCAACCACTTTCCTGGGCAGCCTGTTCCAGTCTTTGATAACTCTTTCAGTAGGGAAGTGTTTTTTTTCCTCATGTTCAACCTAAACCTCCCCTGGTACACTTGATTAAGTAAATGGTCTCTAGGGCTTCACAAGGCATAGCACCCAGAGCTAAGCAAAGCAGTGGGTATCCTTCATGAGAACACAAATCTGAGGGTGATGGCAGTGGAGGTATCGCCACGCAGTTTGCTCACCCAATGCCTGCACTGAAATTTATCTAATTACACATTCCAGATACTTTTCTGTTTTTTTTTCTTCTTTTAATTACTGTTTCTGCCAAGACTTCAAGTACCTGGACCTAAAGAATAATTACATAGCAGCTCAGTAACACTCCTGCACTCAAAATGTTACGAAAACTGTGATATATCTTCTGCTTACCTGCAAGGTTCTTTAATTAATGTCTTGGGAAGACCATTGCAAATCTATTTGTTCCTCCTCTCCATTGATGCTCCTGTTCCTCATTATTTCATTAGTGTGGCTTTTCTCAAAATGAAATGGTAAATGATGATCTGAGTAATGTTTTGATAAACTTTTAAAGCAGAGTGGTGTGCGTGGTGCTGCCTTTGAGTAGTGTCTCCTGCAGATACAGTGTGCTCCTGCATGTTGGTGCCTTAGGCTGATTGTTACCCATGGATGATAATGAGAATATAATTCTGAAATAAAGCCCCGAACCCCTCTGCTTATCATTCTTTCCTTCACTCCTGTAGAATTTGTGTGCTTTTCCCTGTATCTGTGGGCTGCTGTGGTTTTGGAATAGTTCCCGTCACTGGATCAGCATAGCATGGGAGGGGTATGGGTGGGAAGGGACCTTTCAAGCTCATCTAGTCCAACCCCCCTGCACTGAGCAGAGCCATCTGCAACTAGAGCAGGGTGCTCAGAGCCCTGGCCAACCTCCCCTGCAATGGTGCCAGGGATGGGGCAGTCACCACCTCTCTGGGCAACCTGGGCCAGGGGCTCACCACCCTCACTGTCAAAAAATGTCTTCCTTCTCTCCAGCCTAAATCTCCTCTCTTTTAGCTTAAAACCATCACTGCTTGTCCTGCTGCCACAGGCCCTGCTCAACAGAATGTCCCCATGTTTCTTCTAGGCCTCCTTAAAATACTGAAAGGCTGCAATAAAGAATCTCTGGACCCTTCTCTTCTCCAGGCTGAACAACCCCAAGATCTTAGCCATGTGTTTGATACAGTCTCCCAAAGCATATGTGTCAACAAGTTCATAAGATATGGACTGGACAGACAGACTGTGAGATGGGTGGCAAAACTGGCTAAGTTACTGATCTCCAGGGGTGGTGGTTTAATGACTCTGACAGTCTGAAAGACAGTCAACAAGAAATGGCGTAATATTGAAGGAAAAGCAAGTCCTGAGTCTGGGATGGCATGGTTGCAAGCAGTGCTACAAGATGCTCTGCCAGAAAGGACATGGTGGACAGAAAGCTGACCATGAAGAAGCAGCGTGCCCCTTCAGTGGAGACAAAATCTATCCTTGATTGCACCAAGAAGAGTACAGCTTGAGGACAGAAAGGATTATTCTACTTCATAAGCCATAGCTGGACCACATCATCCAGCATTGGTTCCAACAACTAAAAGATGGTGATAGCGGAGGTGGAGTTACTCTGTTTACAAGAGTGCACAGTGACAACATGAGCCATGCGAGACACAAGTTGACTCAGGGAAGTTCCATCTGGACAGAAGAAGAAAAGTCTGAAACACTGGAATGGGTCTCAGAGATGTGGTGAAACCTCCCTCACTGGAAACATTCAACGCTAAGCTTCGGATGGCCACAGACAATCCAATCTAAGGCACAGTCTGGACCAGATTACTTCCAGAGACCCCAACCTAGACGTGGCTATAATTCTCTGCTTTTTACAAGCTGTGATCATCACTCCCCAAAGATCACTCTGAGATACTCAGCAAACCATGTAACTGCATTACCTGAAAAACCATAAATGGACGGATTGATTCTACGATTATTCCCCGTCAGATGTAACTGTTGCCTCCAAATGCACCTGAGAAAGGTTTACTACCTCTGCACCCGTCACACCAGTGCTGTGTCCATAAAGAAAGCAGCCACACTGACAGAAGGAATAGATGTCCAAGACATCCCTGACTTCAGCACGAGGAGTTTTATTTCTCAAAAGGCAAAAAAAGGCATTTGTGTGAAATATTTAAGGCGTTCATTTATTAATATCACCCAACTCTTCCACACCAAGCTGGTTTCCTTCTGTCAAGAAAATACAGGGCCATAAATTTAGCTATAAAGTTAGCCTCCGATTTTTCACGATCCATATAATTGTGCAAATAAAAAACGACAAGCAACAAAACAGAGCATTTGACAGGAAACTGTTTCAACGGCATCCCAGCGAGGATTTCAATCTTTCCAGTGGCATCGGAGTCAAAGAGAAGAACGAACCATTACGTGGTAATTGGATGGATCCAAACCACAGGTCACAACCTTTTCACACACCAGCCAGCACAAAACAAATCAGAGTAATAAAGCTGACGCCATTCCCCTTGCTTAAGTCTCTCCACAAAGATATTAATTTACACTGGCTACAGATTTATTAAGAGCTGGTTCGGAATATCACAGAATCAGAGAATGGTAGGGGTTGGAAGGGACCTCTAAAGGTCATCAAGTCCTGCCAGAGCAGGACAAAACTAGAGCAGATCACTCAGAAATGCACCCAGACAGGTCCTGAACGTCTCCAGAGAAGGAGACCCCACAACCTCTCTGGGGAGTCTGTTCCAATGTTCTACAGCTCTTACAGGAAAGAAGTTCTTCCTCATGTTGAGGTGGAACTTCTCCATTGCCCCTCATCCTATCACAAGGCACAAGTGAAAAGAGGTTGTCCCTGCCTTCTTGACGCCCAGCCCTTATGTATTTATAGACATTAATTAGATCCCCTCTCAGTCTTCTCCTCTCCAGACTAAAAAGCCCAAGAAATAATAATTCACAAAAATGTCCAGGAAAGGATAAGATTTTTCATCCACGAAAGCAAACTGACAATATAAAGGAGGGGAAAAAGTCAACAACGCACGTCAAACTTGACTGCAAAATTCAGGAGGTCATATCCTGAACTGACAGAAATCTCACAGCCTAAAGGAGCTACGCTGGCTTATATGGTAACTCTACCTGGCCTAACTACTCTTGTACTCAAGGTTTTAAGGGAAAGGAGGACAAATGAACGATGTCAGGAAATTTCCTTGCACTCTGCTTGTCAAAAGCTGATGCTACCAGGCTAGGATGGTGTGTGCTAATTCAAGGACTTCCCTTGGCAAATGAAGCAGAATCAAAATGCCACGTTCGTGTTTTAGATTCTGCAGTGCCTGTACAGCATGAAAAAACCCTGACACTGGCAGGATAGCTTTTTCCCCCCCCTCTCAGAATCCATAAAATGGAAAAGACTATCAAAACTACGATACTAGAGATGATAAATTGTTACAGGTTATCATTTCTTTTTCCCCATTATCAGGCTTCCTTTATGTGCAATTTAACTCAGAAGCTGACTCCTTTTCTGCGTCACGGTGAAAATTTAAGACATCTCTTTGCTCTCTTTCCGTATCACAACGAAAGGTTTCATTCATTCCATGCAAATTTTTCCTTCAGTAAGAACTTCAAACCGACAGATGAAAAATCTATAGCCACTCAAGAGCTATAGAAAATAAGCAAATCCATAATTATATTATTCTTTCGAAAAAATAAAGACATAAAAATTCTTGTGTTTTCTCAAAGAACAATTAAATCTTTCTTACAAATTTTAAATATCTCTAGCTCACTGCTTACCATCTGGAAGCTTCTGGTCGAATGAAATTCACACTGCATCATATCAAAGAAGATGGGGATCGTAGCTTTCCGAAGCTCCGTTTCAGGGATGAGCGTCATTTCCAAGATAGGTCCCACCATTTCTGGGATGAACTTGATTTTATGCTGACCTTTAAAGGAAAAGATGGGTTTCAGAGTTAACAGAGAGCCAAACAGCCACTGACTTGAGGAGAAGGGAACTCTTAGAAAAGCTGAATCAATAAATTCAAATAGAGCTGTGGAATAATTACTAGGGTTGACTTGAAAACCTAAACTTATATTAAAGGCCTGGCATTGTTCACACATGAAGGAAAGATCTAATATTGAAGAAGCTTCTTGAGCAGAGCGCAGTTGGTACGTAAGGAAGCCATTCCACCATGGTTCCCTGAACAGCATCGTCTGCGAAGCAGCGTGGAGGGTGGGGTGGGGTGAAGATATCATGGCCAGGCTCTGTGAATCACCACAGAAGATGGGAACTCCAGGGTTCTATGGAACTGATAAGATGCCTATTTACCACCTTGGGCCAACAGTCTGTTCTTCTTTGGCAAAGTGCTGTCCTTTGTGTGAACTTTGCTTGTTAGAAAATCATAGAATGGTAGGGGTTGGAAGAGACCTCTGGAGATCATCGAGTCCAACCCCCCTGCCAGAGCAGGAACACCCAGGGCAGCCCACACAGGAACAGATTCAGGTGGGTCTTCGAAGTCTCCAGAGCAGGAGACTCCACAACTTCTCTGGGCAGCCTGTTCCAGGCTCTGTCACTCTCAGTGAAGAAGTTTTTCCTCATGTTGAGGTGGAACCACCTTGCAAACATTGCCCCATGTCCTATCACAGAGTACAAGTGACAAGAGCCTGGCCCCTTCTCCTTGACACCCACCTTTCAGATATTTGTAAACATTCACAAGATCCCCTCTCAGGCTTCTCTTCTCCAGGCTAAACAGCCCCAGGGCTCTCAGCCTTACAATCTCATTATAATCCCAAAACACAAGCTCCATCCCAAAGGTTGCCCACCTCCAAGGTGTGACTGCCCTTCGCTGAATTTTCTTCATCTCTATCTTTAAAAGCAAAGCGAGAGCATTTTCTACCCATCATAACAAAGGTCTGCATGACTAGAGTCACTCAAGCTCCACCTTGAAGATAAAAATACTAACAATGGGGGGGGGGGGGCGGGGAATGTTAGGGAAGACATCATCATGAACTAGATGGGGAAGATTTTGTCGCAGACTACCTCTGATTCCTGGGATCAACTGACGGGCTGAACCTCTCTTCCCACCCCCCCAGAGGGACACCTTTAGGTAAGGTCAGGACTATCCATCCCAAGCACTATTAGTTCATCTATAATCGTGAGAGTTCAGTAAATTGAACACGACCAGACTGAGAATGACACGCTGGACATCGCTCAGAATCTTACCCCAGCCACCCCTGGCCCCTCTGCTATCTGAGGGCAAGTTGGAACGCAAGGAGGGGTGGGTATTTTCTGCCAAATTACGTTAGTTTTTAACCCAACAACAGCTTTAAAAGGTACGTTTCATGACTTGGCTGAAACGCATTATTTATGCCACCAGAGAAGAAACACGCGACAGGCATAAACCCAAACTCACAAGAGTGGGCCAAGCAGTAGCCAAACTGGAACTTGCCACATTTTTCCCCCGAAGAACCCTCTTTTGCACGCTGGGATTAAGTTTCAAGGGTCGCTTTGGTTTTCTTTAATAGGCCTTATGGTTGGCAGCAGCAGCAGCTAAAAGGCACCTCGCTTGGCTTAACTTATTTAGGCTTCCGTATCTTTCGCCGCGTACAAAACGTTCTCCGCGCCAGTCTATCAAAGTGTCACCGTGAGTGCAGGCTCACACAGCCTCCAGACATGAAACTGCATCTTACCAAGCTGACAATATGCTTTCTTTTTTTTTTTTTTTTTCGAGAGCTGATCTGACTGGCAAACGTGATTTCACATTTGTCTTCCCAAGAGAAAACTGCACCTCCCCCAGCCCGCCCCGCTACGCGCTCTCCACGCGCAGAACGGGAATTAAACCTTAACAGGAACGTGGCACCTCATAAACACTGGCCTAATTAAAACCATCAGTTCCTACTTGTATTATCAGCTAAAGAGCAGAGGATGTAGATTATACGTTCTGCAAATCATCTGTTCAACGACTCCGTGGGAAGACGCTGGTGTAGAGCAGCACAGCACCAGGCAGAGGACTGGATGGTAGAAGTTCCACACGCCGGTTTTGCACCCGCTGCTCTGGTTCAGACCAGACTTCTTCAGACCTGAGCTAATTCGAGAAGTCCTCAGCTTTCCTCCATTTTAAGGCTCTTGTTTCCCAGTGCAGCTGGCAGTGGCATATGACAGAATCAAGAGTTTAGAATCACAGAATGGTTTGGGCTGGAAGAGACCTTAAAAGATCATCTAGTTCCAGCCCTCCTGCCATGGGCAGGGACACCTCCCACCAGACCAGGTTGCTCAAAGCCCCGTCCAACCTGGTCCTGAACACTTCCAGGGATGGGGCATCCACAACTTCCCTGGGCAACCTGGGCCAGTGTCTCACCACCCTCTGAATGAAGAACTTCTGCCTCATTTCTAATCTAAATCTCCCCTCTTCCAGTCTGAAGCCAGTTCCCCTTGTCCTTACAAGCCCTTGTAAGAAGTCCCTCTCCAGCTTCCTTGTGGACCCCCTTCAGATAATGAAAGGTCACAATACGGTCTCCCCTGAGCCTCTGAGCAACCTGCTCTAGTGGGAGGTGTCCCTGCCATTGGCAGGGGGGTTGGAATTAGATGACCTTTAAGGTCCCTTCCAACCCTGACAATTCTATGATTCTATGATTTGCCAGAAGCTTTATGCTTTGGAGTAGCAAGTTGAGTATGACCTTTTCTGACCAGAACAAACCAAACCATGGAGACCTAAATCTCAGCTTCATGAAGAACCAGATGAAAATGCATACAGAAAGGCAGCCCCCAGGAGAAGTGGGGAAAAGCGTTTCAGAAATAGATAAACAATGTATTTGCTGGTTTTGCAATTTTTTTCTCCCTGCAATGGAGCGCGCAGCAGGCAGCAGCTAAAGCATTTCGCAAGGAGTTTTCCCCACCCATCACTCAGGGTGGGACGCTGTCGTGTTGCATTGCCTGTGCTTTGCCCTCCAGCCTGGGAGAAACCTGCTCCTGACGTGTTTATACGGAGTCCTTTACTTCTCTCTGTCTGCTGCTCTAGAAACAAACAAATTGCAAGGGAAAAAAAATTAGAGCTAGGTAATGAACTGATCGCGTCCTTAGATGCAGAAGTCAGAAACACCCAGTTATCGGGGAGGGCCTCCGACGTGGAAAGGCAGCGCTGGTTGGAGCGTAATTCCTGGGGCTGATGCATCTTGCTCTGTGCTTCTCCTTCTCTGGGAAGCAGAAGGAGGAGAGGGGCTTTTTCTCTTAAAAAGTAGGGTTTGTGGAAGAAAAAGACAGTAAAAATAGTCGTGATGCTAAAATAGGGGTGATGCTATTCTGACATTCTCACACCAGCTTTATTCCAGTTGAAATAAGAAGTTAAAGATACTTTTGTACCTGTCCTGTGCGACTGTTGGATATTCCAATTGATGTTCCTAAAAGTGGTCGATATCACAGGCTGTGAACTCATGATCCACAAATGTTTATTAATTCAAAGGCAGGTCTTTGCTGCTGCCAGGGAAGGAAAGCACCTAATCTGTGGGCTGGACAAGAGCACCTGCATGCTATCCATGCTTTTTGCCTCTGACATTGCTCCCAACACCTCCCCTCCTTGTTTTAATATGAATGAAGGGCTCCCAAGGCTTGGCCTCAAACATACAGGCTCATTTCACAGTAGGGAGGAGAAGTTCAGGCTAAAATTCAGGACGTTGGTGTTGCCTGGCTGCATGTGATCACCCTCCTGCATCCTGTGAGTGCAGGAGACTGCCAGGGCTACCAAGCTGCCTCAACACCTGCTTTGGCAGGGGGATCAGGCTCGTTGATCTCCAGAGGTCCCTTCCAACCCCTACCATTCTATGATTCTATGACTCCTCAGGTCCCATGGGGAGATCTCTTGGTGACAGCTTGTGCTCTTCTAAAATGGTTTCCAGATCTTGCAGTGCAGAGGGAGTCACTGCTTTCTGTCTCCACCCAGCTTTGAGGGACTTCCTTGTCTTTTCCAGCATTTCTCCACGCTGCTAAAGGGAGGAGGTGCAGATCTGGTCCACTTCCCCTGTGCAAACAGCCACAAGCAGTGGACAGATGCAAGTCAGGGTGTTAGGAAATCTGGGTGGTTTATGAGGTTTTGAAGGCAAGAGATTGATTATTTCCTTTCACTAATGCTATTCTGCATAGAGAGAGCTCACTCTACACACATAATGGCATCAGCAAAAGTTACGAGATTGTTGTCAGGTGGCTCTTTAAACCACAGACTATGTAATAGCATCACCTTCACCTTCAGAGATGTCATCGCTTCCAGACGGTGCAGTGCCTCGCCTCTACCTTGCCGCGCGTCCCGTCTCACCGATCGCTGCATCCAGCGAAGAGATAACAACACAGGGAACTCCATTCCCTTGGCTGCGTTTGCTCCAGGGTTAGAAGTGAAGGTCTCTGACTTTGCTCAGTGAATGTCTGAAATGGGGACACAAGTTTTAGTCTCAGAAAGCCGCTCTTAAGGGACAGACTTTGCCGGGATCAGGTCAGCTATGTCTGTGCAAGGATTCAGAGAGACTATTTGGCAAGCAGGTCTGAAATCCGCTGAAGCTGACAGGAGATTCATCATCAATCTGCAGGCTTTGGATCAGGCTCCTGCTGCAAAGAGGGATTCTGAGATACCAATTAGGTCCGTGCCACTTGAAAGAGATTAAAATGGGCTCAGCCAAGCATCTGGTAGAATCAGCAATAAAAGTCATGCACTGACGTTGGTAATGAGCTTCACATCACACGGGAACTATTTTCCCATGAGTTTGCAAAAGGCTTCCCCGCCCTGCCAGGACCTGCACTGACTTGCCACTCAGGGCTCCCTGTGTTGCAGAAAGGTGTCTTTCCAAACGGGCGGCTGCTTTGCTTCACCCATCCCAGGGCTGGCAAAGAGAGAGGACAATGCTCTATGCCACTATAAAACACAGCAGGAAATACAGAATTGATAATTTTCTCTCTATAAACATGGACAGGATCACACCTTCCCTCACCCGATCTGTTGGCGGAGCGCCCGTATGAGTACACTGGGGAGCAAACAATGGCTGAAGATAAATAACAAGTTAGCTCTTCCGTGGTTAGCTGAATGGGTTTCAGCAAATGCCCAGGGGCTCCATGGCTCTGCCAAGCTTCTGACAGCCCTACAACATAATCCCAGCTTATACTGACTCATAAAGAAAAATGACGGGGCTCCCATCTAACAAGCTGCTGCTCTGTCCTCCAGCCAGTCACTGCCAGTGGTGAGCCCTGGGAGTGGGTTCCCCACTCCTCAAGCTGCTAAATCCACCCTGCACCTTTGTGCCACAGCCCTGGCCTGTCCCTCAATGCCCTGAGGATTTCTGAACTCAGGAAAATGAAGAAAAAATGAGGATGATATCACCCTTAGAAGGATATGCAAAGGATACCTGCAATCAAAGAAGAACGAGGACGGAGAGAACCTCCATGCACGGCCATCCTGGATAGCTCAGGGGGCTTACCCCGCTGCCGGGGATGCCCCTGAGACTCATCCCACTTACCCATGTGCCTTGTCCTTGCTCTTCTTATCACATGCAAATTCTTTTCCCAAATCCCTGGGAGCTCTGCAGCAAGCACCAAACCTGTTACCTGCTGTGCTGCAGTACTGACGGGTTGTTTTTTTTTCTTCCTGTGTCCTCTGGAGTAAACACAAAGAGAATTTGCTCCTCTTTTCTCCCCTTCCAGCAATTCACCTGTTGAGATGCAAACCTGCAGAATCAAAGTATGAAAACGACTTCAGACTGATGCTCAAGTGACAGAGCAATCTGGGTATCAGCATAGCTGGACTGAAGGGTTTCTCTTTATCCAGGTGATGTGCCTGCTGGGTAACCCCTTCGAGACCTTTTCAGCCGTTACTTGTGAAGCTCTCTGGGACACAGCAGATTCACTGCATGCCTGAAGATCAGCTAGTTAATGGAAATATTTGGCTTAATTAATTAGCATAATGACAATTCTGCAGACTGTTGGAAACAAATGATGCTGGGTGTGCTCAGGGCTGGGATGAAGTTGGAGCAGGAGGACCTGGGATGAGCATGCAGAGGATACTGAGTGCTCTGTCCTGTGGAGTTTCTAGGTTAGGAAATAGGGATTTTTATTTTTTTTTTCAGTGACATGAACTATTACACCAAGCACAGGCTTTTCACACCTTGTGCCTCAAACCTCCACAGAAATAACAAGATGCCAGCGTTGACTTTTCTCTCCCATCCCAAGGGATCCTTGGGTGGCTTTTGCAGAAAGAGGCATCCAAAGTATCACAGCTACAAGTTAGGCGAGAAAAAAAACAAACCTTGGCTCAACAAGAGACCACAGATGAGATTTCTTGAGACAAAGCAAGGGGGGATGGGTCCGGCAGTTTTATTCTTTAGTTCTTTCTTTGCCTGTTTGCTGTATGCCTGCTGAGGGCAATGCAGTGGAAAAAACTCAGTTTTATGAGGCAAACAGCATTAAAATAGACTAAAATATACTTCTTTATTTTCCTTTCTGGAGTACACACCTCAGTGATTTGTCTTTCACTTGACTACAGCCCTATAGGCTTCCAGGTGCCAGCGGTGACACCCAGAAGGTTTAATATTGCAAAAGAGCATTGGATTCAATCCTGCTCTACTTGGGGCGAATCTGGGGGATGTGTGGTGAAGACATTTTGAACTGACAGCAGAGCAGCTAAAGCCATTTTTTCATTTGATTAATTGCAGTTGGGTTTTTTACTGTCTTTTATTCTTTTCTTTTCTTTTCAACTTAGTCATCTCAATTCTTACTGCATATTCCCCATTGTTCTCAAAACATCTCATTATACGAGCTGATGCTACGCACCTTGTAACTCATAACAGATATTCATTTGTCTCCACCTCTTTCTTGGTACAATGAGATTCAGAAATTCATTCTTAGCGATTTTTCACTCCCTTCCGAAGGAACTTATAGATGGAAGGGGAACAAAATCACTTAAGGAAATTAAAAATCAATGCAGGCAGTGCTGGAAGGGCAGAACAAAGCATTGTTCTCTGTGATGGCAAGAGGTATGATAGGAGCTCCTCTAATTACAGGGTGGGTTAGACCCCAGGTGCTGGAAATGAGGCATTTTCTCTAATGCCAGGGTCATGGTTGTGCTTTTCATTCTGCTTTCAAGCTCTTGGGTGCTGTATTCTGTTCACTCAGCGTCCTCAGATTTCAAAGAAGGGATTGACACCTTTGGAAGGGCTGCAGGTGGGTTAACCTCCCGCAAACTCTGAGCCACAAAAATACCTCACGGGCATAGGAATTTGGTAGCCATGACACCCAGGCAGGAGGGGGCTTGGCGATGTCAATCTGCAGCTCAACCCTTTCCTAATTCTTTTGTCTCCTGTTCTGTCGTTGACCAGCTGTACAACGGGACCCTGAAGCGGGACGTGGAGAACCGGCGCTACAGCTCGTACAGCCAGATGGAGGGCTGGGGCAGCAAGCACTACAGCAAGGCTGTCTGCAGCCCGGCCAGGGCTGGCAGCGACTACTGCTTTGTGCAGAACATCAAGAGCAGCAGGAGTGAGCCTGACCTCTACTGCGAACCGCCCCGGGGCACGCTGAGGAAGAGTCAAGTGGGGGGCCGAGCAGAGCACAAGGCAACCTTGAACCGCCAGAGCATCTACAGCAGCTGTAGCACCCAGCAAGGAACTACCAGGACAAGTAAAAAAATGCCAGCACGGGCCCTCTCCTGTCCCTCAAGCAACAAGCCTGATGTGGTCTACGCCCAGCCCATGATGAGCTGCAAGCAGGACGTGGTTTACGGGCAGGCTCAGTCCAGCTCCAAGTAAGTCTGCTGCTGTTGGCTGAATCTCAGTAAATGTAGACATCTGCTGTGGGGGTCTGTCCATCAGGGCTAGACACCTCAGCTGCTTTGTAGCCACTGGAGGTCTGTTCACCAGTGCACATCGTGCTTAATCGCATCCTGCAGTAGAGTCTAAAGTGGGTCAGATGATGGCTTTTCTTTTCATGGGCTATGGAGGGAAACCAATATGAGTGTCCCAGTGACTATATCTCCACTGCAGCTGTGGGGTGTTGGGCAACATGATCCCCCTGTCTCTGTGACAGTGTTAGCCCACAGCATCTTGGGGAGGTGAAGGGTGGAAAGCCTGGGGTGCAGTTTGGGTGCCTCACCTGGCAGCCACACCGCTTTGGCTTGGCAAAAAACAAAACTAAAGAATCAACTGACTTTGAAGGAGTTGGTCCCCAAGGGTCTGACTCAGAGCAGAGCTGAGAACCTGTTCAGTGATCACATTTACCCCTCTGTCTTTCCACCCAGGCCTTGCTTCATTCCGCCAAAAGGTCTGATTTGGGTTCCAGAAAAAAAAAGTCAGAAGCTGAAATAAATTGCCTAGTGGTAATAATTTACCTAGCCAGGAAAGAGGAGGGAAGGGAAGCTGTTCCATTCCTTCCTCTCCAAAGCATCCCATTGGGATTAGGAGTTATGCAAGGGTAGAGGATTGTCCTTCATGTCTCATTAGCATCAGGTGCCTTCTTGTAAATGTTACCTACAAGAATGGGGAATGTAAAACACGCCAGTGAGCTCAGACACTCCCAAGCTGATCTATCTGTGCAATACAGCAGAGCTCTCACTGGAAAAAAAAGCAAACTAATGGGGTTTTACTGGTGTTAACAGTGATTTTTGATGTGATGCTGATGGCTACGGTGCCTCTGGCTCTGGAGCAGCAACCATATTCTGACATAGTCTTGGAAGATATTTGGCCTGCACAAACCAGAGTCTTCCAAAACCAGCAGTTTGTGTGTTTTGAACTGCAAAATCTTGCAGTTTGATGTTGCAATGTTTATCGGGGCTGGAGAAGGAGGGTCTGCATCTTCTTGTGCTACTGTTGCTGCATCACTGTCACACACAAGGTCTGCTCTGCACCAACCCAGAAGTTATTGCAACTCCTAGACAAGTGTGGCACACAGTCACAGAAATCCTAGAAGCTCCCAAGCTCATTCCTGGTGGTCCTTGGTCCAAGGGAGGATTTGCACACTGCAGCGTAATTGTGAGGTTAATTTGCAAGGCTCATAGCCTTTGCCATAACTCACACCAAAGGCCCAAGGTGGATGAGCCATTGATCCAAGGTGTGATGTTAATTTTGAGAAAACCTTCCCTCACTCAGCAGTGTGGGCCAAATCATGCCCTTCCTCACATTCCAGATTTCTCTCATTCTCTGCTCAGCCTCCCTCATTCTATATTGAATAGGAGAAGCATGGCCCAGAGTGCATATGACAATAAATGTCACTTGCCCATTAGCATGTTGTCATGAAGCCTTGGCTTCCCGTGTGCCCAGTTACTTCAGGTTTAACACATGCAAAATTAGCTTCAGCCAACATGGAGCACCTGTGTCATTGGTCTGCTACTTTCAGAAGCTTTGTAATGCCTCTGGAATTGGAAATAGAGGCATTACATAAACTGGAAATAAATTGGTCTAGGGAATTTCTCACCAAAGAGCACAGAAGTGCAGTGGGAGGAATGGCAGAATGAATAAACATGGGACTGAGATGGCTTCTGTAAGGAAAATACTGGTTTTGGAGAATTTAGTCCTGGGGAGGCTCTCTCCAAAGCAAGCCCTGCTCTGCCCTATGCAGGACTCACAGTTGTAGACTTGGTTATCACTTTGGAAAGGTCACTTGAGTAATGGCCTTTTCTGAAGAGAAGGAGAACTGCTGTTGTGAGAGGAATACTCTCCAGTGCTGGATGCCCTTTGGTTAGGGAGTGGCTCCCTTTATACACTTCTTCTGGCTTGGGGCATGGCTCATCTGGCAGAACTGGTTCTGGTGTGGAAATGTCGGGCTTCAAGTAGTAGGCTGAGCTGGGGCTGTGTCCCCTGAGTAAATCTGATTTGGCTGGGGCACAAACCCCTGCTTCTCGTGAGACTCGCTGCAGGATTCGTTCAAGGGCGGTTTGTACAAAAGCTCCTGCTCTTGACTCAGAGGAGATGGGGCTGGCAGCCATTGTCCTTAAAGTTTTGAAAAGAGACTAACGCGTTGTCTGCTGTGAAAAAAATTACTTATATGGAAGGTCATTAGCCCCTGTAAAGTGTCTGGTAGGTCATCGTTAGCCTTGGTGTGTACTGTGCCTTTGTGGGGAAGAGGCCTTCAAAGATGGGTTAGGACCACATCTGGGCTCTCTTTGCCGTGTAAGACTGTTTCTGGTTGGAGGAATCTGCACTTGGAGAGCTCAGTCTTCATGCGGGAAGCCTGATCTTTGAGTAGGGAGAGTTTTGCTTATAGGCATCCCATTATTAACCTCCACATGCAGGAAGAGGGCTCAGGTGGGTAATAGCTGCTGGTAGTTCCCTGTCTGGGGCTCTGTTCTTCCTATTCTAGTAGTTCTTCAAGTAGAGCTTTTGCCTTTATAACAAGGATAATTTTGTGTTTGGTTTTCATGCTGCAGTTCTCCTGTGTGGGTGGATATCTTGTCTGCAGGTTACCAAACCGTCTCCATGAACAAGGGAAGGGCTAAATAGTTTTCAAGTTTTCAGAGGTGATCCAGTGGGGTGGTTTCCATTGCTGTGAGGGTGACTACAGCAGAACCTGTGATCTGCTGTGTCTGGGTCTGTCTGTGATACAAAACCACTCTGTGATGTGGACAGTGTTAGTGTTGGTTTAAGAGTGTTGCTTGTCAGGTGTCCTGTGCTATGGATCTTATCTCCATGGGTGGTATGAGATGAAAAAAGGGTCAGTGGATGTCCTTATGTAGTGAGAGTGGTGTGTAGAAATCAAAACACTGAGTATACAAGAACTGCCAAACTATCTGTACTGAACAGTCCCTCTGCATTTGGTCACAAAGTCACTTAATTTTTGGAACTGTTCTTGATTGTGTGATTGTTTCTATTTATTGACCTGGCTTTGGCTGCATAAAATGTGAAAGAGCTGTCTCTGATAACAATCCCTCTGAAGAGTCCTTCCTCTTACCTTACAGAAGCAACTCTAGTTGATGAAAGCATCTTTCCTACAGCTGATGAGTAACTTAACACCTAAATATTTTTGAGGAAAAATCGTTCTATGATTCTGTGATAAGCTAACCCATGATGCAGGGTTTTACTCACCCCATAGTACTGGTTATGGTGATGAAATCTGATTTTTGCTTTTTTTCTTCAGATCAGGAGGTTAAACAGTGCTGACTTGCTTTGAGAAACCTTCTCCTGAAGTATATTTTCTCCCATCATCCTTGACATCTCCCATGATCCTGCCTTAGTGAGCACCAAGGGACCTTCTGTTGTCCCCTTTTGATGTCTCTATACCCACTCAGGGGCTTAAGCTCTTGTAAGCCTCATGACATATGTGGAACAATATTTCCAAGCTCAGTATATTTGTTCTGGGCTCAGAAGTTCATAGCTTGTTCTGGTGGCTCCTGCCCAATGGCAGTTCTCAATGAGCAGCATTCACATTTTGCCACAATGCAGCTCTCTGGAGCGAGTCCTTGTACCTGATAGAGCTGGAGGGAGTCTTCTTGGTGTCCAGGACTCTGTCTTCTCCCCAGAAGCCTTCTCCTTTTTGGGCTCTGATGACACTCCGTTGATCTGCAGCCTTTCATTCTGGAAACAGTCAGCAACAGTGTCTTCAGCAGCTGATGAGGACTATGCATAGTTGCCTACTTTTAACCGTTTCTTCTGATGAGCGGCACTTGCAACATGATCCAAGAAACTGTGTCATCTTGAGTTCCCCATCTTTTAGCTGAAGAACATGTTGCCATTCAGCTCAGTCAGGAAAAAAGTTGTTACATTGTCCTTGGTCATCAGGTAGTGGTAATGAGAAGCAGCACTAAAGGATGTGATCTTCAGTGCATCCTAGAAAACTGAGTCTTTGTCCCCCTCCAGCTGGACCTTGAGGCACGAGAAAACTGTGGCTACCACTGGCTGACATTGTATTAGTTCTGCTTGCAGATGTGTGGCATGTCGTGCTTCAGATACCAAAGGCACATGGGACTGACAGCCCAGGGCCAGGCTAGATCATGATACGTGGTGGCTGTGGCTCTGCAGCATTCAGCTAGTTGCGTGCATATCACTTTAACAGATGCCTGCATCTGAGCTGAGTTCCCCCATTGCCCTTGCAGAGATGAAGTCAGTGGCCTATGGAGTGGAAATCTGAGGTAGGTCAGTGAGTTACCCCTGAACAAAGTCTGTGCCTCTTGGTTGTCTTCAGGGGAAACTCAGGTGTCTTAGCTGGAGACGGGAGGCCAGACTAATCTCATTTGTTGTGAAGGATCCAGGGTATTCTCATTTGTGAAGATGAAGAGGCAAGCTGAGGTGTCTGCAGACATTCCCCAGCTTAAGGGTTGCTGATACAGATCAGGAGTCACTAATGGACACCTACAATATGCGTTGTCTTCCATAACACCACAAGTACCTTTGGCCTCATTTTAAGATGTGAATGCATTTCCCTTTGGTGTTCTCTGTCTGTGAGAGAAAGAAACTAAAACACATTGTGAGAGATCATGTGAAAGTCACTGTATCTCATGGCACCTGTAAATATGTGGTATCTTGGTGCTACCCTGTTAAAGGCCTTGAATACCCTGGCTGGTTACTATGGAGGAGGCAGTAAAGGCTGGGGCAACCCTTCGGATTTTCCATATGGTCATATTTGTGTATGGTGATGCTGACTTGGCCCCAGCCAAGCTGCTGCAGCCTCTGTGAGCCGTGGCTGAAGTTTGGGAGTGGGAAGTGTGTGTCTTGTAACCATTCATTCCTAGGCAGGAGCTCAGCGTCTCAGGAAATGATATACACAGTGAAAACCTACAAAAGTTATTGAGTCAGAAAAGGTACTGAGGGTGTCTTCTGATAGATCTCCTCTCTTTTGGGAGAAATAAAGGTCCTCAGTATCAAAGCACGAATTCTCCAGGGCTGTGTGACACAATGAAAGCAGAACCAAGTATGATGACAGGCACCGCCAGTTTGGTTTGGTTTTTTGTGATAAACTTCCTCTAGAAATGGCTATTCCACGGTGCTGGCTCTTTGTGAGGTGACCTTGTCTGTGCTGTGCATTGGCACAAAGCAATTGCTGTGGAGCTGCGAATGATTCTGTCCTGGCAGGGTTCATATCATTGCATATGGTGAAGATCCCCCTCTTCCTGGCTCTGTCAGTCTGTGCTCATCTTCCCTCATATCTACCCACCAAGCAAAGCCTGAGGGGAAGCTCCAGCTGAGCTTTCAGTGGCATCAAAACCTTTGTGCCATGTCCCAGGGGTGGACATGGCTCCCTGGTGTGGAGAATGGCTATCAGGCTTGTGCCAGTGTGTCTTGACGATGGAAGGCTTGGGTGTTCTAGACACTCTTTCAAGTGTTTCCACTCTGATTTTATCAATGAATCACGGAATTTGTTAGAGTTTTCTGTCTTCCTCCTCTCCTGGGACTTGTAACCCTAACAACAAGGACAGAGACTTAGATCTGAGTAATACAAACCAATCTGCTAATCCAAAGTGGATGAAAGGCATCAGTATCACATGAGGGCACTGGCCTTTCCATGACACCGAACTCTTCAGTATTTGTTTCCCTTTCACTCCTGAATCTGATCATCTCATTTGTCTCCTGTTGAACCATTTCTAATTGAGGTCTCTCCCTATTCTGATTGCTTCTTTCTTGTGGAAGAACAACCACCTTTGGAGCTCTTCCTAACAGGCACATTGGCCCAGGTTGGAGATGGCCACAGTCCAAGAGTTTGTCTTGGAGCAAGCTGTTGTTCTCGTAGTGTAGATTGGGTTAGGAGTATCCCTGACTGGCTGATGAACAATCTTGCATTAGCATGGGCTTTGCCAGGGTGGTTATATTCTCAGCAAGGAGAAACCACTGGTGCTTCTCAGGTGGCATAACTGCTCACCCTCTGTGAACTTCTCTTGTTGGTGAGTCAGCAGGGAAATAGAACCTTCCTCATCTTTTCCCACACAGAACTGGCCCTAGATGCCTAGTATTTCCCCATTGAAGGAGGGCCTGACCGTCTTACGGAGTAGATGTGTAGAAAATTGCCTTCCTTGAGTAGCTGGACTAAGTAGACATCCTTCTTGCTCATAAAAAGTGCACCTGATTTAGGGTTTTCTCAATTTGGTAAATTGAAAAAAGTAATAATTCACTGTGATTCCATGCACTGCATGGTCACTGACCTGGTATTTTATTAATATGCCTCCCTCCCCACATTACCAGCTCAGGACAGAAGTCTCAAAGGAGAAGTCCCTCTGGTGCTGCTCATGCTGGATCCATCAGTTCCTCAGCAACACCATTTGTCTCAGGAGCATGAAGAATTTTAAGAGAAAACCACAGTATCCTGGATCCAAACCAAAGACTTCTGAGGTTCCATAGTTTCTAGTTTAAACTTTGTCTGTCTGGTTTTGTGTTTCCTTGTTGCAAGTGTAATGGAAGTTTCTTGGAGTCAAGTTTTGATGGAGTTCCAAACTGATGAAACATCCTACAATGAAGTGATGTTTTATTGTTAGCGTAGAAATAAAAGCGGAATGAGGTTCATCTGAACTTAGACACTGAATGCTTAAGGTCCAATCCAAGACTGTTGTCGATCATGCCTATACACCAACAACAGCAAAGTTGTCTCCAGAGGGCAGGTCTTCTTGTCTTAGGAAAAATGTCTAAGACACAAAGGCAAGTTTTCTCTGGAAGCACCTATTTCTCTCTTTTGACTACACAGGTGCTTAAATGAGTTATTTAAACTGGCTGCAACTTTATACCAGTGAGGGTAGGGGAGACAAAAAAGTCTTTTATGTTGTCTTCCTGTGTCACAGCATCATTGTCAGCTTTTGCTAATTTGTATGAAGTTTGCTATAGAATTGGGGATACTACTCACTGGCCCACCCTTTGTGGAGAGGAACCTGTGGATGATTAAGGACAAAAATTTGTAGCTTCTTGTAAGCTGCTGGATGTGGTGACCACTCCTGGGAGGTCCTTTCTAGACCTTTATTCTTAACATTTCTTCGGCACAAGCAAAATGAGTCTGCATATCCCATTCCTGGAAGAAACTACTCACCCATAGCAATATTTAATACCTCAAATGCAATAGGTTTGTTTAAAGAACTTATTAAAAGCCACTCTGTTTTGTTAGTCTATCAGATTGCACAAAGATGAGCAGCCCCCCTACATAGTGATTCACTAGTGTAACATGGAGCAAGAGCTTGTATATGAATGAACATGTTTCAGGCGGGAACTGATCTCCCTGAACTCCGAGTGAAACTCATCAGTAGCAAACGAACCCTGAACAGGGAGTAACATCAGTCCAGTACAATGATGACCTGGTTGTCCTAGCAAAGCCCCCACGGTCTTTGATTTGATTCACTGTTAACAAAGAATTTCCCACTTGGATCCCATCATTGCTGAAATAAAATTAACCAAACAGGAGTTTGGGCTTTGACTTTTCTCAGTCCTGAACTTTGAGTGGTCATTTACTCTGATGCAAATTCAGGCAGATACTGCTGCCGTGATCGAAGAGCCTGCTGCAGCCAGCTGCTGGCATAAGGTGCAAGAATGCTGAGAAGAGGTGGAAACTTCTATTAGACTAACTGATTGTGGTGGGTTGACAATGGGAAACACAAGTTTTGCACTTCAGAGCCCCTTCATCAGTCTGAAAGTTTATACCCTTTCCTTAAAAC
Organism: Actenoides hombroni; assembly: GCA_024336885.1. Taxonomy (NCBI): domain Eukaryota; kingdom Metazoa; phylum Chordata; class Aves; order Coraciiformes; family Alcedinidae; genus Actenoides; species Actenoides hombroni. The sequence continues at coordinate 1,231,721 of WUAM01000071.1, read as the reverse complement.
CTCAGAGATTATGTTAAATAAGCATAAGCCAAGGAGAGCAGGACCTTCATATTTCTGAAGAACAGGACAAATATTCAGGTGTTTGTATTTTTCCCAAGGTTTCAGTCCTGCTCCAAGCCAGAGGTTTTCATATCCTTCCTCTGGAGTCTGTAGGCACATTCTTTACCTATAACAAGGGATGATGACAGTGGCCAATGTTTATGAAGAGCTTGGAGACTACAAATGTAAACATACCCTAGGAGCAGGATGTCTCACTGCTATTATCAGTATTTCATAAACTCGGTATTTGCCATCCCATCACTCCAGACATGCCTGTCACCTTTTCCTAAGGGATCCACTCTTGCCTCCCAAGACCATCAACTGCTCTCACGTTTTTGCTTCCACCACATCTCACATCAAAGGATCACATGTTGTGGGAAAAACATATGCCTACTTTAGATTGTCCTAATAACCTGACAAATAGTTTCTTGTCTGCTGGTTCTTTTAGTTGAGGAACAGTGAATACTGGTTCTCTGTTCATTAAACCTTGCACCTGAGACATGATTAGACATCCAGCACCTCACCTGACCTTTTATTTTCTGTCTTCTTTGTTTCTGTTTTCTTAGTGTCCTCCACTGTATATTTTCCACTTTTATCATCTCTTTTGGGACAGATAAATGCACTAGGGCTGCCCTGTGTGGTTTATGCAACGATGTGAAGATATTTTACATTTTGTAATTGATTCCTTCCTAATAATTCCCAGTACTGGCATAGCCTGTTTGGCTGAGCACTCAACTAAGGTGTTATTTCTCTTTACACAGAATATGTGGTGATGAGATAGATGGTGGTACAATGACCATCCAGAAAGCCATACAACTTCTGTGCTCGTCTGATGACAAATACCAGGCCATGGGTGCTTACTACCTCCAGCACACCTGCTTCCAGGACGAGTCTGCCAAGCAAGAGGTGAGCAAACACGTTTGGAGCTCTGTTGTCACACTGCGTGTGAAGTCTCATGAGATGGATGAAACTGGTTTTCCTGAGAACCAAAGATTCACAGGTCCCCTTAATTTTCATGATGGAGCCTTATACCTTATGAGTCATCCTCAGGAATTAAGTAAATTTTTCAGCTCTTGGCGGCCACTTTCTCCTAACAACAGTCAGTCAGGATTTTAACTCTGGGCAATTGTTGCCAGGCAGCAGAGGAGACTATGTCCACACTGTCACCATAATCTGCTGTGACACAGATTGATGGGTTTTACCAACATGAGAGCAGCCACCCAGATGCAGTGTCCTCTTCTGGATGCAGCTGCTGCACCCAGTTCCACATGAATCTTTTACTATCTCAGAGCTGCGGTGTCAGAGTCACACAAAATTGCCCTAAATCCCACGGTGATCTTCGCCGTGCCTTCGTCTGTGGCATTTCAGCAATCTTCAGCCATTTCAACCATTTTCAGCCATCTAAGCCATGAGTCAATTAGCAACCATGTGCAAAGATCATAAAGAAGTCCTTGTTTTAGTGCAGCTCATTTTTCTTATGTTCTTATTCTCCAATTACTAAATTTACACCAACACGCAGCAAAGGAGGCAGACTCAAGGTTGGATCTGCTGCAGCAAGACTGTCACAAAGGTTCATGCCCACCCTGGTGTGTTTGCAGTCATGTAAACATGGGTTTGCATCACGATGTCAGCCCTTTGGTAGCTTTCCGTTTCCTGGCATAGTAGTGGAGCTGGACATGCTGGCAGAGTGTGGGGATGTACCCCTGTGCCCTTGCTGCAGCTGAACCCAGCGCAGGTACCCCAGCCCACGTTACAGTCACTAATTGCGGGGTGGCCACACCCTTCGTTACCGTTGAAAACACTCTCTGAGCAGTGGCCTGTCCCGTCGCTTCCCAGAAGGATGTGTTGGAGCAGGAATGTGAGTCATCTGAGCGCACGCTTGTTTTCTTTCCTTTCTGAAAGGTGCTCATTCATTTTCTATTGTCAGCAAATCTCTAGCCCATGCGTTGGTTTGTGCCAGGAGGGGCTCCATGTGGGATCATGGCCCCGGGACACCTGGTACTACATCATACAGCAGGAACTCTCATCATTTTAGAGAGCTCAGCTGGAAGAATTTGCCTTCAAACCTCCTCGGAATGTGTGTGGTGTCCTGCAGGTTGGGGTTCACACCCCTTTCTGATGCTGCCCCTGTTGAGTGCTGGAGTATGGCCCAGTGCTGCTTCTGGCTGACCTTGAGGGTGTTTACACTGTACCATGACCATCCTTCCAAGCTCAGCCTGTGATTTCAGGATGCAGATAAATTACCACATCGTGTCATTACATTGCTATAAATGGCCTCTACAGATACGTGGAGCAACATTTTCACCTGATGCAAACTGATGGAGGCAGGTGAAAGACTGTGGGAGCAAGAGCATTTACATCAGCAAAGGCTTCGGTCCACAGCCATTACTCATAGACATCCACTTCTAGAGTTTAAGCTCCAACCTCAAGGCCAGCACCTTTGTGCTCATGACCTATGACCTGAACCAGATATATCATCCTCAGGCTGTAGCCATCTTTTACTGCTTTTCCAGCTCCCCTGAGTATGTGCCACGTTGACTCCTTGCATTGCTGTGACAGTTCCAGTTGTCCCTGTCCCAACGCTGCTCTGCACACCATGCTAATGGCAGGATGTCTTTCCTGGTACAGGTCTATCGGCTGGGAGGAATCGCCAAGCTGGTCGAGCTGCTCCGCAGCCCAAACCAGAACGTACAGCGGGCAGCAGCTGGAGCCCTCCGAAATTTGGTCTTCAAGAATCCAACCAACAAGATAGAAACTCGGCGGCAGAATGGGATAAGGGAGTGCGTGAGCCTCCTGCGGAGGACAGGGAACACTGAAATTCAGAAACAACTGACAGGTACACAGCAGCCTGCCCAACCTTCAGCAAGGACCGTGCTCCTTCCTGGCTGTGGTCCTTGTTGCTCCAGCACGGAAAGGCCCAGAAGCCATGGTGCTGCCATAGCACAGTGATGATGTTTTATGGTCCTGTCGCACCAAATGGCAACCTAAAACAGAAGGCAGAGGAGATCTTGGCCCTTCAATGTCCCCTAAGGGTACTTTGCATCATAAGTGTCCATTGAGGAACCATCTGCCCCAGGTTTCCCCCCACAGCTGTGGTTACCCTGCCATTCCCATGCCTTCCTGCACCCCTGGCCCCCATGCTGTTCCCAGGGAAGTCCTTGGCCTTTGGGATTGGGATTTCTGGCAGTCCCAGTATGGTTGGGCAGGTTATCTCATTGGTGTCTCACCCTTTTCTTGAAGGATTGACTTGAGTTTGGTTGATGCAGATGACCTTCAGCTGTGACTGAGATCTTGTGTACAAGCCTTTATGAAATCCCTGGAGAGATGCCTTCCCCCTGCAACATAATGGCAATGAACACCAATTTTGGGAGGAGGGAGGATGCTTACATGCCCACCTCTACATGACACCATGGTCCCAGTTGCCATTCTTTCTGTCTCCCATAAGGATGGACAGAGATTAGGATTTAGGGCAGCTTCTTCACTCTTAGTTCAAAGAAGGACTTTGTTGCTGGAATTCACTCTGACCTGTAACAACTTCCTAATGCATGGTGACTGTCTGCTTGAGCTTGTTTCTTACCTCTTTCCTAGGACTGCTCTGGAATCTCTCTTCCACTGATGAATTAAAAGAAGAGTTAATACAGGAGGCCCTCCCCGTCTTGACAGACTGTGTTATCATCCCTTTCTCTGGCTGGTCTGATGGCAGCTGCAATAGGACAAGAGAAATTATTGACCCAGAAGTATTCTTCAATGCCACAGGGTGTTTGAGGTGAGTCATCCAGCAGGGACTTACCGTAGTTTGTGTCTGTTGACAAAGCTGAACATGTCTAAAGCCTCTAACAATAAGCTAAAGACACACTCACTGCGATTATATCAACAAAAGATTCTCCTTGAGAAAGTTTCCTGACTAAAAGGAGGTGCAGAAAAAATTACATGTAAAATATTTTTCTTAGTATCTTCTCTTTTTTGTTGCTCTTCTTAAGTCTTTGCTCAAAAAATGCAAGTTGCTTTGTCACAGGAATGCTGCAATACTGAAACCTCAGCTCACAACCGGAGACTTGGCACAATTTACCCTCAGATTTTTGAGGCTTCCAGAGAAAATTTTGGTTGCTAGAAAACAAACTGGTTTGGGTTTTCAGTGACAAAAAGACATAATTATCTACGTGTGGAAAACAAGTTGGTTTTTTTTTCCCACTGATTTTAATAACTAGTTTAGTATGGAGCAGTCCCATTGCCCTCGACTTTTCCTGGCTCATTTCATCAGGTGGGTCACCTACAAAACAGGAGATGCAGACTGGGCCCAGAGTAGTTTATTTTTTTTCACGGGAAAGCCAGAGCCCTTTTGTAGAGGATCTTCGCCCTGACTTGCTGTTTCTCCTACCACCCTCCTCCACTTGGATGCAAGCTTCTCGTCTCACTGGGAACAAGCGGGGAAAAAAAAATTACCGTGTATAATTAGGTACTTTCATCAACTGAAGCTCTCCCTGAGGGAGCTCAGCACCAGCCACACCCTTACCAGACATGCAGCTGGTAGGAGCTGGACCTGCTTATGAAACAAAATGGGTGAATATAGCAGGGGCCTTCTGAGACGTGATACTATCGTCTTCTGTGGCTGGGAACCCTGTCTGAAAGATAGTGAGTGCGGCTCCCTTCCCTGTCTTGGAAGACACCTTCCCCATGCAGTTGCACGTTTAGATATTTGGGGTATATTGCATATGAGGTGCTCCACTTTTAAGACCATCTCAACCCACCAATGCCATAAAATATCCCATTAAAATGAGAGAGAGTCTGGTGATAGCTGGTAAAAGAAGCTCTCCATGGAGTTTGACTCAAGGCAGACTCTGTCTCATGAGACTGGCAGAAATACTCAGCGTCCCTAAGTGAAGACTGCCAGATGCAGGTCAGTGAGGGAGCTTAAGAGCCTGGGGGGTGCAGGACTGGGGAGCAAGCTGAGTAAGGAAAGCAGGGTGGTTGGGTCTGGAGCCCCTGCGCCAAGGGGTGAGCCAGGATTGCTCTGACTCACTGCCCTGCCACATCATAACACAGAGATGAGAACAGCCCTGGGTTGGCCCTGGGCTCGAGCCATTGCTGCTCAAGCATTTCTGGATTGCAGATGAATTCATGTTAATGAGGAGGCTGCAAATCACAGTGAACATCAAATCCAGTTCTGGAACGCCTGGAGTGAATATCTCACAACGACTGCCAACCTTTCTTTGTTTTTCATTTGCAAGCTATAAGGCAATAGAACAGGGAAGAAAAAAAAAAATCCAACAAAAAACATTTCCTCTTACTTGAAAAACTCCCCTGTCCTGGCAGCAACCAGTGCTCAGGAATACATTATGGCATTACAAACTGGTCAGTCCTTCTGGTCAGAGCAGTTACTGCTATTCAGCCCTTCTGCCCCATTTCCCACACAAATATTGCTGTTGGCCCTGCATAGCTCCATGTTTACAGCCACAAGCACCTTCCTGATTTCCACAGTGATCCCAGATGGTCTTTATTCAGCCTTCTCTGTGGAAACACCTCCAAGGAGGTGATGAGTCTGTGTAATGTCACAGCCATGTGACATGGGAGTGGAACATCTCCCTTCTGAGGAAAGGCTGATGAAGCTTGGTCACTTCAGCCTGGAGAAGAGGAAACTGAGGAGTGACTTCATTAATGGTTGTAAATATGTAAAAGGCAAGTGTCAGGAGGATGGAGCCAGGCTCTGCTCAGTGACATCCAATGATAGGACAAGGGGCAACGGGTGCGAGCTGGAACATGGGAGATTCCATGGAAACATAAGGAGAAACTTTTTCAGGGTGAGAGTGACAGAACTGGAACAGGCTGCCCAGGGAGGCTATGGAGTCTCCTTCACTGGAGACATTTAAAACCTACCTGGATGTGTTCCTGTGTGACCTTCTCTAGGTAGTCCTGCTCTGGCAGGAGGATTGGACTAGATGATCTTTTGAGGTCCCTTCCACCCCCTAACATTAAAAAACAAAGGAAAAAAATCCCCACTCAAAGTAGTGTTGGTGGTTACTCTCACTAGGAGGATGTCTTCTATGTAGAGCTCCTTAACAGGACATTTTCCTAGATGAAATCAATCATAAAGAGCAACAAGAGGTCTGTGCACCAGTGCAGTCCTACAGAAGGCCTCCCAAATGAGAGTGGTACACCAGCCTTGCTGCGTCTCCAGAAATATCCTTAAATTCATTCACAGCCGTAGCTAGAACAGAGCCCGTAGAGATTAGGAAATGAACCCAACTAATTCCCTCTCCTCCTTCTCTCCTGACATGCTCTGCAATGGCTTTCTTCAGAAACTTGAGTTCTGCAGACATGGGGCGGCAGACCATGAGGAATTACCCAGGCTTGATCGATTCAGTCATGACTTATGCCCAGAACTGCGTGGCTTCTAACCGACCCGATGATAAGGTACCAGATGTTCATCCCGACCTGTTTGCTGGTGTTTTGCCCCATAGTTAATAGTTGCAACTTTCGGAATATCTCAAAAGCCCTTTTGAATGAACACAAGGTGGTACTGGACATTTTGTGGCTGCTTTTGCCCTGCCAAACACCTGTGAGACCTGTTGTAGGATTGCAAGTCCTCTGTGCTCTGAGCCTGAAGTAGAGGTTAGTTTTACAATTTCCTTTTACCAAAAACAGAGACACAAAAAAATATTTTGGCTCCTGAGCCTGCAATATACTTTTCTCCCTGGTCCTCCCACCTTGGGATCCTCACAGTGTCCTAACCTCCATCTCTTGCTCTTTCCACCACCGCATCTCCTCATCCAGCAGGACTTGAGCATGTAAGTCCCAGACTGGCACCACATTCAGCAAGTGGCCAGGAGCTGGGAATCTTTCTGCCTGTCCCCTGACTGTGACTCTGGCTGCTATGTGCAAAAGCACCTACCTTGGACAAACTGCTGTTTATTAGCCACATTTTCAGGAGTTCAGCACCTGTGATGCCAGAGAGATGCCCTAAAGTCCTCAAGGCCCATAAGAATACCAAAATTATTTAAAATAAGCACAGGACTGAGCAAATCCTCTTTCAGGGACAGCTTGTGCAAGAAGTTTGCTGTTTCAGCAGCTCACCCTGAACTCTTTGGAAGTGTAACCACATGTTTTGGCATTGAGGGAAAATTCTCCCTTGCTCATTACACTGGGCTTGCTGACATCCAGGTAAAGGAGGCTTAAAAACCTGTTCTTGGTAAAAAGTGTCCCCTGATCTGTAGCTGTGACATGGATAAAGTCACTGGAAGTTGACTATGGCAAGAGGAAGACTTTCAAGGTTTGGCATTCCATGGAGGGAAGTTTGATATAACCACCCTCTGCACTCTTTCCTCCTGTTCATCAGCTTGTCTGTGGCAGTGGGACCTAGCAAGGTTTACTGAGTCTGTCAGCTCACTGAGGTCCACAATGGAGCATTTGGGCTATGTGGCCTTCACTCCTGTCTCCTCTACTTCATTCTTCCTTCCCATCCACTTCTACCTTAAGCAGGGTCAGAAGCTCGGGTAGAATAACTGCTAAAAAAGCTGATTATGGCATGAGATGTCCTCTCTGTAGCTATAGCAGGTGCTGCTCCCTATTTTTCTGCCTAATGTGATGCTTGCATTTTTATTCTGTGGGTGATTTCAGTCTGTGGAGAATTGCATCTGCATCCTGCACAATCTCTCCTACCGCCTGGATGCTGAAGTTCCCAACAAATACACCCAGCTCAACCACATGGCCCGGAGCGTTTATATGGACAAAACTCTCACCGGCTGCTTCAACAGCAGGAGTGGGAAAATGGAGGTAAGAAATGCCACGGAGGGCTTGGAAATGTGATATTCAGCCCCAGGCGGGGACTGCAAGTGAAGAGCAGGATCTGTGCTTCCAGTTTCTCATCTCTTTGTAGAATGATGAGTACGGTGTCCCCCTTCCTGAGGAGGATTTTAAACCCAAGGGACCCAGCTGGCTCTACCACTCCGATGCCATCCGCACCTACCTGTCCCTGATGGATCAGAGCAAGAAGGATGCCACCCTGGAAGCCTGTGCTGGAGCTCTGCAGAACCTCACTGCGAGCCGAGGGCTGGTAAGTTCTTCCCTCTCTTCCACCAAAAGTGTCAGCACTTCACAGTAATCGGAAAGAAAAGTGTCCTCCTCAAAACTCAGGGCACTATTGTAGGTCTTCCCTATTTATTTCCCCATTTATTAATGCCAAAAATAGGGTCTGATGGTGGGGATAATCAGCATCCCAAAGGTCTGTCCCAGATCCATACACTGAGTCTCCAAGTTTTCCCAGTAGGTTGGTCATACTACCAGCAGCTACTGGTAGTAAGGTCTAGAGAACAAGAGGAATGGCTGAGAAAACTGGATCTATTTAGTCTGAAGAGAAGGGGACTGAGGGGAGATCATATTGCTCTCTACAACTACCTGAAAGGAGACTGTAGAGAAATTGATGCTGGTCTCTTCTCTCAGGGAGCAAGTGATAAAACAAGAGGAAGTGGTCTCGAGTTGCACCGGGTGATCTTTAGGTTGGATGTTAGGAAGAATTATTTTCACCAAAAGGGTTGTCAAGCCCTGGAGCAGATTGCTTAGAGCAATGTTTGAATCACCAACCCTGTCTGTGTTTAAAAGTTGTGTAGATGTGATGCTGAGGGACATGGTTTAGAAGTGGACACGCAGAGTAGAATTAACAGTTGGACCTCATGATCCTGAAGGTCTTTTCCAATACAGATGATTCAATGATTATATTCACACCCTCCCCCTCAGAGGACACCAGTGAGGATGTGTCCAGCTGTGCACATGTGGACAGATGTCATTACAGGAGGGAGAAGGGCTGTGCATGTGCCACTGCCTGTGTGTGTTCTTGAAGTGGGAGGTGGCTCTAATAACAGGGTGGGTTGTGCTGTGGATTGTGACCTGTCCTCACATCAGGGCTGCTTGTCAAATAGCTCTGACAGATGTCCTAACCCATAGGTATGGCAGCGTGGAGCTGACACAGGCTGCGTGACGCCGTGGGTATTGCGGGAGCGGGGGCACGGCGAGGGCCGTGTCACGACAGCAACTCTGCTGTGCCCAGTGTCGCTCCCGTGGGCATGTCCTCGCAGGCTGCATTCACGTGGACAAACCACGACTTGTCTGTTTGTGTCGAACTTCATCAATTCCAATTTAAATAAGATGGCAGGGGAGATAAAGGGATAATGATTTCATACGTAGGAGAGGCATGTCACGTGTGCCAAACGTTCCACCCAGAAACACGGAGTGACTCATGAAAGGAGCCTTCGTTGCTGGGACAGCACTAACCTGTCAACGCTGGTCTCCTGGGAGCTTTCCTTACAAGTCTTTCAGTGTGAAATGTTTTGGAAACACTTCCCCCCCCCCCCCAGTTTAACAAAACAGTGCCACTAAGAACAAGGTGGAGAGAGGCTGTCACAGCGTGGGTAGAGATGGTCAGAGAAATGGGGCTGGAGCCACGTGCTCCATGGAAATGAAAAGCCTTTCAGCAGCCAACATCATTATGCAAGAATGTCTTGGGCAAACAAACAAACAAACAACTCGGTGTTGAAGCAACTTATTTCAGCCTTCTGGAACAGAATGGTTGGAATTTGCCTGGATGTGCCCAAGTGGCTTCTGCTTTCAAGGGTCTTATTCTAGCTCAGAACCGGAGTTGGGGTTTGCTGGTTTGCTGTCACTTGAAGGAAAGAGAAACTGGGAACAAGCTTACAAAGCTTGCTACAGTCCTTTAGCTTATAAAAGGATGGCTCTGAATCTCTTCTTAAACATCTTCTTTACAGCCCACTGGAAGAAGGCTGACTTCCACTTGTTCCCTCCATTCCTATGTCATTTTTGACTCATATGTGTAACTGGTGGTGCAACAAACTCCAGCGGCCTTTCTGATGGGGTAGTAGCTGAGAAGTTCACTTTAAATTCAACAAGAGGGCAATTTATTGAGGGTATGTGCTTCAACGTCCATGAAGCCTCCTCTGCATTGCCTATGTTCTGAGATCTTCTAGATTTACATAAGCAAGCACAAGATCAGGATCCAAAATGAGTAATTTTGGTCTTCAGATTGTTATTTAAAGGCATCCATTAGCTGTTTCTGTTCCACCACAACCTATCACTGTGGCATGGCAGGGAGCTGCAAGGGTGTTGTGTGAAGGACAAGGGCAACATGGACATGAAGGCAAAACTTCTCCAGCTTTTGGGAGTATCTGTTGGGGGAACAACTGTCCCCACTCAGGCTCTGAAAAGAGGACAGAAGTACCAATCGTGTCACAAAAGATGAAAGGCTGACTGTGCAAATATCTGTGGAGAAGAAGGGGAAATGGCAGAGTAAGTGGGATTCTGGTAGCAGAAGAAGGCATTATGTAGATGCTTGTTTCATAGGGTAATCCTGTTTGTCTGGCCCCATACATCATTCCAATCGTGTCCTCCTGGCATTAGAAGTCACGAGACATCTCTGCTCTGTCTCCTAGATGTCCAACGCAATGAGCCAATTGATTGGCTTGAAGGAAAAAGGTTTGCCTCGCATAGCGCGGCTCCTCCAGTCCAACAGCTCCGAAGTTGTCCGGTCTGGAGCTTCTTTGCTGAGCAACATGTCCCGGCATCCTGTTCTCCACAAAACCATGGGTAAGTAACAGCCACCACAGTGGATTCCAGGACAATGTCTAGTTTATAACTCTAATATCTGTCCATCTCGCTTTGTAAAACCCACAATAGGACCTAACCAAGCTCCAAAATTGGGCAAAGCATTGTCATTTCTTCTGGCCAAAAGGACAATTGCGGGTGATACCTGCAGGCTTAATGAACAAAATGTGTCCTATCTCAGCATCGCTACAAGCCTGTAGTGTGCTTCACAGACAAATCTACAGGACCGTGATGATAATAATGTCTTGGGAGCTCAGTTGGACTTGACTACCCATGACCAATATTGTTGTGCTCCCAGAAGCCTGCAGCACTTGTTTTGTCTCTGAAAATCAAGAGATGACTATTATGCCACTACGGCCCAACATCATCAGTGCCTACTTCCAGAGATAACACTGCAGTCTTGCGTTGAATCATGCTAACACAACTAGTATCGTTCACTTGTGCTAGGTTTTATTTAAATGTTGATTGGAACATTCCACCTCTTTAGCTCACCAGGTGCTCCCAGATGTATCACGTCTCCTGTCATTCCAGTCTGGAAATACCAACAGCTATGGCGAGATCATGACATCAGCTTGTTATACTCTGAGGAACCTCATCATGTCCAACCCACACTTGGGAAAGTCTTACTTGACAAGCAACATGTTAAATAATGTAGTAAGCCTGTGCCGAAATGGGTGAGTTTGGGGCAGAAGGCATGGAGAGGGTCATGTGTAGACGTTTTTGAGCCCACACACTTGGTGCAAAGCCAGATTAACCCCAGAGCCTTCCCAACACCCTTCAGAGCCACAGTAAAGTGTTATTCTTTCACCTGTGCTTATATACCAAGAGCCAAAAATTTAAAGCATGTTGGTAGACAGAAATCCTCAGTGCTGTTTTTTTGGAAACAGGCATGAGCCATCCAGGGTGAGGTTTGTAAAGGGGCCTCAGGAAATTTGCTGGTTGAATTTTAAGAAATTCTAAAAAGAACTGAAGCAACAACATCTTACACCCTTCTAAATCTTCCAGCCCTCAAAACAGGGGATGTCAGTACCCAGCCTGACTCCCCAGATCCTGGGCTTCCCACTCACTGCTTCCTGCAAACCTTATCATGAAGGTCAGGTCTGAGATTCAAGCAACACCATTATACTGGGACTGTGCTCAGCTTTAATGATTGGAGTTCATCTTCCTGTTGAAATGTCTGTCTCAAGTGGCAAAGATGGAGCTGTGATGATATATATATACACACACATTATTCTAAGTACCTCTCCTGGTCTACTCACATGTTTTTGACAGCAACTGAGCCATTTCAACACATTTTCCCGCTTCTTTTTGGACTTGGTTTGAGTTTTGGTGGTAGTAATTCTGTCCTGATTGTTCTCCATGCTCCCTGCAGCCCTGTGCAAAAGCTTGTCAATTGTTGCCAAGTTCTATGTTTATTTCTGCTCAAACATGGTATTTGACCATGTCCTTCCTAGAATTTCATCTCTCCTACCGTCTGTCTTTGTTTTAAAATACTTCTACTTGAAAGTGCTTCTACAAGTAACCCATTGTTTTCTGTCGGGAAAAGACATTCTCCTGCTTTCTTCGTCATGCTTTGATAAACCATGTACAATCTACCACTCATTTCATGGCAGCAGAGAGACTCTCAGTCATTAGAAGTCATCTCCTTGTTTAGTCAGCCAACAAACCTGGTCAGTCTGATACTTCCATACACTTCCACTCTACAAGCCCAATTAATGCAAAACCCAATGCTCTTCTAAGTCCTCATTGTTTTGAATGGCATTTACTTCTGTCTAAAGTCCCGCTTAGGATCCCTCAGACCAGTTGTCAGCTAATTTACTACTTCAGCAGAGTGTTGCCCAACTGGGACTGTGCTTACGTTAACTGTCTTGACTGCTCTGCGTGATGAGCTTTGTTTGCAGTGACTCACTACACTGCAAGGAGTTACTAAACTCTGGAGATGTCCTCCGCATGTTCCTCCTGTCTGTGTTACAAATTCCTTCTGAGGAACTCCCCAGTTCTTACAGTGTCCAAAGCTTGAATTGTTCCTTTTCCTCCATTCCAGGTTCCTGTCCCCAAAGATTTTTATACTGTTTGATACTTATGAAAAAATGACAATAATTTACACCCAGGACTAATCTTACACATTTGCACCGCATCATTTCAGGCTGTTCCCATAGAGCAAATGTGAAAGAGATGTCCCCTCTAGTGAACTGGACACATGCTAGTTCACAAGTTAGGTATTTTTTTCCCCACTTTCCACTGGAGCCTGTGAAACAAGAAATTTTAGGGTGGGATTTGTCCAGTCTTACATCAGATAGAGCCTCACCCGCTCTCTAATGGTAATAACTAGATCCAACATCTCTACTGAGGGCTGTTGCTGAGGTTGGATGCAGACCCCATGATCCCCACACTGATGCGAAATGTGATGAGTCCCATGCTATTGACTTCCTCCTTCCCAGCACCACAGACAGCAGAAATAGAGAACAAAGTGGGTCTCAGTCCTGACCAAATCACCACGGACAGCACTGTACCATGTTGCACCTTGTTAGTATTTTGCACGAGTTTTCTCTGTTAATCTGCCTCAGTTTCCCTTCCCTCACCTCCAGCACTGGTGTTGGTTTGGTTGGTGGAGCTGCACAATGCATCCCTGGCATGTGGTTCTTCTGCCACCCAACAAATCTTTGCCTGTATCTGAACTGGTCTCTCATTGCATATGAAACTGTAAATCATTAGTTTAACATGCTCAAACAATTTTGTATTCATAGTTTAGAAAGAGTGTCCAGGCTACAGACAAGTCAGTTATGGAACTTCTTCTCTCCCATGTTATTCTCAGAGGCTCACCGGTGTTCCTCAAAGATGAAGTTTCTTCTTGATGTTTCTTGTAGCTGCATTCTGAGTAAAAGGCATAAACGGCTCAGCAGTTTATCTGATAGCTGTGGTTTCTTCTCCTTCCTGGAGCATCCTAATTAAATAAATCTCTCCATCTCCTGCATATATCCTCATCTATGACATGGGCTTCACAGTGATGACGGTGGTCATTCAATCTTTGTTATTTGCAATCCAAGTTTCCAAAATACTGAATATTACCTTCTTATATTTTTTTTTGTTGGTGTTTCTGAAAATCAAGCTACAGCTACTGATTTATTGTGATCTCAGATGTCCTTTCCATCCTTATTCTCCAGCTGTCTGAAAAATATTATTCTTCTCATTTTCAAGTGACATTATTTCACTAATGAATATTTTTTTTCTCAATACTTCTACTGGCTGCACTATCCCTTTATCACTGATTTGTTTCAGTCTCTCTTTGCTCATTCACTTTTCACATCTTTTTTACTGTCCGATTTAATTTTGCAGTTTAATTCTACCATAACATTTTACTGAAATTCATCTTTTAAGAAGCCCTGGTCTTTCCTTGGTTCTCTTCTGTGGAAGAGAGTTGTTCTCATCCATGCATTGCCTGTTTCTTCCAAAGATTGCACCTTGACATCACTTTTATAAACCTAATGACATCCTGAAGAAAACCTTTTCCAGGAAACCCTTGTCATATCCTGTGACATACGTAAGGTTCTTGATGTTTTTGTCCTATCAGGAAACATTATTTTCTCCCATTATTTGATAGGCACGTACAACATCATTGTCTTTTTTACTGCCTTCATGTTTCTCCCTTCCCCACTATCTCCTTTTCATTTGGTTCTAGTTCGTGTTTTGAGTCAATAGTTTGATCTTCTTGTCTTCCCACAGATTTTTATGAATAATTCTCTTTGTAAAAACCACTGTCCTTAAAATCAACTTTGAATTTCAGGCAAATGATTTTTAAGAAAATTTTTCCCCAAATCAACTATCCTTGATATTCTGCTCCATGTTATACACTGTTACAGTCACACACTATTCCCAGAACTTTTGTTTAGGATATGCTGTTTTATTTATTGGAATTATCACCACAGCTCCATTAGTTCATGCTTAATCGTTTTATTCCTAATTAGTAGCAGCAGGTACTGTATAAGAAAGAGCCAGTATCGATCCTTCAAAGTAAGAGTGGAGAAATTCTTTTGTCTGAATTTGAAAATGGCTCAGATACCCCATGCTAGTGATTTTGGTTTGAAAGAAAAAAATATTTTGAGGTGCGCTCTGAAGACATAACGGCAAAAAGTATGTATTGGAGGCAAATTATATTAAAAAAATTAAACAAAATTTACTCTAACTTAGAAAGAGAGAAACAACGTGAAATGACATACCCTTGAATGAGATTGTCCAGGACTTGGGATGATCATCTAATCATAAATATCTTTGGATTTACGTTTTTTTAATGGCTTTTCAGCCACAATATTTCAACCACCAAATATTTTTTTCAACATAGTCATTCTTGTGACAGGACATAGGATAGTTATAACCAGAGAAGAGATTTTGCAATAAAACCTAATTCTTCTGTCCCAAAATATCGCTCAAGAATTTCTAATTGTCTGCAGCTCCTCCAGCCTTCCTCCATGCCATACCAATGAGTATGAGCTGCCCAGGTCCTTTGGAGGTTATAGCAAGTTAAACTTGCTAATTTCTTCGGCAAAAATTGCTGTGTGTGTTAGAGAAATGTCCCAAAATGTACCGACTGTGTTTACATTCCTGTCCTTTCACACTCAGAGTACGGTGCTTACGGGTCCCAGGTTCCTGATCACCACTGTCAGTCCCATTCCTCACAGTCTGATGAGGACTGTTTTGAGGACACAATGTTTTGTGAAGCTGAACCATACAGGGAGGGTCCTGAGTCTGGTCTTGTACCTTTCCATCACCCTGACTGAGACAGGCCGGAGCTGTTGCACTAAACCCAGATCAGGAGTCTCCCACAGTCAGGACGAGGTCCAGGAGATCAGGAGCAGCGATAAGAACCAGCAAGGTTTATATCTAGGTTGTTGTATGAAATGTTCCAAAATTATAAAAGGTGCTGCTATGACTCACGGTTTCGGAGCTGTTACTTGAGCAAGTATCTATTAACTTATGCTGAGTAAGGACTTATGGTTGCAGATGTTATTATTACAAATGTTCCCATCTCCTTTGTCCTCACCAGGCAGCACAGAGCCCGTTCCTCTGCTGCCCTCCCGAGAGATTCGCCCACACTGTCCCCACAGGCTCCAGGGAATGGCTGGCACCATTTCCTTTCTTTTCAGCTCTCCCAAATTTCATGCTCCAGAATCTTTCCATCAGCTCAGTTTAATGCTCCTGTTCCACTCAAATCCTCCCCTCATTTGTCCTGTTCCGGTCCCAGAGGTTGTTGTCTCATAATACTGCTGAGAGAGCAAGAAGGTTTTATTGACAGTCCTCCATCAAGTCTCACCAGCCTCCCAGCTGGAGATGGGCTCATTTGGAGGCTGTTGGTAATGCCTGTGGGTTGCTGCTCTGTGGCCTGCCATAATTGACCGGGGTTGCTTTCATCTTCACAGCTCCTGTCCAAAAGCGGCTGAAGCCGCTCGCCTCCTCCTGACAGACCTTTGGTCCAACAGGGAGCTCCAGAGTGTGCTCAAGCAGGTAAGGAAAATGCTTCTGCTTTTCAGATGACAAGAACAGCCCCAGTCTTGACTCACTCGCTGAAGTGGGTGAGTTTGCAAGGCCATGATTCAGCAGTGAGTACGGGCAGCGGCTGGGAGGAGCCTGCAGTGCTGGGAGGACCATGATGCTCTCAGCACATGGGCGTCCGCCTAAGATCTGAGCAAGAGGCAGCAAAGTCACAACCACAGCTGCTGGGACTGTCTCTGGGGACTAAGTGGACAACAGTGTGTCTGCCTTGGGCAGCTTGCACCCTGGGAATGATGCTAGTTTAGGTGGGGTCTTCCATGATACAGCCTCCTCACTCCACACTGTCCTGTGTGCACAGCACTGCTCTGTGCTGGGAACAGACCTGGACATTTCACACTAGTTTGAGAGATTCCTTTTGTTGCCCTCCATAGTGTGGGATCAACGTGTCTTAACAGATCCCTGACAAGGTTCCTCCTCTCTTTCCCCCAGTTTTCTTCTGTGTCCACAACCCTAACTTGTGGCTACATCACCCCTACAGTCAGAGTAATCATCTAAACCAAGAAGAGGAGTATTTAGGATTTGTTTTGCTCCCTGCAACAGAAACTGTGAAAGTGCAGAGACAGGTGGGGCTCTGAGCCAGCTTCCAGCTCCCAGTGGCTTTCTCTGAGCAAGTTGGGTTTTTCCAACTCAACAACAGCAGCACCTGCAGAGAGTAAAGGGCCAAATTAAAGAGGAGTAACATCCACAAAGGGGAGTACCCTGGGGGCGGGAAGCCAGAGAGCACATAAATATCATTCTCATATGAATGGTGAGGGACTTTCTCCATAGGAGCTTGTGCAGCTCTGCACCAGGCTCTGCTCAGGAGCCTGTGCCAACTCATTTTGATGTGACTGAGTCACTCCTGTCTTCACAGAGAAGTTGATTGCATAGGTAAACATCAGACGAGCAGGATGGGAGTCTGCAAGGGTATATGCATCATGCATATATCTTTGCCAGTTTTCAACAAAGAGGAATAAGATGAAATAATATTCAGTGAAGGATTAAATAAAGGTTTCCTCCAGCAAAGCTGGAGAATTCCAGCTCTTGGCAGATGGAAAGCAATGCAAGGAAGATGAAGTCCATCAATATGGGTGACACGTAGAAGGCACAGAGGGAGGACAGAGGAGGTGGTTTGGGGATGAAGCACACGGTTTAAGTGGAGGAGAGTTGTTGAAGTGAGGCAAGAGGCTCATGGCAATAGACAGCTATCAGTCCCGAAACTGCTGTACACTCACTGCACTTCATTTACATCTGCTTTTTCAGCAAGGATTTGATAAGAACATGATGGGATCTTTAGCTGGAACGACCTTCAGGACCCTCTCCTCCAGATTTTAGGAGCCTTTCCATGCACGTTCAGGCTGCAGGTGAGAATGGGGAAGGGGTGGTTTTGGGGGGAAAAGAGTGGTACGTGAACTCCATGAGATTCTTGTTATTTTAATCTCCCCTAAAATGGGCTTGTGATATTTTCATCATTCACAAACCTTATCAGCCCAAACTGCAAAGCATTTGTGTCAATGAGAGGCCAGAAGTTGTGCTGTTCCTTGTTTCAGTGCAGGTGTTGCCCACGCTACACACGCCGTGCACTGTAGACACGCTCAGCACAGATGCCATAGCATGGACACAGCTGCTGGACTTAACTACACCTCACGTTGTCTTTCCTATTTACATTGCCAAGCAATAACTGATTAATTACATTTTGCCAAATCCTCTCAAGTGGGACATTTCACAGGAACCTCTCTGACAATACTTTAATTCCTGAGTTTTGAATAATGTTATCCAGGTAACATCAGCAACATGAAATTAATTCCAGTGCATGCTATGACATCAACCATCATCCTTAGGGATTTTTTTGTAGCACTTCATAATCCACCTGTAAGCCTCATGTCCCACTTTGGAACTACACGTTGCCATCTGAAAAATCTCAACAGAGAAACCAGGTTAAAGAAATTGTGGGCAGAATTTTCAGGGCATCATTATGTTTTCTTCATTTGGTGTGAAATGAATATTGAATCTGTAAAGCACTTTTTATTCATCATTCCTACTGAAGGGCAAAGCTTTAAGCAGTTTTCAAATATCAAATGATGGGGATTGAAATTATCCAGAATGAGTTATTTCTTCCCTTCCCCAACATACTCTTTGCAATCAAACTACGTCCAGTCCTGATGTAAAAGAAAATGGTGCAAAAGCCCATTTATTTCCTCTGCCCAGGTACAGATTTCACTTCTTGCTCTGTTGGGATATTTTCAAGAGACTCAGAGGAACATGGAAGTTTAGGGTAAAAAGCATGATACAGAAACTGAGAAGAGGCTAAGAAAAAAACATTATAAGTTGGTTTTGAAAGTAATTAAAAGATTTCTTGAATGCTTTAATTGTCTGGATTTTTGGTTTTTGTTTGTTTGTTTGTTTATTTGTTTGTTTCCATTTCAGAATTTGGAATTGGTTCACGTCCAGGATGACAACCCTTTCACAATTACTTAGGATGTTAAAGATACAGAGTGCTCCCGAGTCTAACTCAACTGTAAAGCAAACTAAACATACGGATTTCATGTGAATGATACTGATTATTTTTAAGCATTTTCTTCTTTTTAGGGGGGGAGAAGGGACTTTTATTGAGGTTATACTTTTCTTGACGTCAATAATTTTTTTTTTGTTGTTTTGCAAAGAGTGTGTCTGTGTAACTACGTCTGTGTCGCGGTGTATGTGTGCGTGCAGGCAACATACATATGCACACGTGGTGAGTAGAATCTTCCTACAGGCTTAGTCCCCCGTCTTCCACCAAAAGTCGGTGTGAGTTGTGCAGTTTAACCCCTTTGCAGAGTTTTGTCCAATTCCACCCGATCCGTGCACCAAATACTGCCACACTAAAAACTTGTCACAGACTCTTTTTATCCACAAGTATAAAAATTGCCAATTTTAGGTTGAGTCCCCCCCCACTGCATATGGCCATTATGAACAGATACACACAACAATACTCTTCTTTACACAGGCTGGTTATTCCTAACATTTATGAACAAGGGCTTCTCTTCTGTTTATGAATTTTTCTCCAATGAGCTCTTATAGTTTTTAGTGTTTTCTTTCTTGACACGTGAACTCTTTATCCCAAAGAAGCAAATTGATGTCTGCAAACTCTCTCCCGGGTCTCAGTAGCCCTTCTCTGAAGCTATATGTGAGGGGACAATCACAAGACATCTGCAGAGCATGAATATTACCGGGTCCTGAACCATGTTGAGCGCCAGAACAACTCAATCTTGTGACTGTACCTGGACAAATGTGGCATTTGAGAAGCTGAGCTGGAGACAGGCAAAGTGTTTTTCCCCTGGGATCACTGACTGCCACACAGGACTGAAATAAGTGAGGGATGTGGCCTTTTTAGTTACATTTTGTTTTTATTGATCAATGTAAAGAAATAGTATTAATATGCAGAGAAATGTAAGGACTTGTGTGAAGTCAGGTTTGGAAATATTGTATTTCTCGGGATCTTTAATTACATGAATTACTGTGATGCTGAGGCTCTGACAGGAGACTGCTGAGCTCATTTTAGGGCAATCCAGTTCTTATGACAGTAACCATGTGGTGAAAGAGGCTGATTTTTCTCTCTCCAGAAGAAAAAAATCCTTCACCTGTCCCTGGGGGGGACACAGCTCAGATCCATAGGGAAAAGACCCGCTGAGGATGGATTTGCTGGCTGCCCCCCACACCCCATTACTGCTTCTTCCAACAGTGCAGGGGCACAAGACCCAGTTTTGCAAGTATCAGGGATGCAGGAAATGCTTGGGAAGGATGAATTATGAGCCTGGAAAGTGAAAACCAGCCTCATTTTTTTCGCAAGTGTCAAACTCCTAAATTGGCCGAAGTCAGCATGTCCCCATTCACTTCACAGACATGGGGTCGATTTGCGCCCTCTGAAGAACCGTCCCTGAAGTTCAGATTTGCTCTGACACAACTCTAGAGCTAAGCAACATGGTCACCCTTGTTTGTCCCCCGTTTAGACCATAGAGAGCACACGTCCACAGAAGGAGATCATTTTCCAGCTGTTTTTTTCTCTTGGACTACAAAGGGTGGCTTAATCATGTGCACTTTAATGAGCAGCAACTATTTGCTTGCCTTCACCCACGTTCAGACGAGAGCTTTCTGCACTGAGCTCCCAGCCAAATGAGAGAGAAAAAAAAAGCACCTTTGAAGTGGAGAGCTAGAACCAGGAGAATCCGGTAGGACAGTTTCAGGAGCATTTAAAGAGCAGCAAAGGAGCCCCAGCCCGTGGGCATGCCCTTGCCATACCTGCCAGCTCTTCCCTGGCTGGAAGTATAGTCTCAGATGCATAGTTCAAAATGTTTTCAGCGGGACCCAAGACCGTGGATGTCCAAAAGGGCTGCAGCATCCCCAGGCAGGCTCGTTGCCATTTTGGTGGAGAAGTACGTTGCGTACCATTTTGCATTCAGATTCGTTCTTGTAATTACACGTTCAGCACAAGTCCTGGGAGCTAATGTTTTTTTCTCTGTAAAATTAATTGGGGAAACCTAACTACCAAATGTAATGATGGAATATTGAGGAAATTCATTCTAATTGGCTGCTATTTAGGCTTTATTTTAAAACACTGCTGCTGCTTTCACTGGTAATGCAGTTTACTGAATCACCGTGTAAGGCTCAAAGAGCTGTAGCTGTAAGATCATCATCTCACAATTAAATTTACAAGTACTGGAGGTTTCATTAGTAAATATTAGACTCAAAGAGACAGATACATCATTCACATAAATTTTGTTAAGTACAGCAAATTTGTTTTCCCAAAGCTAATAAAATGATAAAAATAAAATCTGTCTCCATCCTCAGAGATCTTCAAAACATGACTGGGCACAGCCCTGAGCAATCTCCTCTGGCTTTGATGTTATCCCTGCCTTGAGCTGGGCAGACCAGAGAGGCTCCTTCCAATCTAATATTTTTTATGATGCCCTATGTTGCTGCTTTCATACCTCAAAATACAGTGAACTCAAGAGAGCAGTGGGATGGGTGAATTGCAATCGCTCAGCCATCCCAGGGCTATTCTGCAGCTATTTCTTCCCCAGGGAATTTTCTGCTACTCAAATCTACTTTCCTCTCAGCCTCTCTTTTTAAAATCTGGACTACAGACTCCACCCAAGTCAGTGATGTGACACCCATGCCCAATTGTGAGAAGAAAAAGGAAAATCAGACTGGTTGTTATGAGCAACTGGTGTTGCTTGTAACAAGCAGTTTCGGGAGCTCAGTGAGGTTCCCTCCATCATAAATGGATGTTTTCACCTCAGATACAATTACTTTTTTTTATTCCAGGGATATACTGGGTTTTAAAGGCATGTTTTAACTGTGACATGCTCTTTGATGAGCTGGTTTCCTGTTTCTTGCTTCTTTTAGAGCCAAGGTCAGGCATACCCTGATGATGAGGACAAGGGCAGGTTTACAGCACGTATCACGTGCCTTGGGTCATACTGATGGAGAATTATTGAGGAGGGAAGAACCATAGCTAGCAGCACCGTTAGCTCTGCCAGCAGCAGAAATAAGAGCAGTTGGGGCCTGATTTGTGCACAGGACACACAACCATGTAAATAAATACCATACTTGTTTGTCCTGGGCTTAGCAGAGCTTTTGGATCTATTTTCTCATAAATGCTTTGTTTGTTTTGTGTATGTACAATCCAACCCACCCCAGCATTTCAGAAGCCTCATGGACGAGTAAAAGGCAGTAGGCAGTTTTATTCTTCTCTGACCACACACCAGTTTGAGACCAACTTAGCCTACCAGTCCATAGCTATACAGTGTATTCTGTAAGATATAGGTATGTGAGAATAATGTATCAGAGTTTTGTTTTGGCTGTACTGTATGTATTTGCTTCATTGGAAAAGCTGAAATCAATAAAAATTGCTGGAATTTCTTCAAGCTTCCCAATTTGGATGGTTTTATTTTGTTTGCCTTGCCAGTGCTAGGAAAGAATAAAGCATCTGTCTGAAAGGTTTGTAAAAACCTGTTACCCTGGAGCAGTGATCAGTCTGGGCTGCTCTGCCTTATGCCAATACAAGTAATGAAGCTGTAAATCCCATTTCCTCAGCCATTACATCCTTGGCATCAGTGGCTTCCTCTTCCATGAGTTTGTACAGACCCCAGCTTTGGTCCATTAAAAATTTAATTATCAGTATCATTGTTTGTGTCACCGCTGTATGGAAAAGCCCACACCTTTCTTTCTTCTGACTCTGGCTCACATGAGCTGTGTTTGAAGCTCCCTAGGTCTTATATTTTAAAAGTATGATAAGCTGATCCTCCCCAGTTTCTCTTTGGTTCACGCTGGCAAGTCCCAGCTCACAGACCAGTTCCTCAGAGAGACCAACAGCTCATCGCATGCAATAACCTTCTCTGAACCTTTCCCAATTAAACTGTTTCCTTTCTGAGACGAGGACACCAGAACAACATAGAGTCTACAAAGGGTGAGTAAGTCATGGGGATTTTGTAGGGATATCACAACAACCTCTTGGTTCTTCTCTAACAGTTCCTGACATTTGC
The DNA here is from genome assembly GCA_024336885.1 of Actenoides hombroni. Classification (NCBI taxonomy): domain Eukaryota; kingdom Metazoa; phylum Chordata; class Aves; order Coraciiformes; family Alcedinidae; genus Actenoides; species Actenoides hombroni. Next base: position 1,209,024 of record WUAM01000071.1, on the reverse strand, counting down.
CTTGATGTCTGCAGCTCTGTTGTCATAGAATCATAGAATCATTAAGGTTGGAGAAGACCTTTAAGATCATCAGGTCCAACCATTAACCCAGCACTGCCAGGTCACCACTAAGCCATATCCCCAAGCACCACATCTATAGGGCTTTTAAGTACATTCAGGGATGGTGACTCCACCACCATTGTGCATTGAGCTGTCACTGGGATGAGTGGTCATAGTCATCTACAAGCCCATCATTTACATGTGAAGATGAGACTATTTCACCCCATGTGTATCACTTAACACTTCTCTATGCTGATGCTTTGCTGTCATTTATCACCCTTTCCTTATTCGTCTTATAGTCCTCCAAAATGTTATATACAGACATGACCTTCAATCCTCAGGTGCATAGTGATGTGGGCTTCCCTATATCAGCTATAGGATGTTGTTGAAATCGTCCCCATTTCTCACAGGCATTGCATATTAGAAGAAGTAAATACACAACCTTCCTGCTCTTCTCCTTTCTGAGTACTCCTTTCACCCCTGTTACTTACTGGCCCTCCAGTCTCCATGGCAGGCCCACATGTATATGAAGATGATTTTACTCTTTATGGCTTATACTCCTGACTGCAGTTGGTTGTTCCTTCAGCTCCTTTTTGACATAGCTAGTGTGGTTTATGTTCAACCTGGCAGAGTTTATGAAGAATTCCCTATTTTTCTCTCCAGCTATTTGAAAGACACCTCCTGATAACCACCTCCTCCTGCTGCTTAACCAGGCCAGCTCCCTTCTGCCCTTCCTCAAGGATTTCTTAACTGGCAGGATGTACTGGAATTGTGCTTCAATATGCTAAGCATGGTCCACATTGCCTGTAAAGTTTAATTCTCCTTTTCATTTTCAAGGTGTGTTTAGTTCATCCCTTAAGTTTCCCTTTTGGAAGATGAGTACGTGGTGGTGGATGTTTAGGCTTTTGTTGATGTTATGGGTCAGCTCTATGAATGTAAGGTTTGAGAGCAGAATTTCCATGTTAATCAGGATCAAATTTAAGGCTCTATCTGTTCTGGGGACTTTCCAGCCCTCTCCATGAAATCATCGTTGATAGCATCAAAGAATTTGGTCTCCGCCATCACATCCTGCAATAATTTAAGCCCACTGTACACAGGGGTAGCTGAAGTGCAGGATGCACAAAAGGCTTTGTTCTTCCAGTCCTGGGGAATTCTGTAGTGTATAAACACTGGCAGCAGCCTAACAGAAGAAATAAGGAAGCAGCATCCTCTTGATCTCCTTCAGAAGAAGGCTCTTCAAAGAAGAAACCTGGCAAAGGAGAGGTGTGTTTAGTTCATTTACTCAAGGCAAGACCGAAGACTAATCCTCACCACTGACAAGTGTCTTATGAAAAGAGGATTCACAGCCTATCAGACAGGCTTGTGAATCCGTGCATGGAAAAAGGGGCAGGCAGGGCCCTGTGCCATGCTACTCACAGCTCCTTCCCAGGAGCACCATCTGCTGCCCTCCTGAGACTTTTAAAAGGTAGGCGAGCACTAAAGGATTAACCACAAAGGCAAAGCACACGAACCCAGTATCTTAACCAATTATGTGGACTTTATACAGCAGCACTTCAAAACCTTCATTGCATTGGCAACGCGTGATCATTCCCAACTTAAGCTGCAGCTTAAGTTTAGTTCTCTGGCCGCAGAGCAGCAGGGGCATTTGCGATTGATTTTGAATGTAGTACCTAAGTAATAATCTCATAAAAGTCCATTAAGGAGCAGTGTATCCAGGACTCCTTGGGAGGATTAGATATTGGTAGCACATACATCTAGTGATGTCCATCCTGCAGCTTCTTTGGGCACAAATCACATCTGACAGCACATCTAAGAAAGGTCATAGAAATTACAGGCAAGAAGAGCAAGTTGTCTTTTACCGAGTCTAGCACAGATGCAGAGTGTCTAAAACTAATGCAGATGAGTCCTACGTCTATGTTCTTGAGCAGGCTCTCTGGACACTGAAGAAGGGCAGGATATGTCAGCAACGGAGCCAATAAATGATTATGTGCTTGGATCTCTCTCATTTGCAGCCTGTAAAATGAATACCAAGAGACTAGAGTGTCTTTTTATTTTGAGATCTGTATCTTATGTATGAACACATAAGAAGAGCCCATTTTTGGACAGGGCAGTCTATACACACACACAAAGACCACAGGGCAGTTTACAACCAAGGTGCTTGTTGTTTGATTCAGATGCAATGAAAAATATATCCCCTATAGAGGCTGGGTCAGGGACCAGAGACTTCTGTGGGGACAGACAGCCACAGATGCACTGATTTAGCTCAAATGCAATGGTATTGTAGCAGGATTCAGGGGAAAAAGTTGGATGCTGGAGGATACAGAGTACCCACAGAGCACTGCTTCTCAAAAACAGAGCAAGTACTAAGTCCTTACAGGTCCTACAGCTCACGGTACCTCAAATAATACATGGAACTCCACCACAAAAGACTTATCCCACTGGCAAAGCAGCCCCCAGTATAGCCCCCTCTCCCATCTCACAGTGCAACTTATGAGTCTTTTATCACTGTCCATGCTTTTGGAGCAGACACCTTTCTCCAATTTATGGTCCATGGGGTACCATAGATCCCAGGCATGCCCAGAAATACCCGACTTCCCCAGGCCACACTCCAGAGGACCGTCACTTCCCAGCCAAGAGCATTTCCCAGTTTCACAGCACAGAGACCACGTTGCACAGCACAGGGCATCCCCAGGAAACACCAAGCCCAAGTCACACACCACAACATCACCAATGACCACATAGTACCAACATCTCCTGCTAGGACATACTCGCTGAACAAAGTTCCTCTATCTCGGTTTCCCACATGCTGGGTGAGATCACCCCAAGCAGAGGCACTGCTGTGGCATCCTGGCCCCATGGCCAGATACCTTAGGAGTGCCACGGTCCCACACGGCACACTGCTGGAGGACACGTGGCAGCCCATACCAGAAATCCCTGCCCCATAAAAGCAAAGCATATGCAGAAGAGCTTCAACATATGCATGGCCCCCACAGCGCTTGTGCATCCACACCCCAGGGCATCTCCACTACAGGAGCTGGGGGCCTGGGTCAGAAGAAAACATGAGTCCTGTGTGAGTCTCAGTGATTCATTCCCTAGTCACCTTCCCTGTTACACATATGACTTTGTGCTCCTCTATCGTGTAACTCTCATTTGTACCCTTCCCACAGTTATGCGTCCTTGAAGATTCAATCTTGCCAAGCACAGAAGTTGTTACGTATCCAAGATTGTACTTGGCCCCTTTCTTGGTGCTTTCTAAGCTTGCCTTTGCCTCAGGAAGGTCTTTTGAGGGACTCCCACAAGGCATCCCAAACACAGGACCATGTCCCTTTCATATAATGCCAGGAGGTCTCTCCTTTGTTCTACTGGGATGAAGGAAATTGTTGCTCTACCTGAGCCTCTTCTCTATCAGGGTAGAGGAAACTCTGTGTGGATATGGGATCCACTCCTGGACACTCACATCCAGCATCCTCCATCTCACTGAGCCCCAACACTGCTCACCCTTCTGCAATTTGATAACCTCATGCAGGAAAGGCTTTGATGAGAGGGTAGTTCCCTCTCTGCTACCTCCTTCCTTCATACTCGTTCTGTGCTGAATGCATTGCACTTGGTGACAGAGAGGAGATCCTCGGTGCTCCAGCCTCCTCAGCCCAGCGGAAGGAAGAGCACTGCAGGAATCTTCTCAGGGTATGAGGGGATTGCACAGGGAAGGTGGAACTGCTGACAGGAATTTTTAGGTAGCAGATCTTGTCCTGATTAATAGGTCAATATTCCACATCTTGAATGAGATCTCATCCCAAAGCTGAGAGATTACCAGATCTGAGAGCTGCTGCTGCAGTGGCTCCAGAGCTCCACACTCTTGTACTGACACATAGAGCTTGCAGGAGACCTTCCTGAGTCTGGTTTCTCCCTTCACCTTCTGTCCGTGGAGTAGTCTGTGTTTCTGTAAATGAGGAGCACAGCAGTTAAAATATCCCCAGCCAGGGCAGGGGTAACTCACAGCTGAAATACCCCCAGCCCCTGCGACAGCAAGTGACCCCTCATGGCACAGGCTTCCCAAGGTGATGCAAAGGGGAAAAAACCAGGTAGACATTTTCAAGAGTGATAAAGCCATTGGAATTTCCTGGCACTGCAAAACCCAAATACTTTCCCAGAGAAGCAGAGTTCCTCCCTCTTTTCCCTGGCCTTTCTCTCCATGAAAAGCCTTACAAGTGCACTGAAAGATCTTACCAAACAGATCTGAGCTCGGGCAATAACTGTAACTGCTTTTGTGTCCCGAGGCCAAGTTTCAGTCTGAGCTATGACCGAGACTGGGTGCTTTACAGTGAAGCATAGAAGAGGTTTGCTTTGTGCATCTTATTGCTTTCTTCCTTATATTTGCTATTCTTTCCCCAGGAAGCCTCTCTCTTTATCTCACAGTACAGGTAACTCCTGCTTCAATCAACACAGATCTCTCCTGGCAGAACAGGAAAATCAGTCTCACGTCAGCAGGGCTGAAAGAAAGTGCTCAAAAAATGTAAAGGAAAAAATTGGAGATTATCAGAGTGCCTTTGAGTTCCCCTCTGAGCTTTTCTTTAGCACATTTTACCCATGATGGGAACTGATTCTTGTTTCCTTCCAAGGGAGAAGAAACATCTAGGAGGGAGAATGGTGTTGGTTTCATATCAGAGCAGGGCTATTGGCAGGATCACAGCCAGATTCTGTATTTCCCAGGCAGCAGAACATCTTCTAAATGGCTTTTGTCATTTTTTGTCTTTGCAATGAGAAACTAGCTGTGAGTATCCCAACTATTTTGGGGTTATTTTTCCAGGGTAACCCAGAAGCAATGAGGAAATTATTTCCTGCAGGATGTGGAGAAGCAGAGGGTTAAAGAGCCAGGAGAAGGAGGAGATGGCTCAGGTGAGTGTTTATGCTATTTGAAGGGATGACTCCTTGGTACACGGAGCAAAATCCACACCCACCCATTGCCTTTCTGCCCCTGGAGCCTGCCCGCTGCAAGCTCCTGGGTAAAGCAGCAACATCACTGCAGGGCTCAGCCACCGTGGGAAAGTCAGCGGAGCCACGGCGAGTCTTGCCACGCGGGGAGACCCAGATGCAGGTGAGTCAGAGCCCCACCTTGCTTTGAACAGGAGGAAGCAGAGCCCGCAGAGAGGCACACAAAAAAAAGGTAGAGGGGATGGTTCACGACTGTGGGGGCCCCCCAGGAGCCCATCCCCTCAGCAGCCTGCAGAGCTGTATTTCAGACAGGGATGAAGCCGTGTGCGTGGCAGCCAGTGGGACAATGAGAATGGATGGAGGAGTTTTTCCTCCAGCGACTGAAGAATACCAGGGAAAGACTGACAGTGACTGGCTGGTCTCCAGCAGGCCAGAAGGGAATGGGCAGAGCAGTCACCATTACTTATGGGCAGGTAGCTAACTGCTCAGTTTTGCCCTAGGAAGGGTCAAAGAGAGCCCAGTGCTGGAAGAGCCGAGACCACAGTATGTGGGAATATCTTCTTGGAGACTCTCCTCTAAGCAGTGCCCTCACCATCGCTCTCCTGCCATGGGCCCTGTCCCTGCAGGTGGAAGTACGAGCACAAACAGGCTGTGCAATGCCCAGAAACCAAAGCTGGGGCTTTGGTCCACACATCTCCTGGTGTTTGGCACAGGGACAGCCCGTTTTCACCTCCATCCCGAACTGTAGGGCCAGGAATAATTTATGGTGGAGGGGACATTTGTGACGTGATGCAGCCCTGTGGCTGTGCTAAGGACGGGGCTGTGAGCATGAACTGGCAGCAGCAGAGCTGCAGCACCTTCCATAAACTCTCCAGAGGGGAATGCAGCCTTCCTGGGTCTGGCTCAAGGCTAGCACCTCCATGCCTTCCAGTGAAAAGCTGGACTGCTCAGCACCAGCGTGGCACAACCTGAGGCCAAATCGTGAGGAGGATCCCAGCCAAAATAGCTGGTGTCTTCAGGTTTCATTTGGCAAATGCTGCAGGGGCAATCCCTGTGTGAGAGCACTGTGGCTCCTTCTGTCCACGCTTACGCATGTGCCACTGGGCTGCTTCTCTTTCCCAGAATGACATGAGGATCCTCCCGTGCCCAGACTGTTGTCCTGACCCTGACATCCTCCTTTGAGACCACAGAAAACAGAGGAGCTTGGTACAAACAGAAACACCAATGTTGGCACCGTGACAGTGTGTCTCTAAGGCTCCGTCCTGAGTGGGATGTGTACCCCCTCACTTTCTCCTTCAGCATCTCAGGCCCAGCTAAGAGTGAGTTTATCTCATTTACAGGTGCTTATTTTGGCCCTCTGGTGTCTATTCTCCTGGTTTTTGAGAGGGTCCCAGGCCATTTATATGTGGTATCTGCTTCTGGCTTCACAACACCTTGCAGACACAGCAGATTGAGAGTCCTGGGGAGCTTGCTGTGCCTCTTTCTTCCCCAAAATTCTGGCACAAAACCCCTCACATAACCTCAGGTGCTCTGAGATATCCCCAGCTGGCTTCTAGAAGGTCTCAGCACCCCAGGATGCACATGACTGATCAGGAATCTGCCTCCAGCACAGAGCTCATGATGTCCATGGAAGAGAGCCCAAAATCTGAGCCTTTGTGTCTGAACCCAGACTCTTGCTTTCGGCACTCTGCAGAGCGACCAGGCTATTGGCCTCAGACAGACCTTGGCACCATCTAAAACCAGGCAATACATTCAAGGCCTTAAATTTCCCTTGCCAGGGAAGGGCAGTCCAAAGCCAGCAGTGATTTTGCATTGTCCTCTGTTCCAAGGTGCAAACCTGAAATGCTTTAATGGGTCCCTGGGATTTTTTTTAAAAAAAGATGAGTGAATTCAGAGAATTCAAGTGCTTATGTGGTTTTCAAGTCATCTTAGGGGTTTCCAAAAGTAATTTATTCAGCACAACTTTGCCAGCAGTGCTAGCAGTGGTGGTGCAGAGAGCGGTACCCCATGCCAGGCTGCTGGCAGTGGGGAAGAAGAGGATCTACCATGTCCTCCTCTCCCTTCTAGCTATGGGCAGCAATCACTTGCCCACAACTACCTACCTTCTCAGCTGCACAGCTTTGCAGGGCTGGCAGGACAGCTTGCTTGCATTTTCATTTGAGTATTTTTTTTTAAGCTGCCAAACACCAGCTCTCCATAAACTGAGCTAAACAACCACATCTGAAAAGCTTTCCCTACCACCTTGGCCTTTATTGCTCATTGCCTGCCAGAAGAAATCTCTTAGAATCAATCCACCCTCACCTGGGCAGCTTAAAATTAGACACTGAAGTCGGAGATAGTCGCTCTGGATTCGCTTCATAGGTAGTGGAGAGAAATAGTTTGCCCAGCATGTGGTTCACCCCGTCGTCAGACAGAGGTGGAAGGAGGGGCAAATTAATAATTTTCTATTTCCACTGCTGATTAAAGAAGTCCAGATGAAGATAAGCGATGTTCAGACATAGCTCGGTGGCCTGAGCCTCACCCTTTATCTTCTGTGAGTGCACATATGCAGGAACACCCACTCTAATACCATACTGCAAAGGGACAATCTTTCTAGGATGTCAGAGCAGCTCAACCCTGTCAGGGGAGGATGGTGAACGACTCATTTCTTCTGCCTTTCTTACATGAGTGTGAAAATAGCGTCAGACCAATGGAGTGAGTGAAACCAGACAGAGGTTTTGCAGTGCTCCTGCAACCTCGTGCTGTGCCCAAGGGTCACCTACCATTAGAGTGTTCCCAGTTCTTGTCTTGCCATCACTGCTTCTCTGAAAAACCCACCTCCTGGAGTCATGAAGCTATCTAGGGTGATCACTTTCCTTTATTTCCAGGAAAAAGTCTGCAGAGTAAAGCTTGATGAGCTCAGCACCACCCCAGTGCTGGAGGGTAACACATCTTTGCGGTCAGGATTAAGAGGCCTTCACTGTAAGTAGCTGGGTGCTGTGACTCACGTTCTTAGCGTGGCTCATTTTGCTCATTCCTGGATGGAAACCCTTCTAACTGGATTTCCTCCGCAATTTGTGGCTGCTTTCACTGTGTCTGGTTGGACGAAAAGCAATGCAAAGAAAGGCTGGGTGGCAGAGAGAGCTTCATCTGATTGTCCAGCCTTGCCTTTTCTGGTGGTGCTCTGACCCAACAGCGAAACAAGGCTTGAAATTTGTGTAACTGTTGCCAGTAGCCTGAAAAGGTGAGGAAAACGTGACAGCTTATTCCCCAAACAGGGATATCATGAATTCATTATTTGTGTCCAGCAACACAAGGGAATGAGGCTCACATCATGGACCTTCGCAAAGGTGGGTGCTGGACATCTGGTTGCTCAGCAAGTGGAGGTGGTATCAGGTGAAACCTTAAGTTAGGAAGTGAGCACCACTGAAAGCAGTTAGATATTTAATTTACATCTATATCATGGAAGATCTCTCACGTGTGTGTGTGTGTGTGTGTGTATAGGCACACTCACGTGCCCAAGAGACGAGGCTGACAGCTCAGCCTGGCCTTTTCCCACACACTTGCCATACTGCTGGAGCACATTCCAGTCAAGCTGGAGACGCAGGCTGGAGGTCTGCAGGGCGATCAGGGCAGCCCACGTGCAATCTTTCCCTAAGAAACAGATGGATATTTATGTGTGTGGATCATCCTTGAATGCAGTAAGAGCCTCTGTTTTGCATGTGAGGCCATTGCAATGGGGCCACGGGGCCAAAGGAGTTCAAGCACTCAATTGTGAAGGCACGCTTCCTTGCAGCCAGCCACATCACGGCATGCACTGGCTTTTGAAATGCCTCTGGCAAGTTCCCCAAATTGCTGAGCACACAACTAGTGACCAGCTGCGTAGATGGAGCTGTTACATTCACTATACTCCACAGGGCATGGTAGTTGTCTGGCCAGCACATCCTTCGCAGACACAAAAATAATACTTTTAATATTACTTCTTCGCTTTGAACGTTAACCAGACACACAAGAGCTGCCTTGTGCAGACAGATGATAATTCATTTCACTCATAACCTTCGGGGCTACTTAATTTTGCTCCTCTCTATGAAGATCTCAGGTTCTCAGATGTTGAACTTGGTCCCAAATACACCCATGTTGGGATATATCCACTGGCCTCATTCTCCCCTTTTGCATTCAAGTGGAAATTAGTAGGAAGATTGAAATAAATGGTCCAAATTCCAAAATATCAGGTGTTCTGTCAGAGTAAAGCTAAATCTTAGAGTCACTGCCAACTACCTGTGTAGCAATGCTGGGCCACGCTGTTGTGCTTGGTGTCCTGGTGTTAAGAGCTTTAATCTAAAGCTCAGGCACTGGGCTTTGGGAAAGGGCTGTGCTGAAATGAGGACAGAAGTGGGCGTGTGGACAATTCAGTTTTTAGTGCTGTTAAGCATCTGAGGCTGAGCCTGGACTTCATGGCTCTGTCACCAAAAAAAAAAAAAAGATTGCAGATAATGAGCTAATAACACTTCACTTTCCCAGCCTGCTTTGCATCTTCAAAGCACTCCACAAGAACAAACTAATTAACTGTCCAGAGAAGAAGCTCATGACTAAGAGCTGAGAAACCATGTGAGTCAATCCGCTTGCAACAGCTCTTTGCAGATTTCAGTAAAAACTCATTTTGGAGGAAGGTCTGTTTACTGGCCAGACTGGTCACACCAATCCCCGGCCACATTCCAGGGATGTGAGCGGCGAGGACAGACCCAGCTTGGGAGAAGCCCCACCGACTTCAAAAGAGCAACACCTCAACAGGAATGCCCCAAAACCAACCGTGTGGCTTCCTCCTTTTAATTTATTTGCACGCGCGCTCGGCGCAGGTCGCAAACTGCTGAGGTAACAGTCCCTCTGCAAACCTCCGCGGAACGAGGGCCCGGCCCCCTCTGCGTGGAAGGACTTTATTTGCAAACAGCCTTTTCCCAAGTCCATCATTTCAGAAAGAACCAGGGTCTGTTAGTGGAGAACTAGTTTTCCTTAACATAACATCGGGTGCTATGAACCTGGCCTTGGAGCTGCGTGTCCAGCTCGAGGAGCTGTGCGGATCTCCCACCTCTTTTATTCCTTGCTTTGGGCAAATTATTCAGCTTCCTCAAGCATTTCTCTTGCAAGTCCTTTAGGGTAATGTGGGTCATAGGGGAATGTGGGTCACATTTACTTGAGTAGAGATGAGAACGTCATCCTTTTCTCTGGGTAAATAAACTCAGACACCCAGCCCTACAGAAGAATTTAGACATTTCAGGCCAAGAATTTTGTCTTGGAAACTCCAGCCTAGCTCCATCTATTTCCACCATAAAACATCCCTGGCCTGCTTCTGAGGCAGAACCTCTAAATGATAGACCGAAGTAAACCCAATTTCCCCAGATCCTCAGCAAATTTCAGCCCACAGGTTGTGGGGGACTGCTGGGGAGGAAACACAGCTGTGGGACCTGCTAAAGGGTTGGTGCCTTTCCAAGGGAGACACCAATCCCAGGGCACACTTCAGGGATGCCAGAACCCACCTCACAGCTCCTCAGTTGCAGGGATGCTGAGGCCTCAATGTACACCCTCCCGACTGCAGTGTAGACATCCATCTCACCCAGCATGCAGGCTACTGAGGTCCCTGTGATGAAGCACTTGCTTGGTCTAAGCTGTGTTTGGTCTAAGGCATTAGAAAGCCCAGTTCAAAGCTTCCAGTGAAGGGTTCATGGGCCTTAGAGAAACCTTTCCGTAGCTGTAACCCTCACACCTCTGAGGCTGTTCCTACAGGCCAAATAATTTTCCACGGAGCACAGATTTCAAAAATATTTGTCTCAGGACAATGGGATCTGGAAAAAAATTCACAGAGGGGTTTTGTGCCTATGAGACCCTGTGTCTTCCTGAAACATCCAGCATCGGTATTTATGCTGCACCCCATCTGCATGGAGCCACCCAGAGCTGTGACTTGTAGCAGAATGCGATTGTTACCCCTCGTTTCCTCGCCTGGTTCATGGGCAGAAGCTCTGGGGACTTTTGCATGACTTTTCCTTCTTCCCAAAAGAGTTCTTCCTACTGAGTTGTTTATTGGTTTGCATGCCGATAGGTTGTCCTGCCCTTAGCCCAAGGGCCTGCAAGCTGCAATTGGGACTTTTCTGTAGCTGCCAAGAAATGCCAACAATTTCCAGAATCCTCCAGTTACTCTTCCTTCGCAATGACGATGTTTGGATGGTTGCAGTTAATCACAGGGCTCGGGAACTTACAGGACTAATTGTCCCATCGAGCAAATAACCAGGAGCTGGTTCCCATCCTGCCTCAGTGTGTTCCTTCCAGCCAGGACCCCATCTCCCTGGCTTTGCCCTGCCAGGTCACAAAACACTGAATCACTCTCTGGAGATATTTATCTCTGCCCATTGCCAGGAGAGACCTGGAATTGAAATCAGGCCACGAGGATGTGACATAAGCATTGCTGTGAGCTGGGATGAATCTGGACCTATGGTGTCTGATTTACTCCATGCGGCTGGATGAACAGCAAGTTGAGTCTTGGCTGCAGCTGATGGTCTCCAGGGATCCTATGGATGCATCTGGAGCTCAGAGATGCTGAGTTGTTCTGCATGCCATGGCTGCTCCACCATGGAACCCTTGGTACAGCCAACCCAGCTTGGCAGCGATGAAGGATGTGCTCTGGGCAGCAAGGCAGGTGATGGGGACCTCCATGAGATGCTCAGCTCAAGGGAGGAGATCTGTCCTCCTGGTGGGGGCCTTGGGGACCTCTTTCAGCACCCAGAAATGTTTCTGAGTCTTTGTCACGATTATTCTGCTTGTAATTAATACAAAGTGGCCTGGGCAAGAACTCTGAGGTGGAAAAGCCCTCAAAGCCAAATGTTCCCTTTCCAAAATATGTTGGTCCAAAATATGAGCAGAATTTGAGAGTGGCAGAACTTAGCTGAATGTCATCTTCTGTCTGTTTTATTTTAAGGTGTGGCACGACACCCACCTAACACACTGACAGGTCGCAGCACAGCACTGCAACACCACCTGAAAAGTTACAATAATTGCTCTATTTTTACAGCTAATCAACAGCATCTGGCTTGCCACAAAAGATCAAAGTGCTTCCCTGGATCAAAGTGTTCTGTCTTTGTCATAATATCAGAGTTAGATTTATTGCTCTGCGAAGGCACCTCCGTGTTTGTTTATGGGTGCAGATAAAAGGTGCGAGCAGCTCACAACACTTCCAAAGCCAGGAGAGCACCACCAGTACAGTCACTGCACTATCGCACCGCGTCACAATTGGACACATCAGTTGTAGTGTGTGGCACTGGAATCATAAACCAGTGTCATGTAGAGAGAGAACTGGGAACTGCCGCTCAACTGGGGTTGCAAACCAGAGCTCAAAGCCGTGCTCCTATCAAGCCAGGGAAACTTGAATCTTCCACCCCACCAAGCGCTGTAACCTCTGAGCTGCTCGATAAGGGAAGGTTTGCCTTCCTCTTCTGCTCTGCCTCCACGTCGTGTGTTGGAGGCTCAGCCTCAGAGGCAAGCTGGGCAAAACCCCATCTGCTTTGTGCAAGGTGCTGAGCTGCTCAGCAGCGTGAGGATTCATCAGCATGAAGCCCAATGGCTTTAGTGTGCGGGCTGGCAGCAAACAGCAGGTGGGATCTGGCAGGCATGGAGGCATCTTGGGGTAGGGATCAAGCACCCCCAGGCACCCCTGGGTCTGACAAAGCGCTTGAATCATCTCCAGCAGACCAGCTTTTGGCATATTGAAATCACACAGGAAGACATACGACAAAGAGCGAGAATTTTCCCGGGCATGGGTCATGCCAGGTCTGAAGGCAAAGCCTGCAAGTTCACACTTCAACACACATTTCCATCTCTTCCACTTTCCAACAGGCCCCAACTGGAGCTTATCTGGAACAGGGCACATACCTTGTGCTGGTTTCATGCAGTGAGAGTACAGGGTGCTCTTGGCAAAGGTGACAGCGCTTTGCGAACAAAATCACATCTCTCACTGAATGTGCCCACGGCTGGGTCTTTGACCATCAACAGACAGGACCTGAGCAGTGCCATCTGAGAGAAGAAAACTAAAACTAAGCATATCATCTGCATCCCCTTCAGACAACCCCACCTGCTTCCCCAGCGAGGCTCCTCCAGTGAGCTCAGGCTCCTCTGGTCCAGCTCCCTGCTGCCAGCACTGCTCCTGTGCCCTCTGCTTCCTCTGCCAGAGCACAGACTTGGGCAGCTGTAGATGAATGACACCCTGAATTACATCCCCTGCTGTGGGGTTCCCATGTCCTGGGACAGCCCCTGTGCTAGGACAGCTTCGGGGGTGCCATGGGCACGGTTCCCCTTTGCCCGTCGCTGCTGGCTCACCTTTCTCTGGAGGTGTGCTGCAGGATCTGGTGTGGCAAGCTCTGCATGTGCGTGTGCACACAAGCACCCATGCCTGTGTCTGCGTGTCTGTGTGTGTGCATGTGTCTGCAACTCTGCATGTGTGTGCCCGTGTGCATTTGCATGCACGGGAGCAAGCAGCCCCTTTCCTCTGCAGGGAACAAGGCGGCAGGGGAGGAGAAGAGGAGGGATTATTCTGAAGGTGCCTGTCCTCAAAGCTGCAAACATGGGGCTCCGAGACCCACCTCCCAGAGGTTCACACAGAGATAATACCATGGGAGACACTTCTAAAGCCTTCAACCTTTGTCTCCCAGCTCACTGTTCCCTTCAGAGCTTCATGCACTACTTAGGCATGGGGGACTTTGACATCCATGCGCCTTTTGGGAGGGGAGATGGGTCAGGATCTGTGCAGCTGAGCTAACAGAGGAGTACAAGAGCGGGAACAATTCTCTCCAGTGCTCCATACCTCCCTGAGATTGTGCCATCCCCTGACCTAGGCTCTGCCTGTGGCTGCCAGAGCCATCTCTGCAAGGATTGTTGCTTCTGCAAACCATCCCAGAAGCTTTGGTGCTTAGCACCACTCCAGGTCAGGGCATATGGTGCAGCAGCACCTTTACTAGTCCTGTATCTTATGGATCCACTGCTGGGCAAAGGATTGGTCCCAGCTCCTGTTAGGTCTCAGCATCTCCGTGCTCCTGCCAGGGGTTGCTGCCCTGCACCAAAGAGTGCAGTTTACACCTGGGACTGCAGCTGAAACCTGGGCATGACAGCACATGCAAAAGCAGTGATTCAGACATCACCAGGAAGCTTATTTTCCTTCCATTAAGTGCCAATAAAATGCTGTTTCCAGACAACAGCTAAGACCTCTTCCCTTCCATCCCAGGGCATTGCCGCCTGCTTTGTCAGTGAGACTTGTCTCACGGACATGGGTCATTGTGTGGCTGCTAAACTGTGTTTGCAGTGCATTAAAACCTTCAGTGATGATTTAACACATCTGTGGAATCAGCACAAACGGTGGGTGACTTTGGCCAATTAGAGGTGATTAATTGATACCTAGGAATTAGATGCTAGGGCCAGTGATTTACAGGGTTAAGATATTAAATGCAACTTGCAAGTTTTATAAGGCATTTAAAAATAATCATAAAAAAAAAAAAAAGCCCAGACTTGCAAACGTCAGATGCTTGCACAATCAAATGGACCTGCCCTGCAGGAGAGTGTGCTGAGGCCATCACACAGCAACACAGTAGCTTGGGACTCAAGATGGAAACTCCAGGTCTGGGATTTGTTTCAAAATTCAATATTTACATCTTTTTTCTCTCTTTTAAAATGCAGCCTTTTGTTAAACCCAACTTGCAAAACAACCAGAGGTTATACTGCTTCATTTTCTGCATGGGTTTTTTTTTTTGGCATTTGGCTTTGGCTGGAATTTGAGGCTGGACACCCACAGAGGCACTGTGGATCAGTGCAACGCAGTCACCCTGTACCTGAGTCTAAGGTTCATGGATGGTGAAGGTGGAGAGCCCCACACCATGTGCTGAAGGACAGGAAATGCCCTCTCCCCATAGCAATGGCATCCAGCATCATCTGCTCCGTGCTCTGCAGAGCTGTGATGCCCTTGAACACTATGGATGTCACTAAAAAAATATACCCCACGGTGGGCCATGCCCAGGCAGTGGGGACTCTGAGCCAGCCAGGACCCACTGCCATCGCAGGAGCTGGGATGTGTGTTAGCCTGCTGGTGCTGGAACAGCCTCTCCAGTTCCAGAGGACTCAAGTCCCCCATCCCGCACTGGAGAGCATGGGCAATGGCTTCCCCACGCAGGAAAGCAGGAAGTGAAGAGCAGCCCACATCCACCATGTACATCTAGCACCTTAGGCAGGCTCTGTCCTCCTGGCACACATCCTGGCACCCCCTCCACTGGCCTTGCCTATCTCTCCTCCACACGCTGTTCTCACCCCATGAGGCCACCTCAAACTTAGTGTTGTGCCTGATGGGGGAAGCAAGACTCCAACACCTCCAGCGTGGGGGTGGAGGGATCCCCCTCCACATGCCCCAACTGATGGCAGCGGTGAGAAGCTCCGCATCCACATCTGGTGAGACACACTGGCCCCAGGCCGCATTTCAGCTTCAATAGCTGCCACTCCATTGTCCCAAGGGTCCTTGTGGACCACTGCAGCCACCAGACCACAATGCTGGTAGCATGGGTACAAGCGTGACCCTGGCTCCTTGAGACATTCATTGGGCAGGTGGCCCCAGAACAGCAGTCCCAGAATCTCCTGTGCTGTCCAGAGCAATCCTGGCTGACATGACCTGATCAGAAACATGATCAGGCTGTTTCTATCTGTATCTGTAGTGGCAAGACCAAAGTCTCCAATATCTGTATCTCACAGTGGCTTTGCTTCTGGGAGAGGTTCTCAGTCTTGAGTAGGCCAAGGAGAGCATGAGGCTGCCTTACACACAGCTCTGGTTTAGTGCAACCACAGCCCAAACCATCAGCTTGATATATTACCAGCATCTCCTCGGTAACAAACACATCCTATTTTACATCTGTTCCACTGCCTGGGGATGGTGATACCTTGGGGAGGACCCTGGTCCGGGGCTGCACCAACAGACCACAAGGTGCACATGCTTGTGAGACCCAGGCACAGATCTGCTGCAGTCTGGGCTGATGCTGAGACACCTCTGATGAACACCAGTGGATGAGGCTTTGCCCTCTGGGCTGGCAGCAGCCATTGGAGTTTGAACTCCAGCCAGGACATTGGCATCACTCTGTGGAGGTCAGAGGCCTCCTGTGCCTCACCACACTGCAGGACATGAGTCCTGCACTGCACCCTCAGCACACACACCTCACTGCAGCACCTGCCAATGTCTCCTTAGAGGATACAGAAGGACCAGTGTGGGACACAACCTGATCCCAGTGCTTTGGCTCAGACACGAGAACTCCTGAGGGGACACTTCTTGTGTGCTGTGCTCCAGAGTGATGCTGCACAAAGGACTGCTCCTCCAAGGACCACAGCATGGAGGGTGTCTGCATGCTGTGGCAGAAGATGCTGTTCCTCTGCAACATGCTAGAGGATGCTACACATCATAGGTCCTGGGAGGATGCCCTACTAGGGAAGGGCAGGGTTCTCAACATGCTCCAGAAGATGCTGGTGCTTTCATCTGGCATCCAGAGGTTCTGCTGCCTACGGGGACATTGAGAACACACACAGAATGAGGGTGTCCCTGCCCACTGCAGGGGGGCTGGACTAGATGAACTTCGGAGGTACCTTCCAGCCCTGGCCATTCTAGGATTCCATGATTCTAAGTGCTGCAGGACACTAGTTCACTGCAAATCTCCACAACCACAAAGTACCATGAGATTATTAGCACCGTACACAACCCTCTCAAAACTGCTACCGGGGGTCCCTCACTCTGCAGTGGCTGGTCCCTGACTTGCTGCACTAACTTAAGATGCATCCACATGCAAAACAGGTGCTGTGCACGGCAGGATGAGGCCAGCGCCCTGCACACCAGAGCAGCTCCCCAGCACACAGCATCCTGCACCATGCTCCAGCAAACCTCGGCACGAGGTACTGTGCCATTGCAACCACTGTGCAGCCCGTGCAACACCTGAGCTGATGCCAAAACCCTAGAAGACCCCAGAGAAGACCCCAGAGAAAACCCCAGAGCAAACCCCAGAGCAGACCCCCGAGCACCCTGCCATTTCCCAGAGGATTTCCGCATCCCGCACCACTCTTTGCCATGCCCCAGCTTGGCAGCCACCCGCTCAGCGTGGAAACCCACAGACACCGGTGGGAGAGGGAGCAAGGGGAGGGTCGGGAGCAGGGCTGGGTGCTGACACAGCTGTTCTGGCACGGCTGTGCCACCGAGCACCGGGCGCAGGGAGGGAGGTGCTGGGCGGGGAGGGAGTGCGCGGGTTTCGGCCCCGGTGCGCAGGGAACCAGGCTGGCGAGGGGCCAGCGCGCTGCCGAGACAGGCAGCGCTGTGGGAAGCAGGGAGTGCCTCTGTACCCCCACCCTGGGCGCTGCCAGCCCCGCAGGGATGGGACGGGCAGAGCGGCTGCAGGGCCTCGGTGTGGCACCGGGCACCAGCACTGGCAGGGCCCTGCCTTTGCCTGCCAGGGAGGTTTTGAGGGTGAACCTTCAGAGCCTGGGAAAAAGGGATATATTTTTTCCAAGCCAGATGTACCTTTCTGCCCAGAGCGCTCTGCTTTCTGCGGGCTACTTTTCAGGCAGGGTGGAAATGTCTCTTGCCAGACCTTCACTCAGCCACCCTCCAGGTAGCTCGGGTGCCAGCACTGCCACCCTCCACAGCTCTCCCCTTGTGTCCCAATAAGGGACCACGTTCGTCCTTCCACACCTTGTTGTTTGAGGACGTGGGTGGGAGGGGGATGTTTGCCCTCCACTTGCAGCCTCACTGAAGCTGAGGCTTCGCAGAGCCTTGTTCCCCAAAAACTGTTGGTGTGTGTTGAAGTAGGCAAAATAATTCATCATCCAATGGGCAGCACAAGAAAGAAACCTGCAGGATGACCCCACATCACTGTTTCCAGGGTGGGGGAGCCCTAGCATGAAGGGACACAAAATGTCTCATCAAGGGATAAAGCACCTTTGAAGAGCCACCATCCTGTGCATCCGTTCCTCCCCCACTGCACTGGGAAATGCCTCACAGATGCTGCTTAACAACAGCATGGGACAACTTGGCCCAGGAAATGGTCATGCAAACCTCGTGTCTTCTGCTGGATGACAGTCCAGATCCACGCACCAGCATTACTCAGGATTATGCAGCTGATGTGCCCCCACAGGCATTGCATGGGACAGTGTGCTACAGAGGTGCTTACAGCTAGATGAGAGATCTGCACCCCTGGAAGGACAGATGAATGTCCTCTCCACACTGACTCAGCTCAAGTCTTTGCTGCATGCTGTCAGAAATGCGCAGCGGAGGCAAACAGAGTTGGTCTGGGCTCTTTAGGAAAGGGTGGAAATGGAATGAAAATGGTCTGGAAGCAGGGTTTGTGGCTAATCCATGGACCAAGAGGCTTGGAAGCAGCATCCCATATCCAAGCTGTCCCACGGGGCCAACCATGACACAAGGAGGAGCAAGGGGGGCTCTGGAACAACAAAAGCAGGAGCTAAAGTGGCCATAACTAGGATTGCCCCAAACTGCAGCAGGAAAAGCAGGTCGGACCACTGAGGTCTGTTGCAAAACCTCCCAACAACTGCAGGTGTGAGATGCTGTGAGGCAAGGGGACATGATATTCAGGAGGTCCTGGATGGTTGCTGCATCCTTGTGCATCCCAGGTAGTGAGTGAGCAGCTGCGCTGGCTCAGTCAAGCTCTGCTAAGACAGTCCTGGGCCTGTTTCCTCTTGGCTCAGAGTTTCAGGATGGAGACAACACCCACACCCCCCTCACCATTCTCTTTATTTACAGACACATCAACTGGGGGTGTGGAGTTGAGAAGTGGCACCTCACGAAGCATCTGCCCACCCAGGCAGCCCTGTGCCTGCAGCAAGGTCTTTACAAGCTCTATGCAGCGGGAGGGTGGGTGGGCATGTGGTGCAGACTCCACGACATGGGGAAGCCAGCTGGTCGACCAAAAGGCAATACACCTCTCCATGGCTGAGCCTCCTTTGCCTTCTGAGTCATCTATTTCCACCGGCCGCCCACCATGGTCTTCCCACGGGCAGCCTTTGACCTGGAAGGGAAGCAGAAAAGCACGTGCAAAAAGACATCAGTGACCGTGAAAGGAGGGACAAGGTGGGTGCTACCAGCAGTCCTGCAAAGAAGCCCAAGCCATCTCCAGTTGCTGCTCACTGCCTTGTGTAGAAGAAGGTCTTCAGTGGCCCCAGGTGAAACCCTGGGAACTGAGTCAGTCTATGTGTTTTGGGACTGTATGGGAACAAGCTCATGCTTTTTGCCTTGTGTTTCTAAGGACCCTCAATTCCCTCCCCATGTTTCTCCCAAGGATCCTTCAGAGAAGAATAAACGAGTTCGATCTCTGGTTGTAAAGGAGTAACTACAGCTGCAGGATCCTTCTCCCAAGAACCATAAACTGTAAATCTGTTATCCAGGGCCCACCACACCACCCTCCTTAACCAGGATCGGGGGAACAGGCACCAGTCTGGGCATGGGTCTGCAGGGTGGAGGAGAAGAAGACGGGTGGACAGTGAAGGGTGTTTCTGGCATGTCAACCTGAGAGTCACCAGCATGGCTTTGGTGGCCAGTCCTTGTCATTGCCTCCTCCCTCAGCCCTAATGCCACCCTGGTGTGAGCCCCAGCATCCATGCAGCACACATGCAGTGGGAGACACACAGCACTCGGGAAGTGCCTGTACTTACCCTTTGCTGCAAGAAGAGGCCATGTTGGGGCAGAAGAGAAGAGAGATTTGGTGTAAGCGTGTGGGAGATGCTGCTACCTAGCAGATGGGGTGGGCTGAGCACCTCTCAGCAGAGATGGCAGGGTGGGATGGGAATGCGAGAGCAACTTGGTGCTCCCAAGGGTTGGTGTTAAACGCTCATCTCCACCCTCCTATGAAGGGTTCCACAGTCATGTGTAGGAAACATGGGCATGAGGGCATGGGCATGGGCCTGACCTTGCAGGGCTGCATAGCTCCCACAGCCTGTGGAATTTCCCCTCCTAAACAAGCTGGGATAGCCAGCACCTTCCCTGGGATGCTTGGCAGAGACACTGCAGGGATGGGTGTAGCTGGAGGCTGGCAGAACCCCACAGGACACAAGGCTCTACATGCAGTGGTTGGATCTCCAAGGGGCCCATCCCCAGCTGGGGTCTCTGGGGCAGGGGGAAGCTGGTGGAGGTAGATGGGAGGCAATGAGGGGGTCTGTTAATGGGAGCAGAGCAGCATGGACCAAGGTCCCTTGGCCAAAACTGCAGGTCTATGAACACTAGGTACTAGTGGGACCAGAGGCAGGAGTGGGAAGGTCAGGAGGTGGCTCTGCGAGTGTACAAAAGAGCCAGGAAATATACAGGGAGGGGACTGGTCCAGGGGAGCCAGGAGTTGGAAGGGCAGGAGGCATCAAGGAAGGATGCTCAGCCTGTGCTGGGACTTACACTTTCTGGTGGTCACTAACGCGGTTTCGGAGAACATTGATCTGCAAGAGAAACACAGGTGGGTGGTGAGGCCTGGCAAGATGCCCCATGGATGTCCAGGGACAAGGGTCAGGCAGAAGATGCATCAGTGCTCTCTCATCCCCAGTGGGTCTCAGATGGGGTTGAGCACAGGGCTGTGCTGTGCAGCACAGCGGGAAGCCAGTTGTAGTGCAAAACACATGTCCCCAGGAGCTGGGAGGTCACAGGGCCACCACACAGCCCCTTTCACCAGCTGCCACATCCTTCAGTATGTGCTCATCCTTGCCAGGGTGGCTGGCAACTGCTGGGAGAGTTGTGATCCTGGCTCATCTCTAGAGGGGAGGGAGATGTGGCTTTGCTTTCGGTGGTGCAGAGCCCTTCGGGTGTTTGTCACCCCAAGCACAAAGGGGGACACAGTCCCTTCCTGACTCAGTCAGCTTTTCTGCAACAGCACTGTCAGTTGACATCCCACCTTGTCTCCCAGATGGGGAGCAGAAGGGCAGCCAGGCACACGAAGGGTGAGCAAGGTCCTCATCAAGGACCTCGTGGCTTACCTCGTATTTCTGCCGCTTGAACTTTTCCTGCAGGTCAAATTTCTCAGCCTCCAGATCACGGATGGTTTGCCAGAGCTCCTTGGCCTTGTCCCTGTGGGAAGAGCCAGCCTGTGTCTTTGCAGAAAAGGGATGTGGCTCACGGGGAGACACTTCAGGGGACAGGGCAGTGATGCCACCATCTCTCCTGCTCCCCCAGGATGGGTCTCTGCAGGCTCCGTGCCCAGACGGAGATGTGTTGATGCTGCCCAGACAGGCTCCAATGCCAGTCCCACGCGTGGAGCAAAGCCATGGGTGACGCTGAGATGTCTGGGGACACGTATGGCCCACGCACGTGCGCGTGGCTCCCTCTGATGGTCTGAGCTGTCAGCAGCAGCCTGGCAGTGGTGGCCGTGCAGAGCCATGGAACCCATGTCCCAGCTGCGGTGACAGAGCCCATGCCCCAGCTGCAGCCCAGGCAGCCCACCCTGGCCCAGGATCCTGCTCTAGAATGTAAGACTCAAAGCAGAGCCCCTGTCCTGGACATGCCTCCAGCAGCCCAGGCTCACCTCAGCTTGTCTTCATTGAGGTGGTCGATGTTCAGGGGCTTTCGCCGTTCACTGAGGATCTTCTTCTTCTTTTCCCGCTCTGTTTGCTTCTTCCCACCCTTTTTCTCTGACTGAGGAAATCAGAGCAGGGAAGGAAATCCATTGGAGGGAAGGAAATCTGCCCAGCCTTTGCTCTACCCCTTTTCCCAGTTCTGCTCCCAACGCCCTCAGCGTTGGAGGATCCACAAGCACGAGATCCTCAAGGAAATTTTGGCAATAGTGGACAAGAAACACCCCCAACCCTGGTCCCTGTCCCTGAGGCAAGGCTGGACCTGCCCTGGTCAGCATCTGCAAAGCAGAGCTCTCAGCTTACTTTGGCCCTCCGACCACTGCTGTGACCCAACAGTGGTGGCCTGTCTTCTTCTGCTTGAAGAAACCACAATCTACTGACTCCAAGAGCATGCACAGTGCTGTGAGGCCAGCCCATGGTTGAGACCTTCCCTGTAGCACCAGCGGCTTCATTGCAACCCCCTGGGGTAGGATCACACCTTCTGCATGTAGCCGCCAAAATGTAGCATGTTGGAGAAAGCTTTCTTCTTCCGTGCTTCCTCCTCAGCCCTCTTCCGTGCCTCCTCTTCCTCTTTGCGAGCTCTTTCTTCCTGCCAGGGTCAGAAGTGGGTCAGGAGGGGACAGAGGGAGACCTCACAGACTGGCTTGCATGCAACACACGCGTGGTCCATGGCCGAGCTTGTTCTCCCCAAGACCAGCCCAAGCCCCCCATCCCCGGGGGGAGACTCACGGCCATGCGGGCCTGGCGCTCCTTCTCCCTCTCGCTGCGGATCCGCTGCTGCTCTGCCCTCTCCGCTCTCCGCTTTTCCTGCAGAAGGAGAGGACGTTGGCTTGGACATCCCAGGGAATCTGCATCCTCTCTGTACATAGGGACAGATCCCTGATCCCAAAAGCCCTGAGAGCCCCAGGGGATGATCTACCGCTCACACATCTCCCAAGGGAGCTTGTGGAGCAGTGACGACTGGGGAAGTTGCATCTTCACCAGGCACAGCAGCATTGCAGCAGCCAGACCAGGGGCTTCCCAGGCACTAGGGTACAAGTTCTGGCTCAAATCTCAGGCTCTGTCTTGCAGGGACATGGGATGTCTCAGGTCTTGTTCTCAAGACTGTGAGGAACGGATGATGTCTGTGTGCTCCCAGGGGGAAGGGTGGTGATGGCAATAGAGGAGGAAGGCTGCAGACTTACAATCCTGTCCTTGAGGGACATCAGCTCCTCTTCCTCCTTCTTCCTGCTCTCAAAGTGGGCTTCGATGAGGGCCTGCAGTTCATTCAGGTCCTTCTCCATGCGTTTGCGGTGGATGTCCTGCACCAGATAGAAACAGTGGTGATGGCTACACTCCCAAGAGTGAAGTCCTTCAGGAGCTGCAGAGCTGCTGGACACAGTGTGGAGGGATTCACTTTGTGGGGTTTGACGTTATGTGCACTACTTACATCAAAATCCAGCCTCTCGCCATCTGGGATTTTGGGAGGCACCAGGTTTGGCATAAAGACCCTGCAATCAAAGGTGAGCAGGAGGATGGTGAGACTGCAGCAGATACCTGGGACAGGACGGTCTCTCTCATCCATGGATCTACCCAGCTCTCCTGTCTGATTCTCGCAGTCCCCAGAGATGCAGAGTGAGAGCATTTTGAGGACAGGGAAGCATAATGCTGCCAGCTGGACAGCCTCAGAGGAAGAGCTCTGGCATTCCCGGGAAGCACTCCAAGGCGCCCACATGGCTGGAATAACTCTGCAAGCTGCAGGCAACTTGCCCACAACCCTTTGCCAGGCACCTTGGGGCCAGCAGCCACCCCACAGCTCACCCAAAAGAGCACAGAAGAACCATGTGCTCCAGTGTGATCTGGTGCAGGGACCTGGAAACCATCCTCTCATCCTCTGAGGGCTTGAGGGAGGGCAGGAGATGCTCATCAGGGGCTCATAAAGACACAAAGGGATGAAGAGATCTCATCTGAAGACAGATCTGCCTCACACACCACAGCATTCCAGGGGTCCATGAGGACCCACAGGTTCCTGGCCATGGTTCACAGCCCCGCTCCTTCAGGCAGGTGCTCCTGTCCCTGGGATGCTGGCACTCAAATGCCTGACTCGTGCCAGCCATGGCTAGGAACATACCGGAGAATCAAGATTCTGCCTGTGCCATGGACCATGTACCCGAGGCTGGGGTGCACAGAGATTTTTTTCCAGCTGCAGGGGCCACAGTGTAGCTGAGCCTCCTCCAAGGAGTGCACAAAATACTTCAAGATCTCAGTCTCAGGATTCTCTTTCTACTCTGTGTTTGTCTGCCTGTTTCTCTCTTTTTCTTTCCACGTCCAAGTTCTCACCCCGCTTTCATGCTCATGAGGCCTCACTGTCCCATGCCCTTTCTGAATCGTGGTGCTAAGCCCATCACATGGAGCCTCTGCCCTGGCACAGCTCCTAGTTCAGACCTTGCACCAGAGAAAACGCACCGACACTTACTTGGGCTTTGGCTTCGATTCGCCTGCTGGTCCCCAGGAACAGGAGAGAAAGACAACATCAGTGTCACAGAGGCATTTGCTTTCACACCTTGACCCGAACCCCACAACACAGGGCTGAGGTACCCCTCCCTCCCTCCCTCCCTCCCAGCAACACAGGCTGCACCATAGATCATCCTCCAGCAAAGAGGCACACAGTGAGGTGCCCGTCCCTGTGCCGAAACCCGAGACACACACTGATGCTCCTGGATGAGCAGAAGGGGGTTTGGGGCAAAAAGGGTAGTCCTTCCCACCCCAGGGAGGAACAAGGATGGATAATTCACCTTCCCCAGGCTCCTGGTCTCGGTCCCCTTCTCCACCTGTGGAAAAAATAAAGCTTTGGCTCCCAGAGGTCAGCCCCACTGTGCGCCCTGCCCTCGGACATAGTGGGGTGGCTGTTCCCCTCTGGTTTGTGCTTATCTCCAGTGCAAAACCCAGCTCCATCCCTCCAGGATGACAGGGGAGAAAGCAGGACCCTCACAACCATCCCTCACCCAAAGACAGACCAGCAGAACCCAAGGTCCTCTCCAGGAGGAACCCAGACAAGGTCTGCAGGAGCTCAGGCTGGGAAAGCATCAGTACAACCCTTTCCTTCTGTATTTTGGGTGAATTTCTCACCTTGGCAGCACAAAGCCATCCCTCCTGCAGGCCTTCCGCTGCCCCCCAGGGCCAGGGCACCTCTGCCTCATTTACTGCAGATTCTCTCTCTACAGCAGCACGTTAATTCAACACTGAAAACCCCATTACAAGGGCACAGTATGCTGGAGGACCGGGATCAGGACTAACATGGCCCAAACCATCTCTCCTCCACTCCTGCTTTACCTTCTCCTGATGTTTTCGTTTCATCTTCTTGTTCTGTTTCAAAAGCAATGGGGAGAGTGTGAGCATCCCTGGGTGATGGCAGCCACATCCCTGCAGCACAGAGGGGATCCCAGCACCCTAGTTCAAGGAGCATGGCTGGGATCTGAGCCTGCCCCACCAGCAGTGACCACATGGGGATAAACACCAAGCAACCCAGCCTATTCCAAAATGGTCTTGTGAAGTCCAGTGCTCTTTGGATGGTGAGACACACCAGAGTGTGTCTCCAGCTTTGGAAATCTTCCCTTTGAGGCTACAGGGACCTCTTGGTGGAACTGACTTAGCCCATTTTTGGCATTATTTCAGAGTACTGGACACTCTCTGACCAGCAACCAGCAGCAAACACCATGATTTTCATGCTTGCAGGGCCAAGGCACTTGGTAGATCAGGAAAGGGCAGCTCAGTTCTGACACTGGAAACCACAGATATAGGGGACATCTGCCCCTCTGAGCTACTGACCCCCTGTCACAGGCCATGCTGGGACACCCCGGACTCTGCTCACACCCCACTGAAGCAGACCATGGCTCCCAGCCAAGCCATGGGAACTCACTGGAAAAGCCACCACACACCTTCCGCCTTGGTTTCTTCAGTTTCCTCCTCTGCCTCCTCTACCTGTTCTTCCTGACCTGTGGAATAATGGGCAGTGTAAGTCCAACTGTAAGTCCCACCAGCTCCCTGCGGACAACTGAGGCATGGAGATGGCCAAGAGAGAGACCCAGGGAAGACATAGCCACAGGAGAAAGAAGCACCAGCTCAGAAAGCAAAGGTCTTCACTTTAACCTTTGCCTAAGGGCTGCTCTCTGTGCTTGGGCAGGGCAAAAAAATAATACGAATCAAAGGATTTCTAGCCACCTCCTGCTTTGTCCCTCATTCCCTCTCATGCCATCATGCTCTTGTACCCCAGGGAAGGGGGGATTGATTTCTATTGCTCTCCTCTAGCCAGAAAACAAGACTGTCTGGCATTAGAGAACGTTCTTTCGGCACTGTTGGAGCATTTTTCCACTGGAGGGAGCAACATCCTCACAAGAGTCCTCCAGTGGAGTCAGTGATGCTGAGGACCACATGTCCTGGGAAGACTTGTGATCCCACAGCTAGAGAAGGAAAGAAAGAGAAGACAGCAAACCAAGAGGGCATTTGGTTGATAGACACAAGAGAAAAGCCACAGAACAGGAGCATATGCACCCAGCACAGCAGCAGGGAGGAGGGGAGGGTGAGAAGCAAGAGAGAGAAGTGGAAGAATGAGAGAAAACCATTTCCCGACCAAGGAGAGGTAAAAGACACACCGACCCACGACATAGTCACATCAGCAGTGGAGAGACCAAAGAAAGAAAGATGCAATAACTACCGTCTTCTTCCTCTATCCATTCTTCCTCTTCTGAGCCAGGGAGGAGGGAAAGGAATAAGTGCAGAGGTTAGTCGGACGTCATGAAGCTGCGGGGTGTGCATGGGATGAGGACTCCAGCACTGCAGGGGTTTCCCCCTTGTGCCTCTCTTTGTTTTTAAAGCTGAGGACATTTTGCTGTGCAGCAGCCCCAAGCCATCCAGCAGCACCCCAAAGCAGCAAGCTGCTCAGGAAAACCCAGCTCCCAAACCCAGCCCTAAGCGCCCAGCCCAGCCGTGTCCCAGAGCATCTGCGTGCACCGTGGGGTTTGCAACTTCATCAGCTGAGGCAGTTGGAGGTGTGTGCTTGAGCATCGTTAATACATGCTCAGCTCAGGCTCCATCTCCTACTGGGTTACTGGTCTCACACCTCTGCCACCACCCAAGTCCAGCATTTCCACCCCTTATTTGAGTCAAGGGATCACTCTAACAAAAGTGATCCCGAGAAAGTTTAGGCTGGATTTGGTCCTACTGATGTTGCAGGTGGAGAAATCTAGAACATGGCCTCATCAGCCTTTCCTGGTCACGATTTGCCCATCGCCATCAAGGAGCTTACCACCCCAACCCACCCAGGCAAAACACTGAACCACAAGCACTTGTCCCTTGGTCCTTGCAACCACTGGTGAAACACTCACCTTCTTCCACGTACTCCTCTTCACAGGACACACGTGTG
This sequence comes from Actenoides hombroni, assembly GCA_024336885.1. NCBI lineage: Eukaryota > Metazoa > Chordata > Aves > Coraciiformes > Alcedinidae > Actenoides > Actenoides hombroni. The sequence continues at coordinate 1,182,059 of WUAM01000071.1, read as the reverse complement.
GATGGAAGAGAGGGAACGGAAAAAGATGCAGGTTATTGAAGCTCTGATCATTTCTTAGCTTCAGCCTCAGGGCAGATGCAGGTGTTCCACGTCCTCTTACCTTCCTGCTCCCTGCAAAGCACAACGCAAATTTGCGGAGTTACAGAGTTCTCCTGCAACGGGGCACGTGGGTGTCCATCAGGGAGGCCAAAGGGGCATTGGGAATTTCCTCAAGGCTGGCTCCCCTTTTCTGTAGGATGACTGCAATGAGTGCTGGACAGGCTGCCGTGTGGCATGCTGGGTGGGGGGCAAAGGGACAGGATGATTAGGGGACTGAAACATCTCTTTTATGGGGAAAGACTGAGGTACTTGGGATCTTTTTACTCTGGAGAAGAAGACTGAGAGGGGATCGTATCAACACTTATAAATACTTAAAGGGTGGGTGTCAGGAGCATGGGGCTGGTCTTTTTTTCAGTGGTGCCCAGCAACAGGACAAGCTGTATTGGTCACAAACTTGAACATAGGAAGTTCCATCTAAACATGGGAAGGAACTCTTTTACTTTGAGGGTGACAGAGTACTGGTACAGGCTGCCCAGAGAGGTGGTGGAGTCTCCTTCTCTGCACACATTCAAAACCTGTCTGGATGTGTTCCTGTGTGACCTGCTCTAGATGAACCTGCTCTGGCAGAGGAGTTGGACTCTATGATCTCCAGAGGTCCCATCCAATCCCTACCATTCTGTGCTTCTGTGACAAGACCCAGGCAGGTCACAGGCAGCAGGAGCTGAAGTGCTCAGCTCAACAGTGGTCAGAGCACAACATCGTTTTGTAGTTTGAGAAGACTGAGTGGCCATGGCCTGTGATCCTAAAAATGGGCATCTCACATCCCACCTTTGCCCTAGAGGTAATTCCTGACCCTCAGGGAGATGCACACTCTTGTGTGTGTTCAGGTACAGGGGTCAGACTGATTGCCAAGACACGTGAGTCTGTCATGGCAGAGAAGGGTTCAGATCTACATTTTCTGCTGGTGGATGAGAAGTAAGAGCTGTGTTTGGCCTGATCCCTGTGACCACATAGCTCAGCTCTTAAACCCTTTCTCTCCAGGGTGTTCCTCATGGTCCAGCAGCCCTCATCAGCAAAAGTTGCCCTCAAATTTGGGGCCTGGGGTTTGACGCACTGAATGTGGCAGTAGGATCCTGGCAGCAGCAGCAGACTGATGACATCAGCTTTTCCCAGCTCTACCTCACTGATTTGGACTGCTGCAGTATGTGCTGATACAGCTCCTAACACAGAACTCCCCGCTGCTGGGGGTCTTGGCACTACCAGAGCAGTGGGGTGGGTGGGCACAGGGTAGGGGAATCCCAAGGCTCTTCCATGCTGGGTGCTGGGTCAATGACAAGAGCTGGTGCCCCCAGGAGAGCACCCCTTAGCAATACCATGACCCTGCGGGAAGGCAGGAACGAGGAGAAAGAAAGGGTGTTTAAAAACACACCACTTACTGCTCATATTCTTCAACAACCTCTTCGGAGTCCGACATGCCTGGTTATCTGGCAGAATTCAAGGCAGAGTGGAAAAAGCGAGGGTTAGGAGCTGAGATAAGGAGGAGCACAGCCTGTCCTCCAGCACCCGAGACGTGGACACAGAGATGCTGCATCTCTCCAAAATGCTTGGAGCTTCGAGCTGTCCCCAGCCAGGCTGTGACAGCCTTATCTCAGCAGAGATAAGGCTCCCCCCTCCCTCTCCCCAACCCAGGACCACAGCTTGCCCCAAATAGGAGGTAGAAGATTAGACACAGCCTCATGCAACACCGATAACTGCTGTCAGGAGCCATGTCCAGGACATGCAGCTCCCCTCACCACAGCCACCTCAGGGTCTGTGTTTGCTCAGCGCACAGGAAAATAACCCGATTATAACATTCAGCTTGTTTTGCTTCCCGACTATTCTTAGCTCAGTTGGGATATAGGAACTTGTGGGGACCTCCTGTTACCTCAAATGTACAGTCCTGCACAAGCCACAGCACAAGATCCCGGTGAGATCTCCCAGTCCAGAGTGCGCTCTGGAAAGGAGTGATCTGGGATCAGCAGGAGCATTTGCCTCCTGGTCCTGGCACTAAGACTGAGATTACCTAAAAGGCATAACTCATTGTCCTGCTGCATCTCAGCTTTGCTGAGCTCTGTCACGAATGCAAGCAGTGGACAGGCCATGCAGAGGCTTGAGCTAATGCTCAGTGCTGCTCCAGGATGCCCTGGGCTGGTTTAGTCATGGGGCTAATAACTCTGCAGAAACAGCCATGCTCGTCTGCCCAGCACACCCGTCACCCTCCCAGCCAGCCAGGACGATCCCACTCATCATCCCGCCTCATCTAGCTTCCACCTAATGCTGCACTGCGAGGTCTGCATAGATCAGCTCGATGATCAGCACCAGCCCAGGGCATCCTGGAGCAACCCTGAGCATTAGCCCAAGCCTCTGCACAGCCTGTCCACCACTTGCTTACGTGCCAGAGCTCAGCAAAGCTGAGATGCAGCAGGACAACGCAAGGCAGCGCTAGAAATAACTTCCATGTGCCAAACCACCTGTTCCCAGAGCAGCACTGCTTCACTTCTCCTGCCGAGCGTCTGGGAACAACTGCTCCTGGCTGCATCTGTTGAGCATTTATTACCCGGGGTAGGTACGACAGGCTTGGGGATTGCTTATTCAAGATGCTGAATCCAGGACTGGAATCCACGCATCTGGGAAAGGTGCGTTACAGAAAGGGTGCTTCTGCATACCTGTGCCTCCCCAGGGGCTGTCAAATCTCTCTTCTGAGCAATGATTCAGAGGGTGCTTTTTGGAGACACATGAAGTCAGAACTCAGCCCTGGTTGCCTCAGGTTCACCGCCTGCTTCTGCTGTCATCTTTCCCTTCCCTCTGATGCATCAGGGGTTTGGCCCTAAGCACGGCTCTCCAGCAGCATCCCCTCAATCTCCACTCCACATTGAACATCAATTCCTGGCCCTACTTCCCCCCCAGTCTCAGCATGGTCCTGCTACCCCCAGAGTTGGGCCAAATCATTTATGCAGCCTCTGAGTGCCCAAGAGTTCATGGGGTTCTCTCACAACAGAAGAGTGGAGACTCCCTCCTGGCCATGACAATGCGAACATGCATTTATGAAAGATTATTTCTACATTTCATTTCCTTTCACTCCTTCTCTCATACATCACTAGATTCCACAGAGCTTTTGCTGAGTAACAAAACCAGCACTGTTAAGGGGATGCACAACAAAAACTAACATCACACCAGAAAGTGGCTCTTAGAAATATTTATCCATCCTCCTCACAGAAACAGATAAATCTTTCCATTAAAGCTTTGAAATCTTGTTTTCAAAGAACAAGGAGAACCCAGCAGACATATTACAGAGTTGAAGAGGAAACGTTGCACATATTATTGACAGAAAATAACATCTCCCATCATTTGCTATCTGGAGTATGGATTAAATACTCCAGATATCCCTCTCACTCCTTAAAATCCACCTCTCCATTAGCTCAGGGCTGGCTGGTCACACCTCTGGGGCTGAGTTAATCCTCCATGGTTCACAGTCTTTGCTTTCCTTCAGGTTACCCAGACACGGAGCTCTCCTTTCCCAGCATTTCCTCCAGCGTGGGTCACGTCACTGCTCCCTTCCTGCTTGGCAGGGTCAGACCACGCACAGGAGCATCCCACCTGTAACCCACCCCCTGGGCTGCCAGCGAGCCAGGGCATCACATCCCTCTTGTCCCCTCCAGACACAGGGAATGGGGATCTATGAGACTCCCCCGCAACCAGGGCAGCCAAAATCCTTCTCAGCCACCTTGGCCCTCATCAGAGTGGTTCAAAAGGTGTTGGGCATGTTGCAAGTAGCAAGGTCCTGAAGAGGGTCCTGATGCTTTATCCATGGGAACAGCTTCATAACAAAAAAACACCCCAGTGCAAGTGGCTGGGCAGGACCATTAACCCTGAGCCAAATTAACCTCTGAGTCTGTAACAACGGCCCTTCCCCCGAGCATCCTACACCGTGAGTGGGCACCCCACCGCCCCAGCCTTACCTCTGCTGTGGGGCACCGGTGGGATCCCAGGGAGCCGAGGGGAAGCCGGCGGGCGTCTGGGAAATGCTCTTTGGGGGCAGGAGGCTTTAAGGGGGCTCCAGCGCCCACCCCGGGGCGGGCAGCGCCGGGAGGAATGTGCCCGGCGCCCAGCGAGGAATGCAACACTTGTGAGCTGCTATTTCGGCAGCATCATCCCCAGCCCCCTCCGCCGCTCCCCCTTCCCCCCCCAAGAGCCCATATAAGCCCAAGCTATTGTGTGGCCTCAGAGATTTGCTATTTTAAACCCTCCGGACTGAGATACGTGAGTGCCCAAGGGGCTGACACAAGCCAGCCAGCTGTCACTTTCTAGGGCCAGGGACGCTGATAAGACAGTGCTGTGTGAGTGGAGGACCCTGCACTGCAGCCCCCGAGCTGGGCTCGTTCGGTGGCCACAACCGGGTCCAAGATGCTGTAATGATAAGGGAAGAGTCTCAGGCTGCTTTTACCCCCACCCCCAGGACACATTTGTCTCTTTGTTTTTTCCCTTTATTCCTCTTGACAGAAGGGAAGGGAACTATTCCCGGTCCCAGCCCAGGAGCAGGTGACCAGGAATATCTTAGAAAGAGTAAATTTTATTTGGAAAAAAAAAAAAAAACAGGCAAAAAGGCACAGAGCAAACAACGTCCTTTCCAAAGCCCAGCAAGCAAATCAGATCCAAGGGCAGCAGCAGAGTCCCACACCGAATTTGGACACCACAATGGTTGCTCAAGGCACACCCCCAGCCCATTGAATGGCTCTAGCATGAGATCTGAGCATAATGATGCCCGTGGCACCCTAAAGCTGGCCTCGGGAGAGCACCCTGCTTTCCTGCTGGGTGGGCTCAGCAAGGACCCAGGGTTGGCACAGCCACCAGCCAAGTGCTCAGGAGGAAGGGCGAGAGGGAAAAGGGGTTTGCCAAAGAGGCCCAGCACAGGGTGCTCAGCTCCTTACAACCCCCCCAGAATAGGTCTGTGGCCAGCCCACCCTTCTCATATCACTAAATGAAAGGGGTCGCTGCTTGCAGGGGACAGAGGTGGAGAAGACCAAGCTCTGGCTCAGCTGCGCACTGGAGTTCCCAGGGCCACCAGGTCCACTCTTCCATGAGACATCTCCAAGCTACACTGGCACACGTGTGGCTTTGTAAACACCGTTTGCCTTTGGCTGGGTCCCTCCAGCCGTGACAATGTAGGAGGGGGTGGCATCTTCCTGCCCCACCTCACCCCACATAAGCCAGGCAGCAGGGATGGACATGCTTCATGGACATGCAGCAGAAACTCCTTTGGCCAGGCAGCTTCATGCCCCACTGACCAATCCAGGTGTGAAGGAGACATATCAGCCGATCCTCTCCGCAAGTGGTCACGGGGCACAGCCAGAGATTAGGAGCAAAACACCAAAACATGCTGGGGAAACAAGGCCAGAGTCTGCCTTCGGCATTGGCAAGGAGTCTCCAGGCCTGAGCACTCCCAGACAGGCAGCAAGTGAGGACTGGGGGTGCTGGGATAATCTTCCAGCCTTCTTCCTTCCCATCTCACAAGCAGACGATCCCGGAGACCTGGGGTGCACTTACACATGGCATGGGAGACTCTCATGGCAGTGGGTAGCTGGGTGGTTGGGTAGGGCTGGTATTTGATCTTCAGAGTAAAACAGTTTTTTCCAGGATCATCTGATATTAACAGAACTGATTCATTACAACTGGAAAAGAAAGTGGGAAACGGTGAAACCAGGCCTGAGGCTGCAAACCCCCAAAGGCAGCTAATTTAACCAGGACCATACTTGTCCTCAACACGGGATGAGTCAGGCTGGCAACCCCTAAATCCCACCACGTGCCACCTCCCTTCCCTTCCTCCCCCAGACCAGAAGGTCTCATCCTTACAGCTGCCTCCAGTTGCCCCCTCCTGCTGACTCCCCCAAGTCATGGGATCCTGGATGTCCCAGACAACCCCTCTCCCTGCCATGGTCTAGTTCTCCCACACCTGCCCTGTGGGTGATGCACCATCAGGCAGGTCCCAGCTCTGCCCCAAACTCAGAGGATGCACCAAATTTCAAAGCAGTTCCGTGTCTACCTTGGTGTCTCCCGGGGTGTCTCCAGGCTGCTTTACCCAGACGTCACGGTTTGGCAGGCTACTTATTTTCCTGGTGTCCTGAAAACAGAAGAGAAGAGGCACAAGAAGATTTTCATGCATTGTGTGCAGTGTTTCCTTGGTCTGACTTCAACCAAACCTTGAAGCATATGTGCTCCAGGAAAAAACAGCTAGCTTTGTACCTGGGAGACCCTCAAAACCACGTGCAGCTGCAGCTTGCAGAGACGGGCGGTGGCTGGCGTCATTATAGGAAAAAATGATGAAGAAGCTGCAAGCATTACCCAGGAGTGACCCCAGGAGCAAACCCTTTCCCAGCAGACACGGAGCCAGCACAGCAGACACGTTTGGGCAGGGCTAAGCTCTGCAGCTCGGTGTTGGGGGTGCCTGGGCTTGCCTGCCTGGGCTGCAGGGCTGGGCTGGAGCTGCCCCTCCTGGTCTTGTACCCAGGCGGATACAGGAGGCTCTGCCATGAGCAGTGGCAAAACACCTTGTTGCTATAAACAGTGACACCTGCCCAGAGCTTGCTGAACCTCTCCTTTCCAAGTACAGGAAACTACCCTCAGGCCAAAGGGTCTCCTGTCCCTCTCCTTTGCATCCATGTCCCTGGAGCATCTGCAGTGGCAAAGTGCTGACCTCTGAGTCCCCTTAGCTGGGCACTTTGACCACACAGCTACAAGACACCCTACTTTTGGGGGCTGGGATACACTCAGGGATGCAGATCACTCCAGACCCTCTATGCAGCAGCACCTCTCAGTGCACACAAAGTTCTCCAAGCCCTGCAGAGCCCAGTGCTGAATGATCAAGCATACTGGTCACCTCCCAGTGGCCTTCAAGTCAGAGCTACTCCTCCAGACACTGGTAGAGATGGGATCATGTTGGGGTGATGTCTTTCACCGGTGGCAGGGTCAGCTCCCCCTCCATGTCCCCTCATACACACACCCATCTTGTGCCTGCTCCCTCCTCACCCCACCAAGGGCTGGGAGGAGCTGCCTTGGGCATTTCAGGATCAGAATCTCAGCACAGCAACAAGTAGAGACCTGGTATCTCACCATGGTGGCCCTGCAGCACCCAAACCTCCAAGCCTGGCTAAGCTCCTCTCAAACCCTTTAATGGTTTCAGTCAAGGGTTCATCAACCCTTCAAGGCCCACCTCACCAGATGCAGGGACATGTCCTGCCAGGCAGCCCGAACTCAGGGCTCTAGTCAGAGGTGTTGTCACAAGCCAGTACCTTGCTCTTTTCCTCCTTGGCAGGCTCCTGAGTTCGGCTGATCCACAGATTAATACGTGATGTCACCGATCCCGGGATCTTCACATTGTCCTGTGGCACAGAGAGGGATACCAGGGTTACAGCACCAGCTCTTCCACTTCATGAATGTAACCCAGGACAGTCCCGAGGGCACAGGGAGACTGAGCAAACCAGCAACAGGTAGAGACCAACCTACACCTTGGCTCCATCCCAGCTCATCAAATACCAGCGCATCGGCACGAACTCACACACCACCAGAGCACAGGTTCAGCGGCAGCCGGTGATCGAGCCCAGCCCTGCCCAGCATCACTCAGCAAGCACCAAACTCCCACCAACTGCCTCTGGGCCACAGCCTGCTGGGCTGTATATTGGTATCCAAACCAGGGAAGATTTCTCCAAAAAACTGGTGCCTGCCCTGGCACAGGACCCCGCTGGAAGGTCCTTGCTTGGGCCAGATCCTGCTCTTACCTTCCTGACAGCGAGTGGCTCAGCCTTGCTGGGAGTGCTCGCCTCGAAGAAGTTGCGCTTGCTGGCCACCCCTTCTGAGGACAGGAGGAGGTTCTTCTGAATAGTCAGGGATGATTTCACCACCTCGGAGCGCTGGAAGGAGAAATGGGCATCAACGGGGTTCATGTTGCACCCTAAGCCATAAAAAGCAAAGCCCTGCTTCTGGCAGGCACCCCCAGACCATTGGGGTCTCCTTCCTCCCTGCCCATCACCAGCTCAGGGGATTCCTCCCAGCATGACCATGCAGCATCCCCATGACCCTCTCCAAGGGATATCTCCTCCCTGCTCCTGAAACCCTGAGGTCTATCCCTTCTTCTGTCTGGGACCATCCTCTTCAACCCCATTAGCACTGTTTGTTTGGTGCAACTCATTCCCTCTCTCCCTTCCTCATGTAGCTTCAGGACACCCCTCTCTCTGTCCCCACACATCCCTCCCACACCAGCCAGGTTATGCCAAGGGGTCTCGGTACCTGCACGGCCGAGGTGTACTTTTCCAGCTTCTCCCCAATGGTGGTGCTGCTACCTGGGATCCTCAGACTCGCGCTGGTGGAGAAGAGGGGAGACAGTTGAACAAAGACCCCTCAGGACCTTCTGGGAGTCAGCCCACAGTCCTGGGGGACTCCACTTGGCAGGAGAAGACCCCTTTAGACCCAGGCACTCCTCCTGCATCCATCTGCCAAGTGAACCAAGGCAGTTCATTCCCTGCTGGTGACCGAGATCTCTCGGTCTCTTCATCTTACTAGGGCCACACTGTACTTTGAAAATGAGCTCTGAGCCCCTCAGTTTACCTTCTTCTTCACCACTGCCAGGCCTGAACTTCACCTTCACCAATATCCACAGAGGTCTGCCTATAGCATGCATAGGTACAAGCCCAAGTGCCTGTAAAACCCCACTCCCCTGCCCTGTGTTCAGAGGTGGGAGAGGGCATCCTATTGACTCCTTGCATTCAGACTTGAGCCCTTGGTTCCTCAAGAGTTTTTAAGCCACCTGTCCAAACCTTGCTATAGACATGTGAAGGATCACTTGATTTGGCCACCAGAGCCAGATGAGGTTGGTCATGGACCTGTATGGTAGGTTTTCATATCTCAAAGGATAACACTCAACACTTAACTACTCCTGTGCAGACACAGGTTCTGATGAGCATCTACGTAGACCAAGGGACAGCAGGGGCTCGCTTGGGGGATCTTGTACAGACACAATCTGTACATTGGACATTGTCCTGTCCTCTGCTAAGCATCACTGCCTGGTCAGCCAGGCACCCCAGGGACCAATGTTCAGCAGACCTGTGCCAGTGCACTCACTAGCTGGTACCAGGTCCCATCACCTCCTCCTCCTCCCTTGGAAAACAAAGGATGACAATTCTTGCCCATCAAGACCAAAGTAACATGAAGAGAGGTGCTGACCTTCTTGTGAGAGGGCTTTGGCTTTCTTCTTTCTGCTTTCTTGAGATCATCTGGAAGACATAATGAGAGGAGATACTGGAGCCATCTTTGGTAATCAAAGATAAACAAGGGAGAAACTGTCTCAGACTCATCTCCCCCATTTTCAAACAAACTCCATCTTCACCCACATGAGAGCTTACCTCATATCTCAAAGCTCTCCAGACTAAGGACACTTTGTCATCCTAACAGTTCTATTCCAAATAAAACACCATGAAAGTCAATGAAGTCTGGGCAGTCAGCCCTGATTCACATCAGAGAGGATCTCAACAGCTCTTGGTTTTCCCAGTTTTATTTTTATCCTGTGCTCTCAAAGAAGACTAGAAATGCTGGAGGGTGGATGGTCATTCCTGTGACTCTTTGGGAAATCTAAAGACAATGAGCTCCCTGTTTTCTCATAGCTTCCCACAAGTTTCCATGAGAGCACAAAATGTATGAACCATAAAAAATCATAGAATCATAGAATGATTTGGGTTGGAAGGGACCTTCTCGTTCCAACCCCCATGCCATGGGCAGGGACACCTCCCACTAGATCAGGTTGCTGAAAGCCCCATCCAAACTGGTCCTGAACACATCCAGTGATGTGTTGATGATCCACAATTTCCCTGGGAAACTTGATCCAGTGTCTCATCACCCTCATAATGAAGAAACATGGGCCTATTTATCACCACAGGCTTTGGTTAGACATAGAGAAGGAAAATGGAGAAAAGGCGGAAGCAGAAGAGTAATGCCCAGATCAAGGGTGGATTCTGAATGCACTTTTGAGACCAAAACAACTCTTCCTTCCCCCCATCCACCACTGCCTAAATGGTTCTCCCATTTGTTTTAGCTCTTACCCGAAAGGAGACAGTTCTTGGGCTGGCTCGTCTGATGGAGGTGACATGAGTTGGAGAAGTACCTGACTTTTCTGCAGGTTCATTTTGGGTGGAAGACAGATGTATTACCGCCTTAGAAGGATTCCTGGATGGTTGCTGAGGAAAAATAAGACATCTGATGTATCCCTGCAGAGTCTGCAGAGCAGCCAGGGTGGGAACAGGATTGGAGGCAGGAGTTTGAGACTGAAATCTTCCAAATCTCATCTGTGACACTTAAAAACACAAAGACCCAACCACCTCTTCAATGAAACCATGATGGCAATCAGTAGGGGCTTGCCAGAGAAGGTGGTCAGAATAGTACATGTAAAGGAAGGAAAGGCGGTTGTGGAACCCTGTCCAACACCTTGTGGTTTGCAGCTGTCAGAAAACCCTTCCCCAAAAGCCCATGGGTCCCATTTCCCTCCTGGTGCTTTTGGGCTCTCCCTCTTTCTGTTGTCCTCGCAGCACCCAGGACCTTGCACCCCAAGGGCTGCTGCCTTGTTCATTCCTGCTCACCTGCTGGTCCAGAGATGAGGTCACCACTGAGACTGTCTTCTCCTCCATGCTGCGACTTCCCTGTCTGGTCAGGATCTTCACTTCACGGAGCCGGCAGCCCCCCACCTCTGGTGACATCCGTTGCTGTGTCTCCCCCACCTCCTTCTGCTGCTCCCCCTGAGGTGTCTCCACACCTTGTCCCTCTTTGTCCTGGAGCTGTCCCCTCAACGCCACCTTCCTCTCTGAGGCTGGCTCTTGGTGCTGCTCTTGTGGTGGGTCACCTCTGTCCTTGGCTGTATCCTGGTCCCGCTCTCCAGCCTGGACTCTCTCCTGCCCCACACGTGGCTGTGTCCCTGCCTCTGCACGGCTCGATACCACCCCTGGCTCCTGCTGCTCCTTCTCCTGTTTCAGCTTTTCAGAGACAGCCATCAGGGACCTTGTCCTTCTCCCTTCTCGTGTCTTCAGCACCTCCGAGAGCTTGCGCTCTTTCCCATCCTCTGGAGACACGGGCTTCACCAGGGATTGAGGTCTAGAGACAGAGACAAAACAGGGGACAAACATCAGCACCCTGGGGCCAGAGGGATTGCTTTTGTGCTGCAGGAGAGGTTAGCCCAGGCAAAAGGCTCTGAGGAGGCATAAAAATCCCTCCAGCATCCTGGAGTCAGAAGGAAACACCTCTAGGGCATGAGTCTCACCATGGACAAAAGCCATTCAAGGACTGGACATTTCCAGGATCAATTTAGAGAGCAGGTCAGGTTGTGTAAGGGCATCCTGACCTCAGGGAACCTCCAAACCCCAGCTCCCTGCAGCAGGGGACTTTGGGAGTACCACTGGAATGTCCCCGGGCCACCTCCTCGCTTCAGCAAGGGTCATACAACAGCACTGCAAGGTTCAGAGGAGGAGGAGGACAGCCAGTCAGGCTCTGCATGATCTGCTCACCTTCCCTGCAGAGGTGGGTGCCAGTCTGCTCTTCCCTGCTCAAGAGCCCACTAGGGCATGGCTAGCACCCACCAGAGCTCAACCTTGGCACCAACCCTCACCCTGGCACACCAGCTCCCTGTGCCACGGGACATGTTGAGGCCCATGACTGAGCCCACCAGAGACACGCCTCTCTTCTGTTACTCCTCCTGTGAGGTCTATCCTTCTGCCCAAAGGCCCATTGGATCCCTTCTCTTCCCACAGCTCAGCCCACTCTCATCCAAATGACACTCCCACCAACTGCAGCAGCTTTAGCTCAGAGTTGATGAAAACAAGACAGCAGGCTGTGAGCCATCAGCATCAGAAGACTGATGCCAGCAGAACTCTGCTCACCTGCTGGAAGCTGGACTGGTGTCTTTCACAGGGCTAGGAGGTTCTTCATCCACCGATGTGGAGGACAGCAGGTTCCGGTGCCTTCGCCGGCGCTCTCTTTGCTGTTCCTCTTCATCCTCAAGGCTCCTCTGCCTGGCCAGGCTGTTTGGGATGAAACATAAGGACATGGTGAGGCTGTGTCCTACACGGGGAGCTTGCGGCCCTGGTGCCAGACAAGAAAGGAGACTGGAACACCCTCAAGCAAGGGCCAAGGGGCTGATGGAGGTTGCCTTCTCCAGCTGCTGCACAGGGCTGGAGAAGAGAGATGTCAACGCAAGCCGGGTGTCACGAAGCACTCTCACTCCACCCAGGAGTTTCCCAACACAAACACTTGACTTTACAACTCCTAATTTCTTCTGTTGGAGGGAGAACTCATTAAAAAGGAATCCCTACATTAAGCAAACGTTCCAGGGCAAGGATATTGCACCTGTAGCTCAGCAAGACCGGGACCCTAGAGCCACCACATAGATCTCAACCACATAAACTGGAAGGGTAACCACTAGTGGCAGAAGATTTTAGCCCCAGCGTGAGTTGTGGTGGTGGTGTTTTAATTTTTATTGAGTAAAAAGCCTCAGATGCCAAAGCATCAGAGGCTAAAGGCAACTGCTGACAAGATCTGCCCTGGAAACAGAGACAGCAGGAGCTCCTTTTCCTTTCCATGCCGGGACTGGGAATTGTTTATAATCACAGATTGTACCACAAAAAAAAAGGTGAGCTTTGTAATCATCTTTAAGGATTTTATTTTGTACAATGTACAAATGTACAAATTTTTTTGATGCAGTGCCACCCTGAATAAAAAGTTGTTTGGAAAACAGCAGCTTTCCTGTCCTTTCTCTGAGCAAAACCTGCCCACACTGGCTGCTGGTGCATGACCTGTGTTGGAAAATATTTTTATTGGCTGGATTGAGCTTTTCACAACGTGTTCATTTACCTAGAGCATTAGTTCTCAATCAGCTGTGAACATGTGCAGGGGTCCCATCAGAACTCCCAGCACCCCCCAACAATCCCATGGGGCAGAGCCCTCCCTGCACAGGACCCATCCCACCACAACATCCCAGCTCCGGAGCTGGCAGCCCAGTTTCACCCAGACTCAGGGTTTATTTTGAATTTGACTTTTAAGAACATGAAAGTCAGAGCAGGTCCGGGCCTGCGGTATCGCCAACGCCGATGCGGACACGGTGACTCGCGGCACGGTTTAGAAGTTACTGTGTAATGAAAGCTGGGTCATAAATTAAACCACATTACCCCCCGCAACTAGTCACGGCTTCTGTTCTTCCTGGTCAAGGAAGGTGGGGGAGCGCGGGGGGATTCAGCAGAGCAGAACGGAGAGCAAAGTGAGGACGGGTCCTGGCCGAGAGCTCAGCACCTGTCTGGGGACAGGGCGATGCCAGGGCTGAGCTGCCCGTCCCTCCTGCTGCCTTCCACCCCCACCGCCCCTTGCACCCCTGGCAGCCTTCACACCCCAACAGTGACCGTACCCGCAGCTGAGGTACTCCACGTGTTCCCCAGTGCCATGTGTGGGGATGGAGAAGGCTGGGACCCACTCAGGGAGCCCGTGAGCATCCCCAGATGGCTCTTACCCCGGGGGGGGTCACCTCACCATCCACCTCCTGGCTGCACCCAGCCCTGTGGGCTTGACCCTGTCCATATTTGTACGCAGCGTAGCACGGCTCTGTTTTCACGGCTCGCTGTGATCTCCCGGTGCAGCCATCACTATACACGCACATTCCCACCCAGTGAGGTGAGCACATGCGTGGGGGCAGGTGCCTCTGCTGAGCTCTCCTGTCCCTCAAACAGAGACAGCGTGGAGCCCTAATGCTGGTTTAAAGCCATGTGAGAGCCGGTTACCTCTTTGCTTTTGCTCTCACAGGCTTCTTCAAAATGAAAATGCGATTTTCCTGCCTTGAATTTTCTTGGCTCCTTCCGAGGCAGCACGTAACCTGGCATTATCAACATGCAGTTTCTTGCTATTTGTAATTAAGTAATCCACCCATTAGGCTATGGATTCGCTTTGCCAACTTTTCCCTCCTCTTTTCAAAGAGGGATTTATTTTTCACCGTCTTACCTTTTTTAACCTCAAAGAGATGAATAAAAAAAAAGATTGGCGAGTCTCCCCCTGCCTTGTCCTCTCCTGCCCTGTTAATGATTAGCGCTGAGATATCTGACATTTATGCTGTTTCAGTGAATGCTGTCTCATCTAATGAGAGAGGAGAAACTGCTTTTCTGGGTTGTGAAACAACCCGGGTGCGGGACCCCACCGGGCCTGTGCTTGGGCAGGTCCGTGGCTCAGAGGAGGTGGATCTAGATGGGGCTGGGATGTCCTCTGGATCCATCCCATCTGTGACGGAGGCAGGGTGTGGAGCTGGCAGCCTTCGAGCAATGGGCCCTCAATTCCCATTTCTGGGCTGGCATGGTGGGTGTCTTACCCAAAGTACCAGAGTGTACAATTAACTCCCGGAGTCTTCACATCTGCTTAAACTGGGATTTCTGCTCCCTTTTGTGGGAGAGAGTGGTTGAGTTTGAGTCACCATCACCCTCCTGCACAGCGGAGCTCGGTGCTGCTTGCCCTGGAGACTGCAGGATGTTGGGAGCGACCCCTACATCACCCAAGCTTCATGTGAGCCTCTGACTCACCCGACAATGCACAGGACCCTCACTTGCCCTGGCTCACATTGGAGTCAAAACCACTTTCTTAGGAAAGGCCAAGCGGAGCAGCCAGCAGCCGGGGCTGTGGGGATCGCTCGGAGACTGCTGCTGAATCAGGGCTTGCTCAGCACCGGATGGGCAGAGGCTGCAACCTCGGCACGACACTGCTGGAACATGCACCCAGTGGGCTATGGGCATGGGATGAGTGAAAAAACGCCCAGCCGACTCTGGAACAAGTCTGGAGGCACAGCCCAGCCAGACTGTACCCCACAGAAAGGCAAACCAGACCAAAAATACATCCAATGTGGAGCGAAGATGCATTTCCAGAGCCAGCACTCAGCTTCCCCAGGCAGCAGGAACAAAAATGCCTCTGATCTTGCCCACCCACAAGAAACCCCAGCAGCCCTGAGCTCTCCATGGGACTGGCACCACCTCTGCAAGCAACACCCCCACGGTGACTGTCTCCTCTGCCCATCCTCCCCAGCACCCCTCGGCTGAGGGTCACCATGCCAGCAGCCCACCCTCACCCCCTCCCTTCCTCCTGCTGCTGGAAAGGGTTAATCATTAAACCACGGCACCTACCTGGAGAGATCGGACCAGTTCCTTCTGCTAAAAGACATTCCAACTTTCTGTGTGTTTTAGAGAGCTCCCAAAACTTCTGCAGGCATCCAGGCCAAGGTGCTGTTGGACCCACGGGAATCTGCGCTGCCCGGAGACTCTGCTCCCCGAGGAGGGAGGAACTCCCTGCAAGGTTATTTCCCTGTGCACCTTTACCCTGCCTGCAACCCGTTTACCACCGCGCTGCATCACATGATTTCTTATCTACCTTGACAGAGGCAAAGCTGTAATTTGTCTACTAGCGGCGCCGCGCAAAAGACGCCCTGCCCAGCAGTGCCACGCAGAAGGAAATCACTCCCCGCTGCCTGCTGTGCCAGGGTTCGAGCGGAGACCCACGCTCCGGGCTCGATCCATCCAGGTCTCCCAGGGTTTCGGAGACAACTCCCTGCAGAGAACCTGTTTTACCAGCCGCTCTCCACCAGTCAACAACTCCTCCAGCACTGGTGGAGGCGGTGAATTACCTTGGGCAGAGTGGGAGGAGGCTGGCTCCCAGGGATCCAAAACAGTCATTAAAACACCTCCGTCTGGGCACAGTCCAGTCCTTCCCAAAGAGCATGGGAGGGTGCTCTGCTCCTTGCAGCCTTTTCTGGACACCTTAGATTGAGCCATCACAGCCTCCCCCCTCATTATGAACTTGGCTGCAGTAAAGAGGACTCATGAAGTCTCAGAGGAAGTGGCTGAAGCATGGGGGTGTCCAATTTTTGGGTGCTGAAGCCTTCTGCTAGAGGGGGCCTGTGAGCCCAGGCTCATCCCATGCCTGGACCCAGTCCATCAAAACTTATCATCCCCCCAGGCTGTTCCTGAGACCTGACCCCTCACGTTCACACAAGTCAACACTCTCCTTCAAAAGCCAGATGTGAAGGTAAGAGGGGACTGTCCTTTTGGGGTGACATGGGCACCTAGACACAGCAGAGGTGTGTCCAAACCTGTTTTTTACCTGGGGCCAGCCTCAGCACACACCATGGCCAGTACCCCAGTGCTCCCACTGCCGGTGCAGCTGAGCAGTGATCACTGTGGA
Source organism: Actenoides hombroni (assembly GCA_024336885.1). Taxonomy (NCBI): domain Eukaryota; kingdom Metazoa; phylum Chordata; class Aves; order Coraciiformes; family Alcedinidae; genus Actenoides; species Actenoides hombroni. The sequence goes on along the minus strand of WUAM01000071.1, from coordinate 1,165,751 downwards.
TTCCTGCAGAAAAAGCCATCTAGGACCCCCTGAGTCAAATTTGGTTTCTGATCCCAGTGAGATCCATCTCTCTGCCTGCCTGAGGGTCTGGTTATGAGGCTGGGCTTGCCACGCATGCCTCCAGCCCACAGAGGCGTGCCCAGGACCTGAGCAACCAAAGGAACTATTTTAATCAAAGGTTCCTGATGAAAATCCCATTTCTAAAAGATAGTCCTGTCAAATGAGCTGCCCGCACTGGGCAGGGCTTGTTCTCTGGTTTTTTTTCTCCTTGCAGTAGTCAGTTGCCTTTCAAGTGTTTTCATACATACAGAAGATTCAGCGAGTTGTGGCATAAGGAAAAAAAAATATTACTTAACCTTGCAAGCGTCCTGCTAATTGCTGACAAACTATATATAGCAGTTCGGCATCAGCAAGCTACTATAGAGCAATAAACCTTTCTGATTAATGCACAGTGAGCACTTCACTTGCAAAACCCATTGCCAAAGGATATCACCGAAGCATTAGGACTTAACGGGGTTTTAACAAGGATTAGACTGAACGTAGTGAAAGAACACCCCCAGCTAGGATCTGCGAGGCAAAGGAAAATAAAACCTCACAGTTTGTGATTCCTCTTATTATTAAGATGAAGAAATTCTAGACAGGCATTTAGCGGCTGGGGATTAGGCAGAAGATGAGCCTTGATGACACTCACCCCTGACACTCCCCCAGTGTCTTTATTTTCAGCTCAGAGACCTTTTGAGCTCAATGTGGCTCCCTCTTTAGTCAAGAGCCCTCAGTGGGTTTCTCCTCCCAGGCAGGTTTCTCCTGCCTAGTTTCCCTTAAACCCAGGAAAACTGTTAGGACAAAAAACATCTTTCGGCAAGGAATTCCCCAGATCTGTTCCCCACTGCTGGAAAAGCTCAGGGAAAATCTCTCCTTTAATTTGGGTGAGGTCCTGCTGAGCTGCTTGGCAGCACGAAGCATTGATCTCTCATGGTCTGAGATTTTTGCTGCCATGGAGCATTCAGCTCATGTTTTCCCTGGTATTCCTTAGGTTTTTTCAGGTCCACCATAACCCCAGGTTATCATTCCTAAGTAGGTAATGGCCAGCCCAGAACCCATCATCTTGTATAGGAAGTATATATTGACTTTTTTTCTCTATGTACCACTTTATACTCTTCTAAACACCCCTTCCCATTTTATTCCCAAACCCCTGCAAGATCCCTCTGAACACCTGCATCATCAGGCTTCAACCCTGCTATGCTGAATGTGCAAAGATTATCAGCAGAGTTTGTTGTCTCACAATTGTTTCCTATCTGGTAATTGATTATTGACCTCTGCTTGCACTTTCCCTCTCAGGCTGACCTAAAGGTCTAAAGGTCTTCGCTTCTGGAAATCCAGGAAAACTCTTATCTACCAGCTCACCTTTATTCACAAGTTCGGTGATGCCTTTGGCGAATGCCACTCGCTTTGTGGGACAGGACTTCCCTTCACAAAAGCTGTTTTGCTACCCTGGGCTCATCACCGAAGCCCAGACCAAGCTGCAGGTCCACAAAGCTGAAGGTGAGGAAATTGGGCAGGGCCATGAGTCCGTGCAGGGAAGGGATGCTCAGGGGAACCAGTCTGACATTTCTTCAGATCTGCTCCACGCACCAGGGTGTCTTATCTGCTCTCCCAGATCTACAGCCAGGAGAGGGAAGCCACGCTCTTGGCCCCAGGGAGTTGTGCTGCAGGGTTCTGCCGTGTGCAGAAGAGGCTCTAGTGTAAAACTGCACTTCTCTCCAGGCACCCACTTTGCCCAGGGGTGACTTTCCAGCCGCTTTACAGGAGGGCTCTGTCGGCAGACCTGCATCTGCCTGAGGAGCTCAGGGAGGCCAGATCTTCATCTGATGCAGATCAGCAGATGACACCCATTTATACCCACTAAGGAGCTAGACCAGTATCAGCAGGGTTTTTTCCCTTGGGAACAGTGTCCTGCGCCTCATCCCAATGCAGAGCCTGTTTCTTTGGCTACAGGGCAGTGGAGAGCTTCCAGTTTCCACAACTGTGTTGTAATTAGGGCATTCCTCAACTTCACCCCAGGGCCCAGTAGTGAACCCTCCTCCTCCACCTCCGCCTCCATCTTTTTTGCCCCTGCTGGTCCTCCAGCATCAGCCACAGCTCATCTCCTCCCTTGTCTCCCCAGGCTCATCTCTGCCCCAGTGCTGGTGGTGGAGCAGAGTCAGCATCATCATCTGCCCAGGATTCCCCACTGGGCAGAGGCGTGGGGCTCAATGGCCAGGAAAAGGGGCTTTTCCCCTTTGCTCAGCTGCCATCCCATCAGTGCAGCAGTGAAACAGCTCACAGAGGTCCCACCAGCAAATGCTTTAAAATGCTCCGCACCCCACCACACACGAAGGTCTCCCTGCATCCCCGCAGTGGTGCTTTGCAGGTGCTGGGATGCTCCAGGCCTGTCCTTTCTCTACAATTCTTTCCTCTTTTGGGAAGGTGTGTGTGATGCACCAGAAACTGGTAGTACAGAGATGCCTCCGCTCAGTGAAGGAATCCAGAAAGCGCCTGAGACTGGTGTCTGTTTGCTCAGAAATTGAACAAAACCCGACCACAGACTTTTCTGTAGGAAGGGAAAACCCATTGCCTGCACTGCCTTGCACCTGGTTAGCAGAGGGATTTTCTTCTATGTATAAATTAACTGTTTTTTTAAAACAAGACACATCTTGGTTCAGAAATGTCACCGTGGTGCCCCACGGGTGCTATAGCGTCCTGTGTGTTCCCATTGTCCTCTGCAGATTGGCCTCCTCATCAGATGCTGTCTCCTGCGATGACACAGGTCTAACACCGAAGAACCACGGACATCCCTCCAAAGTGGTGTCAGTGGAAACTTTTCAGGTCATGGATAGAATAAGCGTGACTCATGACCAGCAGCTGCATGGCAGGTGGCTCCCATCACAGCACATTAAATAAGTGTAATTAATAAGGAATCCTCTCTGATGTGAGCAGGGAGTGAAAGGGCTCAGGCCACAGCAAAGGAAGATGGACAAGATGGACATACTCCACTCACACCAAGCACTGGGCCCCAAGCCAGCCCTGTTCCTCCCCAGGGCTGCAGGACCTGTGCCTGAAGGGCTGCAGGAGGGGAAAATTGGGGTGAGGAAGACCATTTCTTTCTGTTTTATACTGGAGAGGCCACACACGACCTGCAGTGACAGCAGATGTGATGGTGGGTGGTTGTGCTGTAACCCTGCTGAAGTGGCAACGTTGTCCCCGGGTTGTCTCCTGCACATCTGTGGCCACAGGGTTTGATCCTGCACCAGCAGCACCATGGGAGTCATGGAGGGAGTGATGTTTAAGCTTTACCACCCCGAACTGCATCTTGGTGCCAACCCCTACACAGGGCAGAGTGCTGCAGTGGTCTTCAAAGGCCATGGGATAAACTTTACCCCTTCCCACCCCAGGACTGCCCATCACCTCTAATCCTCCTCCCTTTGCAGATGCAGACACCAACTGAGCTGCAAATATGTTCAGGGAAATATTTGGGCACAGTTCAGATGTCTCCAGGCATGGCCGATTGGCAAGGAGGTCACAGAGCATCCTAGGAAAGAAAGGGACCATTTTAGGTAGGAAGTATAATTTTGAAAGGCCACATCAAGCCAAGCCCTTTGCACCTCCCTCATTGCAGTAGAAAATAAATGGGTTAATATTTTTTCTACTGTCCAATTTGATCTGTAATTTCTGCAGTCTCAAGGTTCCAGAGCTTTGCTTTGGTGCCTCTTGGCTGCAATGGAGCAACCTGGAGGATGGTAGGGACAGGGCCCTGCTCAAGTTGAGGAGACAGGACTGATTCTTGCATTTCTCCTGGAGCTAAATACAATTTCGTTAGTAACTGCTCCAGGATCAGCTTCACTCTGAGTCTTCAAGTCCCCCATTTGGGATGAATTTTCGGTAAAAAGGGATTACCATTGGATTCCCTTCCAATGTGGAGAGAAGACAATGAGATTATTGTCACCTAGGAGGGAAGCAAGAGCCGGACTGCAGAGCTGGCCCAGAGCAAGGGGAAGCTGGGCACATCCTGGGATGTAAGGTTCAACCTGCCCATCCCACCCAGGGTAGACCTGGGGTCTCAGCTGACCCAGAACCACAGAAGCGTCTCCAGAGTAAAGGTAGAGAAGACTTGACTCCCAATCCCCCAAGCCAACCAGAAGTGCCTCATATTCAGAGCAGACAGCTGCCTTTTCTCCTCAAGATTCAATCCCTATAAAGAGATGGATGGTTTCCCCTATTTCTAATAAAACTAAAATCCATAAAACTTTGTTTTCCCCTGACCAATCAATGTGATTTTCCACCAGAGAAGGATGGAAGTTGGACATGGTAACTGGGGAGCATTGTGCTTTGAAAAACTAGGGGAACTTACAGAGCGAAGAGATTTGGGGTTGGGTTTTTCTTCCCCCCCACCCCCATCTAAACCACAAGGCAACCAAGCAGAGTCAGTCATCTATAGTCATCTATACCATGAGAGCACGTGGGGTCTGCAACCTGGCCGAGGACACCGTGGCTGGCTCTCTCTGTGGCTGCAGAGACGTGCTGGGGAGCCCTGAGGTTTTGCTCTGCAGCAGTTTCGGGTGCCTTGGTGCCCAGGATCTGACGATGATCTGGGCATGGGCACCTGCTGGCTGCCGAGAATCGACCAGAGCCTGATCCCACAGCACCCAGCACCCATGGTGTCTTTCATCTCACTGCCATTCCTCACTAATCCACAAATGCCATCCCTCTTTTTTTTTTTTTTTTTTATTTAATTACCAAATTAGCATAATTACACTAAGCTCAGGGCAACTGTTCTCGACTCAGACACAGCTCGCCGCTCTCTGCTTCTGTCCCAGGTCTGAAGAAGCCTTTGTCTCCATGAAACCTCTCCTGCATTTTCCAGCTCTACCTGTTGGTCAGGTAACAGTTATTGGCTCTCTCTACACACCTTTCTTCCTCTGCCAGGATGGCTGCCGAGTGTGTGAGTTCCCTCTGGGGATAGAGAGCGGCGAGATCCCAGGACGCTGCCTCGGCACCGCTCCCGCTTGGGCAGCGAGCTCGGAGGGGCGAGCTCGTCACCAAAACCTTTTGCCTCCAGTGGTGGGGCAGGTGAGGCCGTGGCAGCACCCTGGATCTCATCACAGATTATCCCCCAACACCTCTGAGAGTGGAGTCGCTTGGGCTGATGGAGAGGGAAACTCGCTTCTCAGGGCTGCGCCTACCGGGAGTGTGTCCCGAGGTGTGCAGGGTGACAACAAGCGGTCAGAGAGTCCTGGCACCGTGTTGGGCTGTGGCTGCTCCATCACATGAAACTTGGAATGAAAAAAAATGGGTGGAAAAGGCTCTGTGTGCTGAACAATGGCTGCAGTCTTGTAGGGGGTGGACCTGACCCCATTAGTGGGGTGCTGATGAGGATGGAGGGTCAGGTAGAAAGAAAAAGGCTGAGCATCTGTGCTTGGTGAAGGAGCAAATGTGTATTGTCCAGCTGACAGCCACCCTAATTTTGGGAAGAGTTTTCATATTGAGTCTTAAATTCTCCATGAAGGAGCTGCTGGATGTTGTGGCAGCTCGTGTGCTAATAACCACGCTAGAAATGTGTTCCCATCAGTTGCCATCTGCCCTAGCCCTCCTTGCCAACAGACACGGGTGAGCAGTTCAGCTCAGTATCCCTGGACTGGCCAAAGGAGGGATTGTGATGCCCAGAGCAATCCATCTGTCCTGTGGTTTGGAACCCAAACCCAATCCCACCTCGCTACCGTGGCTCTCCCTTGCTTGCGCTGAGCCACCTGAGCCTGCTGCAGAAAACGCTGCAAGAACCAGTTGCATGGGGCCACCTTTCCCCGTCCCTAAAGAAACGCAACGTTCTTCTGAGAAGATCGACCTCTGTTGGAGACCATGCACATTTTTGGTGCTGTTTCCTTCCAGCCCTGGTGCCTGTCTGGGCACCTGCACTTGGCTCCCAGTTTATTGCATCCTCTGTGTTTTACAAGCTCTGCAGAGGGACGGGGTGTGCTGCAAAACCCTCACAACGTGGCACAGCTTGGAAACCACGGGTGCTGTGATTCCTCTGGATACCGTGGGGACATGGAAAGACACTGCTGCTTCTACCACCAAGAGCACCCTGGGGAGGCTGAGCCTCAGCATCTCCTGCAGCAAGACCAGGCAGAAGACCCAATTTGGTGCAAATTGTCACCAGTTGTCCCCTCCAGCCCTGCTGTGGGGATGAGCTGGCACATTCCCAGCTGAAGGCTGGGGGGCTGGGATGTAGAAAATGACAGAACTAGTGGGGAAGCCCTGAGGCGTTTGGCCTGGAAGATGGATTCATCTCCTGCTCTCTTGAAACGTTGCTCGAATTAAGCCTTGAAATGGGGCTGCCCCAATTCCCACAGCTCTGGTGCCTGTGCTGGGGCAGCTGGTGGGAGAGCTGGTGCCATGGTGAGCAAGCTCTGAAGGCTTTTCCACAACCAAAGGAGAAGGAGGGGTGGGAAGAGCTGGCAAACAGCCATCTCCACACTGACCCCCAAGCCTTTCTGGTTGGGAGATTGGTGAATCTCTGGAGCCCAGCGAGGGCTGTGGTACCTGGAAGGCGAGAGGAGTGGCCCATGGATGAGCTGGTGGGGCACCAGGGACACCAGGGAGCAGCCAGGGGGCTGGAAAACGAGTCCAAAACAAGTCTGATCCTAGAGCACACTGCTGGCCTGAGCACCAGCACGGGGACATGGCAGAGTGGCAGGAAAGGACCCCCTGGTCCCACTTTGGTCTGTGGACCAGCACTTTCCCCTGGCCAGTAGCCCCACAGTGATGAGCTCACGCGGCACTCTGCCCAGGATACCATCTTTTAATAGACATGCAGCCACATGGTTACAGCTCAGGCTGCACCTGCCAGAAGATGAGGGATGGGAGAACCAGCAGCCGTCTCCGGGGCCTTTCTGCAGTGATGGGAGGGGAGGGAGGTGGCCAGTGGCCCCTTGGAGACAGAATGACCCGTGCAGGTGCCACAGGCGAGCCACTGTGCCGGGGCTGTGCGGGAGCAGGGCTGATGGCCGTGCTGGAAGAAGCTCAAATCTCCTTCCCACACAGTTGTCCCGGTGTTTCAGCTCAGTGGAGGACTCAGGGTAAGGGTGTACAGAGCATGGAGGGGCAGCAAGGGAAAGGGAGGCAGCAAGGTGGGGATGCTCTTCTTCCCGATGCTCCTGTGGGAAAGAAACAGAGCAGAGCAGTGGGGCAGAAGAGGAGTTTGCAAGCTGCTTTCATCAGCCCGAAGTTAGTGCCAGCGATGCCCGTGTGGTGCAGGGTGAGTGTGGCATGGGCAGCAGACCCTGGAGAGCCAGGGAGGACAAGCTGGGAGGGGAGGGTAGCTGCTGGCAGGGGTTCCATGGTGGGAAGGTGCGGGACAGGCACCCGTCCCAAGTGTGGGGTGGGAGATGGGGCATGTGAAGCCTTTTTCTGTAATGAGTGGGGGACGTCTCTGCATTTGCGCGGCCACGGGCACAGGTCAGGGATGCTGCAGGAGGCACAGGGTGTCACAGGGGGAGGATGACCAGTCCCCTACCTCTCACTGGCCCGTGGGCGACTTGGCAGCGTCGAACATCTTCTTCCGCCCCTCCATCCCCGACATGGCCTCCACGTTCTTGCGCCAGTCGCCCACTTCCACGGGGCGCTCCTGCCAGGAGGGGCAGGGACAAGGGTTGCAGGGGCCGTGTGACGTGGTGACCGGCAGCCCCACGCTGTCCCACCCCATTGCACAGAGCCCTTGGCCCCGGCACACAGCAGCACAGGGAAGGCAGCTGCTGGGCTACGAACACCCTCTCCCTTGGTGCCACCTCTGCCGTGTGTCCCTGCACACGGAGCTAACTGGGAAGATGGCAAACAGCAGCCTGACCTCTGCAGGAAGGTTTGGCTTCATGTGTGTAACCCCCCCAAAGCCTGGCTAAGTTGCATTAATGCCCTAGAAGGCACACAAATCCCAGAAAATTTCTTGAGGAGGAAGAAATCAGCACACAGGATTTACTCCAGGTTTACACCAGCACACTGGGGCAAAGGTAAGCAAAAAACACTTCCCAGCCCACACAAAACCCACCTCCGCCTTCTCTGAGCTCTTGGAGGGGCCTGGGATTGCTGGTGTGACAGCGAGAGCCCGGCAGCCACTTCCAGCACAGGCAGAGGAGGTGACGAGCAGCTCTGGGACCGTGCCCAGGTGCCTGCTCTGCCAACCCACAAGCATTCATAGATTACAAGCCGTGCCCCAAAACCATCTCACGACATCACAGATAAACTCAGATCTTTTCAGCACCTGGCGCTGAGGGCTGTAAATAGAGTTTTCTATCCAAAGGACTGACAATGTGCTTTAGTGGCAACATGGGGGGGTTGAAAAAAGGGAAAGTAATTGAAACTTTTGATTCTCATCCAATCTGCTGATCTGGGACCAAAGGGTAAAATCCCTCTGGGGAGAGGCCCTAGGAAAGCACCTCAGTTCTTGCTGTTGGGGTGTCTGCACGCTCCAGGCAGGTTTGGGCATCATGCTCTGACTCTGGTATTGAGACTTTCCCCTCTCTGCAAAGCTGGTGTTAACTGGGCAGTTTATCTCCAGCCAAGCACACTTGCTGGGATTGCTCTGTTTTATCTAATCTGGGTCTGGGAGTTTCCTGGGTGTTTTCCAGCTGTGATTGCACTGAACAGGAGCCTGTCTGATTCACCAGAAGACCAAAGACCAAACTCTCTGTGAGTGTGTGTCAAGAGACGTGCCAAGGAGGCCCCAGCTGAAAGACCCCCACATGCTCTGGGAGGGGAAAGCATCATGGACGCAGCCCTAAATCTCACTTGTTATAGTCCACCAGTTACCTGTCCCAGTTGAACTGCTCCCACATGGCCCTACCACACCCCACAATGGGCAGTGCCTCACAAAGTCTGACCTGTGCTATTTCTGAGGCTCACAAGGGATGAGCACAACCCACACAAGTTTCACAGGGGACCTTGGAGGAGGCCAAGGGCATCCCTACTTGGTGTCTCTATCTCTGTCCTCAAGAAGAGTCACCCACCTTCTCTGTGTCCTCCTTCTTGACAGACTTCAGGTTGGCTCTCAGATCCATGGACACCTTGTGCTTGGAGCCCAGCAGAGCCCTCAGCATGGCATCAGCGGAGACACGGACTCGCCTCAGGGGAGGTCTCTTGAACTTTCCCCGGAGATCAAGCACTTTGATTTTCAGATCTTTAATCTGCAGATTGAGGAAAGGAAAAGGAGGGGGAGGTCATCACATGGCTGCCTTGCACGAAAAGCTCCTGTGTGAAGCAGGAGTCTCCTCTGACACCAAGCCCCAGAGGGGTCTGTGCCTCTCCTGAAGCCATGAGGACCACCTTCACCAAGGGACTGTCCTCCTGAGCACAGAGCTGTTGCCATTGCCTGGTCCTAGCCTGCTCATATGGCAGCCATACCATGAGGAGGAGCTCTCAGACCCACAGTGGGTGACCAGGAGAGTGAGGAGGATGTCTGTGGACCCAATGGACAGTTTGAGTTCCCTGAGGCAAGGATAAACCTTGTGCTGAGTGACACCTTGCAGAGCAAATACCAACCCTTAGATAACCTTGACGCGTGTCCCTCATCGAAACTCAGCCCAGCCCATGACAGACCCTCACTGAGGCCCAGGCTACCACCTGGAGGGAGGTAACATAGAAACAAACAGCCCATCCTGCCTCCTACCTCCCGGGTGTTATGGTTGCACTTCGCTTCAATGTCGTATCTCTCTTTATCCACAATTTCAACCTTCTCGTGCAGCTCCCTGCACAGATCCTGGGGGACAAGCACAACAGGAGGGCAGTGAGAGATGCCCCTCCATGCTCCCAAGGAGCTCACCCCACCCTCGGACCTGAGAAATACCTGGAGCTGGCTCAAGGAAAGCCCACTGGTGCGCAGTGGTGTGATCCGCTCAGCTAGGTATCTTTCCTTCTCTGACTGCTTGTCCACAATCTCCTGATCCCACTCCTCCTTTGCTTTTGCCAGCATCAAACTCTATAAGCATAAGCAAATGGCAGTAGTGTGAACAGACAAGTCCCTCTGCTCCCCTTGAGCCTCCTCATGCAACACCTGTAGGGTGGGACAGTCCTGCCTGCCTCCCAAACCTCCTCCCTGCTGTAGGTGTCCTCCCGAAATCACCGTGCTGCTGCAACACACATCAAAATATCCCTACCCCTTTTGTGTGGTGAACCCGAAGGCAGGGGGAACAGCACGGGCAGAGGTACCACACGGCTCTGGTGGTCCCGATGGATGCTGACATCAGCACTTTCTTTGCATCAGTTTGCTCTGCTGTGGCAGCAAATCATTTTCCCAAGCCCCAGCACCGGGAGGTCCCAGGCTTGTGCTGGTGCACAAACACAAGGTCTGTGGCTTTAGAGCTGAAGGCATCTGAGTTTCTCCCCACCTTAGCAAAGCAGAGGAGAGGGGAGGTTTGTTTGGTGCGTGGACCACAAAGCCCACATGAGTGAGGATGTTTGGGAAGACAAGAGGTGGGAACAGGAGCTGCTGCCCAGGGCCCATACTTCTGCCATTCCTCATCGCTGTCCCACCGACCACGCACTGCAACCCCGGCTCCTTTTCCCCAGCAAGACAAACCCCAGGGAGTTTCCAACCCTCAGGACTCACCTTCAACAAGAGTTTGCGTGAGGCTGTGATCTTGGATTTTCTCTAGGGGAAAGGGGAGGGAAAAAAAAAAAAATAATAAAAAAAATCCCTTTGAAAACAAACTGAAAGCAACTGCAGAGTAGCACTGAGATAGGTCCTGAAAGAAAAGGCACTTACCTCCCTGCAGACAGGCACCCGTTCAGGGGGGAGCAGTAAGGAACAAGAGAAGAGGGCAAGGCATCAGTGAATGAAAGTCAAAAAGATGTGACAGTCAAGAAAAACATCTCATGTGCTTGCAGCTGGTTTCCTTATTGCTGCACCTAAGAGCTGCCACCTGCGAGTGAGCCAGGTCTGAGGTGACACTGCTCTCTGCAGATGCAGTGGGTTCTCTGGCCCACTGCTCAGGAAACTCAAATGCCACTCAGAGATGGCACGTGAGCTGTCACCGTGCCTATTGTGCCAGCCCCAGCTCAGCCCCTGCAGTTCAGGTCACAGCATCCTTGCTCAGGTGCTCCCCACACAGCTGGGGCTGGCTGGGTCCTGGTCAGGTTTGCAGGGCTGAGGCATCTCTGTGTCACAGAACCATAGAATGGTGGGGGCTGGAAGGGACCTCTGGAGATCATCGAGTCCAAGCCCCCTGCCAGAGCAGGGTCACCCAGGGCAGCCCACACAGGAAC
>WUAM01000071.1:1057643-1071045 GCA_024336885.1 Actenoides hombroni | reverse complement strand
ATTTAACTATATAATATATCTATATATGTAACTATAACTATATAATATATATAATTTATAAAATTACCAGAAAACAATTACTCTTTAGACAAAGGCAAGTTTGTGATGTTGAGGTTCTTTCAATAATATGCCTATTTATTCATAAAACTTGGTGAAGAAGTTCCATTTTACTTACTATAACTACTTTAGAGACAAAAATAATTGCCACATAGACAATTTTTTTTTTTCTAATTTTCAAATAGGTAAGAGATGCTGCAAATTTTGAAGTATCATTAATTTGTACTGTGCTATTAAAGACAGTACCATAATTCTGCATTTTGTACTTAGGTTCCAGTAACAATTTTTTATGACCCAAGCAAAGATTTTCCCTTTCAGGCATGTGAAGCCAGGGCCCAATTCTGCTCACATTTAAAGAAATTGCCTTGAAGAGGAACATGATTTGATCTTGTAAGTTGTAGTATTATAGATGAAGGATTTCATTTTTAGGCTCTGTGTTGACTTATATTATATATGCAAGGCTAGATTTATTTTGTATCTCACTATTGGTTTAGCTCATGACAAAATGAATTAAACAACGTATAGGTTACAGATATTTCCCTCGGGGTAAAGGGTATTTGATCTTTTTCTCTATTTCCTACATAACAGTGAAATCAACATCTCCCAAAACTTAGGATAAATACATTGCTTGCTTCACTATTGTTATTTTTGAATAAATGCAGTAAGTAGCAAAGTAATGTTGAAGATGGCAACCTTTTAATTAAACCTGTTTACACATTAACATTTTACCTAAGTCATTTTTGGCACAGTAGATAATACAACCCATGTATATTTGTGTAGCCCTGATAATCCTCCTACACACAGTCAGAGAGAGACTGCAACAAAGGAATAGCAATACAAAACAGAGAACAATTCTGCTTGATTTTCCATTGCAGTCATTTTATCAGGGGCAGGAAATATTTTACAGTCGTGTGCAGATGAAGGTTGCATGCATTCCCCAGCATTAAATTGTGGTAGAAAATGAAAAACCTAATAGCATTTTGATGTATTCCAGTTAGGTTTTCCATTAAGAGAAAAAGGTGATATGTTCACACTATTTGTCAGGAAAAGAAGAAATGAAGAAAATGTTGACAATTTCATTACACTCTGGTTATGGGGTGAAGTGAACTTACCTATTACAAAATAAAAAAAAAATAAAAAAAAAAGGAAAAAAAAAAAGAAAAACTATTCAAGATATTATTAGTTGAAAACATTACTGTTTATAGTTACTTTAACTTCTGCTACAATTGTACACTTGATATGCAGTATGAGCTGCACATTTTAAAACAGAGATTTCATATCATTCACAGCCTTGCTAAAAAAATCTTGTAGCCCTGTGAATGACATAACATCAAACCAGTCCCACACTGTTGAATAATTCTCTGATAAATCTAGTGCTTAACAAATGTAACAGATAGTACAAAAAGTGCTTCTAAGTCTACTGCTTCTTTTTAAGCTCTGTATTTTTTCTGGAAATATTTTTCCCAATTCAGTTCTCCTCTCCTTCCTTTTCTTTTCCTTTTCATTCCTTTTCACTAATAGTAGGATTCTCAGCTTTTCTGCTGAGAGCATTTCCCCAAAGGAAACAGTGGCTGGATGCTTCATATCAAAGTCAAAGAATAAATGTGTATTTACAGGGTGCAAAGGAGTTAAGCTGTATCTTCAATCTGCTCAACTGGGAAAGCTGTTATACAATGCATCTTTAATTAATTTTTATTATTACTTCCACAGAGCTTCATATTACATACAATAAAATTAAGAACATATATTGGGGTGGAGAGGTGATTATAGCTGTGCTCAGTGGGATTTCTACTATTGTATTTCTAATACAATATATATAATGTATATTATATTTCTAATATTGTATATTGTATTGTTGCTCTTTAAGAAAATATATTTTGGAGACAAACATGTAAGAAGATCAGCACAATGTATTCTTTCATTCCTTCCCTGCAAGATACCAAAACAAGATCCATAAACTAAAAAAGAAAAAAAAAGAATTGATACTGTGCTGAATTATTAGTTAACCACTTGCTGAATTCACTTGTCCTCAGTCAAAAAGGAGGTGAAGGATTCATTCAGCTCTTATACCACAAAAAACTCATACCAAACACAACACTGACACTTTTCTGCTTAAAATTGGTGCATGTTATTCTGCCCTAGTACTGAAGAATATATAAATCTGGAGGTAGTGAGACCCTGCTCTGGAAGCTCAACACCTCTTCTTTTCCTACCACATCTTTCTCCAAGAACAAAGTCTGTTTGAGAGGATATTTTTCTACCCTTAGAATCAAAGGATCATAAAATCATTCTGGTTGGCAGAGACCTTTAAGATCATCAACTCCAACCATTAACTCAGCACTGCCAGGTCACCACTAAACCATGTCTGTAAGTAGGTAAGCAATTTTTTTCCATAGAAAAGTATTAATTTCTCTTACTGCTTTACTAAATTGACAACATGGATAACACAAATCAGATGAAGTTAATGGCAGTTTCCATGGATCCTGCCTTTGAAAGCTGGTATGACTTTTTAGAGGCAGGTAGGCACACAGAATTAAATGCAGTGACTGTTTCCTCATAGTTGTTTATGTGAGCAATCAGTAGATTTACTTTGCTAGCTGGGTATAGATGGTTTGGCTGGAATTCTGCAGAAGTCAATGATGAGTGGAAGGGCCTCATCTGATTTCTTGTGGCTTTGTATCAAGTTCTGGCAAGCGTTTAACATCTATGTTAAGCATATGAAACAAATAGGAGAATTGTATGCTCCCTTGTTTCCCCTATTCTTATGCACACTTTTGAACAAAATTAGGGTGTAACTACACCCCAAGGAATCATTTTCCTGGTGGAAATAATTTTTCATTTGAGTCAATCTATCCACAATGGAGCATTTGAGGAGATAAAAGTACTGATTAAAAAAAATTACTGATAAAATTATTCTCCCCTAATGCTCCCTTTTTCTAATTGTTGATTGATTACTGGACCTCATTATACTTGGGCATAACTAAAAAAAAAAAAAAAAAAGGTAATTTGTATACAGCAAACTGTGAATGAGAGCAAATAATGCTGCCCAGTAACTATCCCTCTTTGGTTTGACAAGAGGGTGGGAAGGGGAGTTGTATCTGAAAGTTATGGACCTAGATGCAGGCATCCTATAATAAAGAAACACTGGAAAGCACTTTTCACATCATGCTACTAATCCTTAAAGCATTAAATATAGGTTGCTAAAGCAGACAGCAAAAATCTGCATTACTAAAAATCTTTCTTGCATTTCTACAGATGTAGGTGGAACCAGTTGTAGCAGTCATTGTATAATAAAACAGATGTGATTAATAATGCAAGAAAATAATTTATAGGTAACTCTTCAGACATATGCATATGGATTGACAGTCTGTAAAAAGACTGTGAGTCCTTGGAAAAATAAAAAACATGGAATAATGGTTTCTTCCTTTCCTCTTGTAGGCCAGAAACCATACAGTAAGGAATTCCAAAGATCAGTGTTTCTGTCTTCATAAAATCAGCCTGCATTGTAATTTTCACAAGTGAGAATAATTAACCCCATTTGTTTTTAAAAAAGTCTATCAAGCAATATCCTTACATGTTTTTTCTTCCTAAAAGATCTCTCTCAGGTAATATTAACAAAAAATTTGCATTAGGAAAATAGCAAAATCACAAAATCAACAGTTATCCAATACCAACCTTAAGGTCTTTAATTAGCCTTACAATCACAAGAGTTTTGTTTTCAGAGACACTCTTTACCTCATCGAAAGATCAGGAGTGACCCCCTGTCAGAGCAGGGCAAAACTAGAGCAGATCATGCAGAAATGCATCCAGACAGGTCTTGAAAGTCTCCAGAGAAGGAGACTCCACAACCTCTCTGGGGAGTCTATTCCAGTGCTCTACAACTCTTACAGTAAAGAAGTTCTTCCTGATGTTGAGGTGGAACTTCCTGTACTTGAGCTTGAACCCATTGCCCCTCATCCTATCACAATGCACAAGTAATAGAGGTTGTCCCTGCCTTCTTGGTGCCCAGCTCTTATGTGTTTATAGACATTCATTAGATCTCCTCTTAGTCTTCTCTCCATACTAAAAAGCCCCAGGTCTCTCAGCCTTTCCTTGTCAGGCAGCTGTTCCAGCACCCTGACCATCCTCATAGCCTTCATTGGACTCTCTCCAGTAGATCTCTGTCTCTCTTGAACTGGGGAGCCCAAAACTGGATACAGTACTGCTGGTGAGATCTCACTAGGGCAGAGTAAAGAGGGAGGAGAACCTCCCTTGATCTGCTGGACACACTCTTCATAATGCACCCCAGGAGACCATTGGCCTTCTTGGCCACAAGGGCCCATTGCTCTCCCATGAGAGCTTGTTGTTTATCAGGACTCCAAGGTCCTTTTCCACAGAGCAATTCTCTAGCAGATCTCCTCCTGACTTGTCACTGTTTACCTGTCAGTCCTGCTGGCATCATCTCCTTATGGACCATTCCTACAGTGTGCCCTTGTTCTCTGGTAGAACCCAGACCAAGCTCCAGCTACCAGATGTCCTTTCCACAGCAGTGCTGTGCTCAGCTCCTTGGTATGGAGCTGGAAGAGATCTTGTGTGTTGGCTGAGAGCCTGAGCCAGTCTGGTGTGTCTTATCCATTGGAGCAGGAGTTCAGACTGGGCCACTGATGCCACGTTAGAAATGAGGTGTTCCCAGTTTAGGACCTGCTGAAAGGGAACTTTATCAATTCGACACATTCCAGCAAAGTCACTTTTCATTCACTTGAGTGGGTTGTTGCTTAGGTGAATAAACACGGTTAAGAAACTACAGGCTTCTCGTGAACTCTGCTGCCTCCTCTGTGGCTCACGGTGTGAACTCTTCTGTGTCAAGAGGTCTTTCTTGGGTGGGCAGAAATCAATGTTGCTTCTTTCCTCAGGCTCTTGATCCAGGCTGGGTTTAACTTGAACGTCCAGGACAACGACGGCTGGACTCCGCTCCACGCCGCCGCGCACTGGGGAGTGAAGGAAGCTTGCTCCATCCTGGCCGAGGCCCTGTGCGACATGGACGTCAGGAACAAGCTGGTGAGTACACACAGATGGCAGCACAACTTCGCAAGGGATTTTGCAGCCAGATAAATATCAACTTGGTTGCTGCTGCTTGACCCGACACCGTGCCGGAGCTACACGGTGAGTAGTTCTGGCAGGGGCACTGGAGCGTTTGAAAGCATCAGAAAATAAAGAATCCTGACTGGAGGAAAGCACAAAAGGTTTCAAGTGTTACTGGAAAAGGTCAGTGATTAAACTTCAGGACCAAGATTGTAAGGAAGAGTGGGGGGCTAAACTGTGTCTTCCTGATTTAATATAAGCCAACAAATGAAATAGAAACAAATAAGTCTTGGAGGGGAAAATAATATGCTAATATTAAGGTATAAGGCACTGAAAAGTAGTGAACCCTTGAGAAACTGGCAGCTTTCAACCCTTCCTGTTCCACTGTATTGGTCATAAAAAGGGAAATTGAAAGGTTGACTCAGATTCATGAGAAAGAGGAAAGAAAAATAGGATGCAACTAAAAAAAAAATGAAGAGGAGAAAAAGCCCACATTCTTCTTCCAGCCCAATAGTTTTTCCTTGAAGAGCTGGTGGCTTTTCAAGACCTGTTGTGTCCTCATTCAGGGCTGTTCTCTGCCTTCCCCTCCCTGCTGCTCTCTCCAAGCAGTGCCCATGAACCTCTTCCTGCTGGAGCAGATTCTGTGGTGCTGTGGCTGCTTCTGGGGGAGGAGATGAGGTTGTGTGTATATGGAGCAGCACCAGGGAATGAAAGCAGATGGGATAATTCAGGAAGAGAAATGTGGCACTGTACAGTTTGAGTACATCTGTCTGTCCTGGAAACCAGTGGTTCTAGCAGGAATGGTTCTAGCAGAAGGAGCCATTTCAGGGTGGTGAGCTCTTTGGCATCCAGGGAATCTTCCTTGATTGAAGTGCCATCAGGGGCTTTTCTGAAGGGTTCAAAATGTGTGTGTGGAGGGGACTGTGTTGTGTTGGACTTGAGAAGAAACAGCCACAGCTGCACTTGCTGTCTTACCTGCTCTTTCCAGTCGAGGATTGTTACCCTGCTGGGTCAGATGGCCAAGGCAACCTGGATTTACTTGACCCCTGGCTGTCAGGTTTCATTATGTGGTGTTAATTAAATGGTGGTTATAGCTTTAGTTCTGGTGAAAATGTAACTATTTCCTGTTGTGTGCCCCAAAGCAATATTTCTGGTGTCTTTTATTTTGCAAATGCCCACAGATGTGGAAGTGGCTCCCAAATCCTTTAGCCTGCTGATGATTGGCAGCCTTTCAGGAGGTTCAAATACACAATGAACAGTAGAACAGGTTGATCACATTCCTTCTCAGTACAAGAGCATCCCTATTAGAAACCTGGAAACTCCAAGAGATTAGTCCTGGCTGTTAGATTTGAGCAGCAGCAAGCAGAGAACTTCACATCCATGATTAAGGCTGCTCTGATTGTGGATTGAGTCACTAAACCACCATCACTGTCACATGGCTTTCCCCTCTCTGGACGGACACAGAACGTGTTTCTCAGTGTCTGGGGAGGGAGGCTCTGGACCATTTTGTTCTTCACTTTTTGGAATATTAACACCGTGCCATAGCTGATATCCTCTTGCCTTCTCTTACTGCCTCAGGGCCAGACACCATTCGACGTGGCTGACGAGGGACTAGTTGAACATTTAGAAATGCTGCAGAAGAAACAGACTGTGGTGAGTTTCTGGCAGATCATTTTCCACCTCTCCAATTACCTGGTCACTCCCGGGTGTCTCTAAGCCATATGGCACCAACGGACGTGGGAAGTTGAGGCCCAGCTACTTTTTTTTTTTTTAAGGTTAGTCATTTGGAATGTTTAATTGCACCAGTATTTTTTAACAGCCTGAAATCTAGAAAACTGGATGACTGCATCAAGAAGGTCAGTAGTGTGCTTGACACACAGAGTTCTGTGAATGGGTAAGGGAGGTGTAGTTCCTTCTTTGGAATTGCTGGCTTTCTGCAGTTGCTTTTGTTAGCTGGCAAGCTCTCTGGCATCAAACTGCTCTTTTCTTAAGGAGTGAGTCCCCCAGTCAGTTTGGTGTTTGCATCTAAGGAGAGAGGCTGTCAGTGTTGAGAAAGATCTGTTGTCACGTCTGCCCTTCTTACAATAGGGAGACTTAGGAGTGAGAAGAAATTACAAACTTCAGGGAATTCTGGGCTAAAAAAATATCAGTGATTTCAAAACCATGTTCAATTGCCATTTCATCATGCAATTGGAAGAGGTTATAAGGAGAAAGTTGGCACGAAAATGGAAAGCCAAAATACATCTTGATCAAAGTAAAACCAGTTGTCAAGCCAGACAGTTGATTTTGGATTACATTTTCTCCTATTTCATCTGATTTACTTAATTATCTCATTTGGGTGCTTCCAAAAAACAAGGCAACCTTCTTTAAAAAAAAAAAAAAGAGAAAAAAAATTAATAAGTATTTAAATCCTTGGATTCAGAAACAGACATAATGAGAACACTGCTGATAAAACCCAGTAAAGTATTTTGAGGAACTGGCAATGTGGGTAGTAGGACTTGGGCTCTGATCATAACACAGCTGCTCTCATCCTTAAATAGCATCCTTAACATTCACAGAATCTTTTTAAAAATTAATCAGCTTCTCCCTAAATGAGGTGTTGATAAATACTATCAGTGTTGTATTTTGGATTTCCTCCTATCTCACTACACCAGGATTCTGCAGATAACTGCATTCCCCAGAAGAAAAGGAAAAAAGAAAAGGCAAAACAACAACAAGACTTGTTTTGGATGGATGCTGGCCCATTTTTAGCCCCCCCTTGTTCTCTATATAGTCACATTATATAAAGGCCTTCTCCATTTAGTAAATGAATGTAGCAAGCTACAGTAGAACTGGGTAGAGGAGAAGATTCCAGGGTTTATCACACTTTGGCTTTTTTTAGTGCATATGATTTTTTTTATCAGAAATGCTATTTTATCATGTGTGATTATCATGTGCCTTTTTTATCACTTCAAATAGAAAACTTACAGGGCAGGGAAGCTGGACTTAATGATCTCCAGAGGTCCCTTCCAACCTCCACCATTCTATGATTCTGCATTTGTTAGGAATGGAACAGGCAGTTCCACAACAGTACATAATTTCACTTTCAAACTGGTTCTAGAATCAGCTGTTTTGGGTTTTTTTTTTTATAAGTCTCATCGCAGAACAAAATGCTGAAAAATTTGCTGCTGTTACTGACACAGGAGGGGTTTTTATTTTCTGGAGGCAATTAATTTGATTCGGGTTTGGATTGGTTGTTTTTTTTTCCCCTCCAATCTCTGAATTACCTACAAATGGAGCAGGCTGTTTCCTGCACTTCCCTTTGCTGTGCTCCAGCAGTTTGTTCTGTTTAACAATGTGCTGGACCCCACAGTTTGGCTCTTCGCCGGGCTCCGTGTCTCTCTTCCCACAGCCAGGATTTGCAGAGCTTTTGCTTCTTGTGCCTGGTGTCAGCTCCCATCAAAAGAGACAGGATAACTAGGCTAGATGTGACACAAAAGAGACAGCCTTAAAAGTGAGCCTCTAATTGCCATCCCTTTTTCTACCACAACCGTGTTCTCAAAGGTACTGAAACTCTTCTGTGGTTGCTGTTTTGTCACCCACCAGTGGTGACAAAATGAATATTGCTGCTCTCTGGGCAGAATATTTCGGTTGCCGTGGTGATCTCTAGAGGTCCCTTCCAACCCCTGACATTCTGTGATTACAGGGATCCTTGTGCCATGACTTAGTGGCACATCATTGGAGAGATTTAAGAAGTGACCCATCCTTGTGGGAGATCCATCGACTGCCTCTCCAGAGCACACTTGAGTGCTTTCCTCTGAGAGCAAGTAACTAATAGCTACCAAAACAGCCAAGGAGTCATTGAATCTAGCCTGATTTCCTGGGCCTACAAACACACATGGGGACACCTCCAGAGCTGTGTCTGCCTGAGCAGATGCAGGGGAAGTCAGGATTTGACTCTGGGTCTCAGCCAGGTCTGCTTCCAACTTCTCTGAAGGTTTCATTAAATGGCACCTTGAGTCTAAGGATGTGCTGGGTGTGTGGCTGTGGCCTCAGGGAGCTCTAGGCCAAGGCAGACAGTTCTCCTGCAGATGCTCACCCATTGAATTGGCTTGTTAAAGAAACCCACAGTATTTTTCATCTAACGAAGCTGGGATGACCTTACGCTGTGGTAATTGTTGGGTTGTGCTCGGGTAGCTTCTTGAGATGTCTCTCTTCATTCTTTCTCCAATCTTCTTGGTCTTTTTGACAGTTGCGAAGTGAGAAGGAGACGAGGAATAAGTTAATTGAAGCAGACATGAATGGCAAGCCTCAGAGCAGACTCTTCACCAAGTACGTCGCTTTCCTCTCTTGAAAAGAAGCTGCACAGGGAGGAACGGGAGACCAGCTTCATCTGTTAGCTGTCAGCTGGCCTCAGCTGCCTTAAAAAAAGTTCTCTTCATGTTCTTTTCATGGTTCCTTTGAAATTTGGGCGTTCTCCAAGTTTAGCTGTTTCTTAACTTACCCACTGAATAGTAGAACAAGGGATCGGGCTGGTGCTTGGTCCTTCAGCTTCTGCTCTTGCTGAGTATCAGTTTGACCTTTGGGCTGACAACTGCACCATCACAATTGCACGGAGCCAGGCAGCCCAGCTGATGGGTTGTGTTGCACTAGGAAGAGAGGTCACACTGGTTTTTGGATAGAGAAATGCTTGTAAATTTAGGAGATGTGAGACTGGCATTGGAATCCATGTCAAATGGACGATGCTGGGAGTGCTGGGATGTTGCATCTGTAGATGGCTTTTGTCCTTTTGTAGCAAATCGTGTCTGTGTGTTCCTGAGATGTAGAACTCAGAAGTAACTCCCCTCTTAGTGCTTAAAATTTCTCTGTCTTGCAGCAAAGAGAAGATTCTTTATGAGGAAGACACACTGAAGTCGATGGAAATGGAGGAAGAGAACAAGGACTCTAGCAGTTCTAGTTCTGAAGAAGAAGAAGCTGAAGATGAAGTTTCAGAATCAGATGCTGAAAAGGAGTCAGGTAAGACTTAGTACTGCCTTGGACTTAATCATGAGCCCAGCAATATTAGGGGATCAGTCTGAGAACTGCTTTTTTTTGTTTGTTTTCGTGTTAAAGACATCCTGAAAGTTTTACTTTCAGTGTGTGTATCAGATATAGAGAACTGTAGCTAGTGTACTAAAAAAGCTGATCAAAATGCTCTAAGAGCAACATCATTTTTCAAAAAAACAGCTGCAGAGAGTATTTTAATTTCTACTTCCAGCTCACTTGAAGTTAAGATCACACATTGTTCATAGATTGTTCTTAAGCAGTAGGGTTTTTTTTCTCGTTGGCCAATTTCAGGATGAATACTTCAGTTACTGCAAGATGGCAGAAAAGCAATCGAACACGTAGGAAGGTAATAGCCTGTTGTATCTGGATCAGAGAAATGAAATAAAATGAAGGGCTGAAGCTGTTCTGTGTAATTATAGAGCTGAGGAACTTTCTTCTGACTCTGCTGTATAATAATTGCAAAACATAGTGGAAAATAAGGATGAAGTACACTGAGTCACATTAGCCTTCACTTTACAGCATATTGCTGGCATCCCACTCCCATTCTTATTCCATAATTTCTGTGCTGCCTTAATTAGTTTAAACAGCAGATATGTGCAGCACAGAAAGTTTAAATAAAGATACTTTCACAGTAAGCCAGGACTTACTTGGACTTAATATTTCTGCAAACAGAGATGGATCTTGGACTGTGTTTAATGGTTAAACTACATTAAACATCAGTTTGCTTGACCTATATCACAATACATTAATCGATGAGTCCTTGTAGAGCAGTGGAGTTTAAAGTTGGCTCCTGCTTCTTGCACCAGCACAATTGTCACCTGTGCTCTGCTTGTCTCAGTTACAACATTTATTGCAGCATGAGAGGTGTTGAGGATCCTGGCTGGTCTTTGAAGAGCTGGTAGTTCCAACAGCTCCTTGAGTATGACAGTAACAATCTTCTGGCCTTTAAATCAAGCAAATGTAGTGGAGAAGTCAGTGGTAGAAGCAGGCATGCAGGAGGAGTCGCATGTATTTGCTTCCTAAATCAGGGTGTTACTGCAGAGCAGCTCTGTGTCCACTCTTGGAAACGTGGTCAGAACTTCACTGGAACTCCTCTCTCGTGTGTGTAGCTCTAAGTGGAGCTTCTGTGGTGTTTGATTCAGGAGCAGCATAAGATCCTTCAGCAGGGAAAGTGCTACAGCACTAGGCATTCAATTCTTGTGTAAAGCCAGAGCAGGTCTTTTGAGTGACTTAATTCACTGAGCAAAGCACATTGTACTAATCTAATTCAAACCACTAAAGCTAAACCAAATCCAAGACAAAAAAGCATTCAAGAGATGATTAAGCATCGGGCTTCGGGCTTTGTTACCTGTGCTCTCCTTTCCTGGAGTGATTACTAGCTTGGAGAAATTTCAGAGTTGAAACCTTGCTTTGTAAGCTTCTCAAATCATTAATGACATGAACGTGCACTGGTCCTGCTGGATGTGGACCTGGTTGCCAGTTGTTGTGTGTGTGAATGGGGTGCACACTTTGGTACACTGTAAAACCAGATTCGTGAGGTAACAGCACCCACAAGTTACAGGAGGACTCCAAAGATAAGTAGGGATGAAAATAGCTTTTCATAGAAAGTGATGTCACAGTAGTACTAGCTTTAAATACAGTCTTAAGAACAATCATGCTTTATTATCTTCATGCTTTATTTTAAATGTTTGGAGGAATACAGGAGGCTTGTTTTTGAAAACATGGAAATTATTTCCTTGTGAAATACTTGAAAACATGGAAATTTTATTCTTCTTTTTCTTGTGAGATTTAATGCTCACATAGCTTTATAATTCTGAGCAGGGCTGGACAAATGAAAGATTGTTGACTGTTGGTCTAAAGTAGTCACAGCCCAGGTGAAGGGGGAAAAAACCAAACCACCAAACAAAATATTGTTACGAGTGATCTTTTTATACCAAAAAAATGTAACTCCTTAGGTAATTGAGCATAAGACAGGACCAAGCAGAAGCTGGCAGAGTAGCACAGAAGTTTATTTTGAGGTATGTTTGGAAGGGTCTCAGGTGTTGAATTTGGAGAGACCATGGGAGTAGAAGAGATTTTGAAGAGGTGAGCAGTGAAAATGCTGGAGAGCCTCAGAGGGCACCGTGTTTCTTCTCATCTGAGAGATTTGCATTCTTCAAGGAAAGGGAGCTAAAAGCATTAATGCCATTCTAGTCATCTGGAGGACAGTTAACAATTTGGCCTTGGGTTGTGTTTAAACAAGAGGAAGATCAGCATAAAATTCTGTGGTCGTTATCTGTGCTGGTAACTCTAACAACAGGTAATTATTGTGAATGAAAGCAGGCCAAGGACTCTTTCAATGTTTGATTTCTTTGGTTTTAAAAAACAACATCAGAAACAAAACCACGAAGAAAAATGCCATTTCTGCCAAAGGAGACTACTAAATTTGTAGCCGCTAGAACTCAAAAGTCCGACCAGATCTGCTGTGGGGAGATTGAAAGCAATCCTCACTGGACTGTCTTGTTTGGAATTCGTGGTGTTTATGGCTGAATTTTGAGTGCAGTGTGGGGCCCTCCCCTGAGGACAGCGATGCCCACGGTCACGCTGTCTCTCACGCTGCCGGTCGGAGGTACTCTGGCCTGGCCTCCTCCTGCACTTGCCTCCTTTCGGTCACATTGCTCACAGTTAGAGCTCTTGCCAACCTGTCATTACCACTTAAGCTTGTGCCCTTGTAATTAGGCTTGACCTTAAAAGCTGACCTCTATACTGTAAACTTCCAGCACAGGCTACCAGTCACCACCCCGCCCAGCCTGTAGAGCTGCTGGCTGGCAGGTCAGCTCTGTTCTCCTTTTCCTGCAGTGTTGAGGATTCTCCAGGCTTCAGTCTCAAGAAATCAGCAAATGGCAAGCGTGTGATTTTATATTTTTTTTAATTTCTTCTTTGCCTGTGAGCATTTCCATGGAGTGCTGTGTGCCAGGTCAGGCCTGCAAGGAGAAACGGGTGATCTGCTGCCCTTTCCTAAAGGGCTGTTTGCAAGTGCTCCGTGTCCAAGTGTCAGGCTCAAGACACGAAATACCCAGTTTAGAGCACTCTGATGGAAGTTCTAGCATGGCCAGCAGGTCGAGGGAGGGGATTCTCCCCCTCTACTCCACTCTGGAGAGACCCAACCTGCAGCACTGCATCCAGTTCTGGAGCCCCTGTCCCAGGAAGGCTATGGATGTGCTGGAACGTGTCCAGAGAAGGGTCACCAGGATGCTCAGAGGGCTGGAGCACCTCTGCT
>WUAM01000071.1:1047400-1057543 GCA_024336885.1 Actenoides hombroni | reverse complement strand
CCCATCCTTGGAAGTGTTTCAGGCCAGGCTGGCTGGGGCTCTGAGCACCCTGCTGTAGTGGGAGGTGTCCCTGCCCATGTCAGGGGGGTTGGAACTGGATGATCTTTAAGGTCCCTTCCAAGCCTGACAATTCTATGAGTCTATGACTCTGAGCTAACACAAAAGTGGGAAGAGTGGCTGAGACTTCAATACCACACTGACCTCCCTAGGGTCTCTAATTCCAGATCTGTCAGTCCTGCTAACTGCCTGTTATGCTTATACATTTCTCTTCGCTTGCTTTTTCTGTTTTCCATGTCCTTTGAATCCTGTTTTCTAGGGATGAGAACCATTTGTTTCAGAAAGATTGACCTTAACGCTCCCAGGTGCCATCCTCACAGATGCCCCACACCGACCTGCTGTCTGTGTAGCAGCAGATCTTTATTCCCTGCACACACCTCATTTGCTAGTACTGTTTGGGTGCTTGCAGTTCACATGACTCTGGTTTTTTCAAAGCCGTGACTGTGTGAGGTGCTCATAGCTGCTAAACACTGTCCAGTTGGTGTAGGTGCATCATTTCTCCTTTGGTAAATAGTTGGTCTTGGAGCCCTGTGCACTCCTGGCTGTTGAACCTATTGTCTGAGACGTAGTTCCTGCTTACTCTGTCCCTGGTGAAGTCTGGTGGAAGTTCTGAGGCCAAGCATGGTCCATAAGATACAAAAATAAAATGAATACCAGACAATTGCACTTGTCTAACAAGCAGGGAGCCAGCTGTGAGCTCTGATAGCATTTGCTTAGCTGCTTTGTGCCCTGCTAAAGACTTCTGTTGGGAATCAGCTCTAGGTTCGTGGAGAGAAATGTTTTTTTCTGTAGAAGACCAGAAGCTCTGCCCAGCAGCATAAAACTGCAGCAGTGCAATGGAATCCATCAGCAGGTCCCCTCGGGGCCCTGTGCTCATGGACTGCCCTAGGAATGGCATGTTCTGCTTTTCTTCCCAAGTCTTACAAGGGAAGAACAGTCCCTGAGAAGAAACAAAATTGTGAATATGCAGAAAAAAATAATTAAAAAATCTGTTTGAATAAATAAAAAAATCCTCCTTAAGGTGCTTTCTGCAAAGATTTCCTCTCGTCTGTGGGTATGAGGGTCAAAAGCTTTGCCTGGTAAAGGTATCCATCGTATTTTGTAGTAAGTGGGAAGCCTCCTTGCAGAGAGCCCTGGGTGGCCTTGGCACTGCTGTCACCGTTATGATCTAAGGTGCACTGAGGTCTGAACATGAGTTTAGTGCACGCCGTGCTTGTAGAGAAGGGGCCGTGGGAGCGCGACACTGAAACGTTTGGTTTCTCTTCTTGTTTAAACTTGTAGAAAGGAAGGAAGAGCCCTTTTCCAACCACTCCAGCCAGGAAACCAGGCCTAGCATCACTGAGCAAATACCACCACCCGAGCCCAACTCCTTCACTGCATCTGCCAGAAGAGTAAGTGAGTTTGGAATCGCCGGGGACTCCGGCAGCGCTGGAAAGCAGCAGGTTGTACTGGGACACGGCTGCTCTGCCACCCGCGTTCAGCAGGCTCCTAAGACTTGACTGCAGGAGCACGGTGCTGGTGTGCAACTGGGAGGAAGCTGCTGCCTTAACAACAGGGTGGGACCGGCACGGAGGAGGGTGTTTGTACCCTCAGGTTCCCCTCGAATCTCTTACCCTCCGAGCTCCCCAGAGAAGCCCTGCTTACCCTGAGTGCTTTGTGTCACCCTCGCTTCTGGGACAGCTGGTGCCAGCCCCTTGCCAGCAGGAGCTCTTCCACCAAAGCTGGTTCCTGCTGGTGCACCCCCAGAGACTCTGGCAGCGGCATCTGCGGTGCCCCCGGCTTGCCAAGCTCAGCGGCGTGGTGTCACAGCCCGGCAGGCAGAGAGGGCTACAGTCTGCCTCTGCCTAGATGGCTGGGCCATGCAAGCTCCTGAAAGGCAAAGCAGAGTTACTGAAATCTTACCTGAATTCTCCAGCTCTCACGTCACTCAGCTAGGTGGCACCAGGAGACTCTGCGTTCTGCTGGGGCCTGGTGGCTCACGCTTCTGGTTTCTTCTTGCAGCAGGGGAGGGAGAACGGCCCTGCGACGCAGGCGCCTGGCCAGAGTCTGAAGCCCTCTAGCTACGTGTGAGAGGGGGGGATGCTTCTTGCTTAGTCACAATTTTTTTTGACTTTGCTACCAAGTCCTAACTTCTTGTCCATGTCAAACGAAATGGAGCTCCTCTGGGCATTGTTCATCTCAACCTGACTTAGCAAGGGAAGTATTAAGGGTAGAAGGATCCTGGGAAGCGTGAGCACTTCAGGTCACCTTTTTATCCCAGCTGCAGAGTGTTGTTCTCACTCATTTGAGCTGTTTCAGCCAGAATAAAGCTGTTAGGGTACAGAAGTGGGCCTGTATGCAAAGCACTTACTAACTTGACCTCAGTCACTTCAGATCAGCTGCTTTACCTTCTCTTAGGTGTTTGATTCTTCTGTAACTCTTTGTCAGGTTGGGTTTTATGGGGGAAAAACGTGAGTGCTTGAGTTGCCCTCCTTTTGTGGAGTCATTAATATGTGCTGTTCCCCCGTTGCTCGGGAATTACAGAAGGCAGCTCTGACTGGGGGATTTGAGCTTTCTCTGAGGAAAGTGTCAAAACTTCATTAAAGCATTAGAGCTGTGTAGTTCAGTAGACTGGAAGTGCTGGAGCTGCTGGAGTACAGATTAACTCTGTGCATCTGCATTTCAATGACATTAGCTAAGAAAGGTTGCTGAAACGCTGCGGTGATCATTTCATCCTTGCAGTCTTGAGTCAGTGAGTTCGAGGGCAGAGCTCCCCAGCAGCTTCATTTATTCTGGATAATGTCAGATGTTTTCTGTGATGTAGAATATGGTATAACCATGCTTTCATCAGCCTTGGTACCCCAGAATCCTGCCCTTGACAGTGGCCATCAAAAGATGCTAGAGAAGACAGGATCTGGCTGGACTTCCCTCCCAACTTGTAGCAACTTGTGTTGTGGGGACTTGCTGAACCTGTGGGTTTTTGTGTTCAGGAGCCCTTTCTGGACTTCTTCTCTCTGAATTCATGCAGTCACTTTTCGAGTCCCCAGAACGTTTGGGATCCTATAATGTCCAGTGGCAAAGGGTTCTTCAGCTTAATTACGTATTGCACAGAGCTCCCTGCTCCTGAGTCACTAACCTGCCACACACTGGTTTTGTGTGCTGCCCCTAGTCCCTTTGTGGGGAGGAACAAGGAATAACTGAGCTCCTTATTCACCCTTCTGTCTGCCCCTGAGGGTTTTCTGTACCTTGGTCATATCTTAGCCAGGATATTCCCGATGTACTGAATAACTCCTCATACAAAAGCTCTCTTGCTCTGCTCGTTCTCGTTGCCTTTCTCAGAATCTCTTCCCCTTCTTCTAAACTGCTTTTGGGCTGTGAGTGGTATCACAGATGGGATTGTACCCTGCCCTACTACAGAGGCACAACAGTGCAGTGTTTCACATTCTGTTACTTCCCAACGATTCCTCATACTTTGCTTTATTTCCTGTCCAGCTGGGTGTCAAGTCCCTGTCTTTGCACAGATATCTCTTGTGGTGCCCAGGCTCCTCTCTTGAATGGTCTTTCTGTCAGACTTGGTAACTATAACTGAAGTTGTACATTAAGCAATTGTACATTTGAGGAATAATACATGCCTGTCAGAAGTGCCTCATGTGACACAGAGCAAGTAGATCCACTCTGTAGGATGTATAGAATAGGCAGTCACCTGACCATAGAAAGGTTTAAGCTAGAAGAAGCCCCTCCAAGGCTGTAGACCAACCTCTTGCTTGAAGCAGGACCAACTTTCAAGCCTATGTCATGGTGCTTTGAACTGCCTGAGCTCAGCTGAGTATTAGCAGATCTCTGGGGACAGAGGTGCCCTGCTCTCTTGCTCCCTGTCCCAGTGCAGCATCGCTTCTACCAGCAGGTATGCCTTCCTTAGTGTCAGTTGTCTGTTCCTCCTCTTCCTTTTGCTGTAGACTATTGAGAAGTCTGGTTCCATATCCTCTGTAAACCCATCCTCCAAGCAGTAAATCAATCAAATCCTTTCTTTGCCTTTTCTCCTGCATGCTAAACAAGTCACATTTCCTCAGTCTCTCCCTTTATATGTTGAGGACTCCAGCTCCCTGATGATCATAATGGCTTCTCCTGGACTCCCTCCAGTTTGATTTGTGTAGGGGTTTTATTTGCAGCTAGTCCCAGAAGAGTTGATTACTTCTTTGCTTTTCTACCTTGACTGAATAATTCCCCCTTCCTAAATGGGTGCTGATAAAAGCTTCATTGTTCCTTACGTTCTTTCGGCAAAGCTGGAGGAGAGCACTGTGTAGGCAAAGGGAGCTGTGCAGTGACACAAGATTTCTTTCATCTTCCTTGGGGACGAGGGCACTACAGCAGTTTGCATCCCTGTGACTTCACCTTGGGGCTATTAAAGCGAAGCAGAAAATCGAAGCCGATCCATCTTGTGCTTCCAAGTGTCAAAACCCGGGGGCTTGTTGAAAGGCTTTCAGGACGTGGGTTGTGCCTCGCAGTGCTCTTCTTCCAACCCTCCCCTTTTCCCCTCCACAGTTCAGTTGGCTCAGCAAGTCAGAGGAGCAGAGGGACGAGTCGCCTTCGTCGTGGCGGCTGGGCCTGCGCAAGACTGGCAGTCACAACACGCTGAGCGAAGTCGCTGCCACCCGCGAGGCGCAGAGGGATAAAACTTCCATCTACCGCTCTTCCTCCAGCCCTCGGATATCTGCCTTGCTGGACAACAAAGAAAAGGTTTGGCTTCCAGAAAGATGTTTTAGCGCGTCCCAGTTGGGTGGAATTTACCTCACGGGTCTGAGACCCTTTCCCTTTCGGTCTGAGTTAGTACTGGGGTTTGTATTCATGACAAACTTAGGTCTCTTTCTTGGGTTTTGTTGGGGTTTTTTTGTAGGTTTGTTTTGTTTTGTTGTGGGGTTTTTTTTGTTTTGTTTTGAAAATTATTCCTATCCTATCAGTTGTTCTTGCAGAACTAGAGATTGGTGCCCCTTTGACCTAATTGCTGCTTGCTTTGGAGTGGGCTGCCAGTGAACAAGGGCTGCCGGTCTGGCATAGAATCATAGAATGGCTTGAGTTGGAAGAGACCTTAAAGATTCACTTCCCACCCCCCTGCCATGGCCAGGGACACCTCCCACTAGAGCAGGTTGCTCAGAGCCTCATCCAGCCTGGTTTTGAACACTTCCAGGGATGAGATGTCCACAACTTCTCTGGACAACCTATTCCAGGGTCTCATCACCTTCATAGTAAAGAACTTCTTCCTAATGTCTGGCAAATGCCTAATGGCCTGTTCTTTACTAGAAAAGACATCCAGACAGTAGCACAGACCTGCAGTGGAAATTCTCCTTCATGGACATCTATATGGATTCTTCCTCAATCCACCAGCTGTATTTGCAAATCCCATCCCACATATTCACTGGCTGTAACTTTACTGCCCGTGGGTAGATGCCCCATCTCTGGAACCATTCCAGGTCAGGTTGGATGGGGCTCTGAGCAACCTGCTCTGGTCTCAGACGTCTCTGCTTTTTGCAGAGGGGGTTGGACTAGATGAGCTTTAAAGGTCCCTCCCAAGCCAAAACGTTCCACAATTCTCTGATTTATAAGAAGTTCTACTTGGAAGCTGCTCTTACTCACTGGAGTGCTTTTCAGGAAATCCTTTTCACAACTACTGTTTCCATGCTGTGCTATGTGTTCCCCAAGCAAATGCCTTAAACCAGGTGTCCTTAGACGGGAGAAGGCTTAAGAAAGCAGAAGAAATTTCAACAGGCATTTAGTTGTCACTGAACGTGCTGGAAGTGTAACAGACATGCAGCTAAAGTGTTTCTTTTGCCTCACCAGGATAAAGACAGCAAGAGCTATCTTGCCACAATAGCCCCCAGGAGACTAAGCAGTACGAGTGATATAGAAGAAAAAGAAAACAGGTGAGACTGCAACACTCAGCTTCTGTCCTGGCCGTAGTTCCTCTGGAATATCTTTTTTCTGTATTCGTGCTTCGTCTATTTTCTCAGCAGTCCCAAGCACACAGGAATTCACAGGATGGAGAGCTGCCTCTGATCTGTAAAAGCTCTGGTGTGTTGCTTTTCAGTGAGGTGAGCAGGGCAGCAAGCTGGTTTCTCCACCCCCGTGTTCACACGTCTGGGGTCTCCAGCCAGGACACGAGACTGGTGCATACATTTTCCCTTTACATGCAAGTGCCTCATTCTAGAGCTGGCACCTACACTCGTACTTCTGTCACTTACTCAACAGTCACCTTCCATCCCTTTGTTCCCACATCTGGCACTTTTTGATTCACTGAAGTTTGTGACTCTGGTTGAGTGGAACCGTTTCCATTGCAGGGGTTGTTTTTATGGTGAACGTCTGAAGTTGCCCCTGGCCAGAACCACGGTACAAATGGGACAAATATCTAGCCTCTCATGGTTTAATCAGGGAGCTAATCCCTACAAACAGGTTCTAGTGCTAGAAAGAGTAAAATTTGAGCTTAGCCTCGTTTCCAGCCTCTTCCTCAGTCGTGGCAGGAAGGCACGTACAGAGAAGGCATTGTGGACTGTAAGTGTTGTGAAGAAGTCACGGCAGATGAGCACCCCGAGAGAATTTCAGCACAGTTGGAGGTTCTTTGCTGATCTTTTGCTGGAACCTCCCTGCTGCGTTCTTGCTTAATCTCAGCCAGTCCCTGTGATTTGGAGTTGAGCAGACAGTTTGTGTCTGCTGATAAGCTTGAGCGCTTTTGGCAAGCAACTCGTGTCGAGTGGCACATCCAGCTGCCTGCTGGGAAGTGTCCTTTGCTGGGTGAAGTAGGGAATGAGGAGAACTGGCCTCTGCCAACAGATGGTGCCCAGACACACTGTGTGCTGCAGATTTTCCCAATATTCTTTCCTTCCAAAACAGCTTCACCCACAGGTGTCTGAAGGGGCATCAGCGTGGACATGGCAATTGAAAAATGAAAATTAATTGCAGGCTGATCAGTGACTGGGTTTCTGTTTGTTGCATCACAAGCTCGAGGCTCCATCCAAGAGAAGGACGTTCTGCCAAAGTGTGCCTTAGGAAAAGGAGCCCTGACTCCAGCTAACGATGATAAATGGGACTACTAGTAATTTCTTGATGACTTGTCAAGTAGTTTTAGATATTGCCAGATCGTAGAATCGTAGAATCGTTCAGGTTGGGAAGGGCCCTTGGGGTCATCAAGTCCAACCATTAACCCTGCTCTACAGACTTCACCCCTAAACCACGTCCCCCAACACCACATCTAAGAACAACCCTTAAACACCTCCAGGGATGGTGACTCCACACCGTCCCTGGGCAGCCTGTTCCAGTCTCTGACTACTCTCGCTGTGAACATTTTTTTCTGTGATGTCCAGTCTAAACCTCCCCTGTTGCAGCTTGAATCCATTCCCTCTTGTGCTGTCACTAATTACCTGTGAGAAGAGCCCAGCACCAACCTCTCTACAGTGTCCTTTCAGGTGGTTGTAGGGAGTGATGAGGTCTCCCCTCAGCCTCCTCTTCCTCAAACTAAACAGACCCAGCTCCTTCAATCGCTCTTCATACGATTTATTGTCCAGGCCCTTCACCAGCTTCATTGCCTCCTCTGCACTTTCTCCAGCCCCTCAATGTCTCTCTTGGACTGAGGTGCCCAAAAGTGGATGCTCAGGGTGTGGCCTCACCAATGCTGAGTACAGGGGGACAATCACCTCCCTGCTTCTGCAGCTCACACTGTTTCTAACAGAAGCCAGGATGCCATTGGCTTTCTTGGCCACCCAGGCACACTGCTGGCTCACATTCAGCCACTTGTCTTTTGGAACCCTCAGATCCTTTTCTACCAGACATCTTTCCAGCCACACTTCCCCAAGCCTGGAGCATTGCAGGGGTTGTGGCCCAAGTGCAGGACCTGGCACTTGACCTTGTTGAAGCTCATACCGTTACCATCAGCCCATCGACCCCATCTATCCAAGTCTCTCTGTAGAGCCTCCCTATCCTCAACAAACAATATTTTGTTTGTTTTCTGCTGCTAAGTATAGGGAATGACTTCCCACGCTGAATTGCTTTGCCTGGGTACCTCAGAGAATGAAATCTTGCCCTGCCATTGCTCTGTCTGCCCATTGGTGCCACGTTGCTTGTTACAAGACGGCAGAGAGAATATCAGATGATGTCATTTAATATACTAAATTACTTTTATGGACAATTGGAATTTCGATTGCAAGTTTTCTGCCTAAAAAGGGTCTTGTTCCTCTTTATGCAAGAACATCACCTCAGCTGGTGATTCTGTAGTAGTACAGCTGGTGGCAGCAGAACCTGATGGCGTTTCGGTGAGCCGTGTCGCCCGTCAGCAGCGGTGCACGTAGGTGTAAGGGCAGGATTTGTGTTGTGGAACTGTAAAAGAGCCCAAAGCTGACTCCCAGGTTTTTCTCAACGAACCTTGTGTCCTCTCCTGCCGTAGAGAATCGGCTGTTAACCTCGTGCGGAGCGGCTCTTACACCCGGCAGCCGTGGAGGGATGAATCGAAGGGAAACGAAACTCCCCATTCTGGTGCACCCACTACCTACGTATCTACCTACTTGAAAAGGTATGTCCAGTTCTGGCTTATGTGGGTTCCCCAGCGATCACTTCTACTCTTTAACACGCCTCCCGAAGCTCAGCCTCCTGCTTGCTGCTCACTGCACCACTGTAACTGGCCTTGGGACGCTCTGCTGCCGAGAGCGGGAGAGAAAAATTAACACTGGCGTTTGTCACACTGAATGGTGTTTTTAAAGACCATCCTTCTTGTTGGATTGTGAGTTGCAGAAGTGGTTTTAAATACCCTTGTTCACATAATTCAAATGCAAAGCGTTT
This sequence comes from Actenoides hombroni, assembly GCA_024336885.1. Classification (NCBI taxonomy): domain Eukaryota; kingdom Metazoa; phylum Chordata; class Aves; order Coraciiformes; family Alcedinidae; genus Actenoides; species Actenoides hombroni. Next base: position 1,048,687 of record WUAM01000071.1, on the reverse strand, counting down.
TCTCAGTTTTATGCTGGTACTGTGGTTAGATAATAAAACCAAAATTGATCATAAAAAGGGAATAAAGTAATTACAGTCTGCCAGCATTGTTCCAATAGCCACTGACAGGTAAGTTGTAGCTTATCTTTAATTTTGGTTTATGTTAGTCCTTGTTTATGGCATCATTATCAGAAAAGTGGCAGTTTTCTTGTGCATGGCTTGGAGCACTTGCTAAGGAGCAAGGCTGATGTCTCCAGCCATTTTCTTGCAGCAGTAAGGAAGCTGTTTCTTCAGTGTATGTGAAGTTGTAGAGGCTGATTGTTAGTAAAGCAGCCAAGCCAGGATCAGGAAAGCAATCCTGTGCTTAACTTCCTTAATTGGCAGTGCCCTTTACCCCTTTGGAAGGCAGAGGCTCCGTTTCCTTGAAGTACCAGATAATGGCTGTCTCCAAATGAGATGAATGAATGCCCTCTCTGTTAAGGCCAATAATACAGGACCGAGTTTTCAGCTCCCTTGTGAGGAGGAGGAGCTGCCCTTTGTGCCTGTACAGTCGTACAGTGCCATCACCTTTTTTTTTTTGTAGCTACTGCTGGAAACCACCAAAGCAGCGTGTCCACGTGTCACGCTGCAAAGCCATTTGATCCGTGCTCAAGGAAAAGGGCAGAAACACTTCAAGGTGGTAGATCGTGTTTCACCAAATTCTAGACCCTGAACTAATTAACTGCCCTGCAGATGGAACAATTGCTAGAGACAGCTTGGGAAGAGGTGGATTTTTTGTGTTCTAGCACTTAGGCTGGTAGAGGTAAGTTGTGCCGTGGCTGCCCGCTTGCTGAGCGTGTACAGACCCATTCCCCAGCTCCCCGCGTCAGGCAGCAGCCTTCTGATGGGCTGAGCCATTCCAGTGACTTCACAGCTATCCTGGGACATGATGACAGGCCAGCCTCCATAGCTGTCTCTCTCCAAAGCCCCCTAGCTTGTCTCTCTCCAAAGGCAGCTCGACAAGCCGCGGCTGATGGAGTTGGCAGCCTGCTGCCTCTCGCCGCTGCCCTGCTTTGCCGCTCCCCGGCCCGAGACGGGCCAGGCGCTCACGCGGCTCGCTGCTGAGACTTCACAAACACTGCCTGTTTATCTCAGATAATCCAGAACCAGATTTAGTGTTACAGGCAACAGTCACACTGTATTGCCTTGGGTAAACCGTACGGAGAGCAGCGAAGGGGCTTGGCTGGTGTCATGGTTTAGGGTCAGGGCGGCCCCTTAGACCTATAACAGACGCTCTCTGTTAACCCCCCTCCCTCCCCAAAGGGGAAG
>WUAM01000071.1:1036610-1047300 GCA_024336885.1 Actenoides hombroni | reverse complement strand
GAAGGAGAAGGAGAAGGAGAAGGAGAAGGAGAAGGAGAAGGAGAAGGAGAAGGAGAAGGAGAAGGAGAAGGAGAAGGTTATCCAGGCATTGGAGCAGAGATTCCCTGTCAGGCCATGGTAAAAACAGTGGTGAGGCATGCTGTAACTGCAGCCCAGGGAGGACCTGATGCTGGAGCAGGTGGATGTACCTGAAGAAGGCTGTGATCCTGCGGGAATCCTGCAGGGCATGTGGACCCATGGAGAAAGGATTCCATACTAAAGCAGATTTGCTGGCAAGACTTGTGAACCTGTGGGGGACCCATGCTAAAGCAGTCTGTGCTTGAAGGACTACATTTTGTGGAAAAAACCCACACTGGAGCAATTTGTGAAGAACTTCAGCCTGTGGAGAACCCACACTAGAAAAGTTCATGGAACACTGCCTTCTGTGACAGGGATGCCCCCCTGGATCAGAGAAAGAGTGTGAGGAGTCCTCCTGCTGAGGAGGAAGAAGTGGCAGAGACAATGTGTGAGGGACTCCCATTCCCCGCCCCCCTGCGACACTCAGGGGGAGAAGGTAGAGAACTCAGAATTGACATTAAGACCCTGAGGAAGAAGGGAGAGATGGGAGGAAGTTGTTTTGAGATTTGCTTTGATTTCTCATTATCTACTCTGATTTGGCTGGTAATAAATTAAAATCAGTTTCCCTGAGTTGAGTCTTTTTTGCCCATGACATTAACTGCTCAGTGATCCCTCTGTCCTTAACTTGATCCATGAGCCTTTCATCACATTTTTTTCTCCCCTGTTCAATTGAGGAGAGTGATAGAGTGGCTTGGTGGGCACCTGGTGCACCTATGTGCCCACCACATGTATAAAGAATATTTGGCTTAATTAAGAGATTGTATGCGAAGCTCTGGACAAAAAGGTCTAAAGAGAGACAGTTTACAAACCCAATTTAATATAAAGTCCACCCTTTCCCCCCCTTTTTTCCATATTTAATGGAAATAAGAACCACCAGTCCTATTAGCAAAAACATTTAGGAAGTACATATTTCAGTATAAAATCGAATTAATACTGCTGGAACTGTGATGTGAATCAGGGAGACAACCTTTGGCTTAAAGTATCATATGATTCACATGTAAGACCTGGTGGATGTTATTTAACTGCACACAATGTTGATTACTTCTTAAAGTAAGGAGTAACTTGTATGTAGCCAATTAGTCACTACACTAATGTCTTCTAAAAAGCAACAGGTCTAGTAAGAGAAAAAAAAATAGTTTACCTTCCACAGGTGTTCTAACCAATATGAAATTTTAAGCAGCATCAGAACATGCACTAATCTCATTTGTACACTAAATCTGAGGAGTGGTTTTGCATTTAGCACTGCTGACTGGTTCTAGAAGATTACTTATTTGTAAATATTAATATCACTTTGCAAGTGTAGTAAGGAAATGGAAATAAAACCAGACTGTTACATCTAAAACAGACTGAAACATTAAAGCATAGCTGTAACTTTGATATTAGGAATACATAAAGGTGAAGGAAACAAATAGCTTAAAGAGCTGGAAATTAATTCATATCCCTTAATGTGAGTACTGGCACTTCAAATGCAAAAGATCAAAATGCATTACCATCTGAATATTATTCAGTAGACTGTACAAAATGAGCCAGTAGGTCTCAGTCTGATTTTGAGCGACTTTATGTCCACTGCTAAAATTTGCACAGACATGAGGAATGAACAGTCCTGAAGATTATATTATGCTGAAGGCATAACAGGCAATGTTTCCACCATATCAGTGACTGTGACAAGTGTCTGAACTGTGCATGCTGTAGGTCTCACTGTCCAATCAGTATTTTTTATTATAAGTAAATTTATTTTCATGAAAACAGCTTCTGTACTGACTTCTCAAAATGAGTATGTTTGGACTGTCGGGGATGATATAATATGGTTTTACATTATAAAAATTGTATCATAGGTCTCTCAAACAGAAGTAACAAACTTCTTATTTCAGAAGTTGTGCTTATATAGAGGATAAAGCACTGATCAGTATCACAGCGCTCTGTTGCATTTTCAACACTTTTAACTAGCTATTTCACCTGAAGCTATGCTCTCAAGCAAATGAGCCCCACACGATTCAAAAGCACACTAGAGGTCTTCTACGGAAGAACTTGCTGGAAATGAAATGTGACAAAAAGGGGAAACAGCAGCTCAAGAAAAAGGCATTTCAAATATAAAAGAGGAACAGAAATAAACAGAAGAGTCAAAAACAAGGAGAGACAAAACATTTCTTTCTGTCCTTTACATTATTGTGTGATAACTACACAATGATTGTTGTGGGGGAGTGTATTTGTAATCAGAAGGTTTTGTCAGACTGGAGGATGAGCTACGGCACAAGGCTGTGATTTCTAGAAGCCAATTGCTAAATTTCTGACTCAGGTCATAAAAATGGAGAGAAGTTCGTTGACCTCCATGTTAATAGCTATTTGTGAATGTCAGGAAACATATCTAGCTGACAGAAGTGACAGTCACCAGCCAAGGGAAAATTAACTACTATATAGGCTAAATCTGAATGGCACGGAAAAGAAGAGATGAAAGCTTGCTGTCAAGGTTTAGGGTCAGGGCAGGCCACTACACCTATAACAGACACTCTCTGTTAACCCCCCTCCCTCCCTCCCCAAAGGGGAAGAGAAATGGAATAAGGGAGAGGAGACTTAACGATTAGAAAAGGAAACTAGAACAGCTTTAATGAAAATGAAAAAAAAAGAAAAAAAAAAAAGAAAGGAACATAAACAAATATATACTAAAACATTATCTAATCCAACCCCCCTTTCTGATGGCAATTATGTCACCATCACCACTGAAGCTGTGGAGCAGGCACTGGGAAAGTCCCAGAGTGGGCCCAGAAGCATATGGGAAATGTGTTCTGGTACTGGATTCAGGAACACACAGATGAGGATCAAAGGCAGAATGGACGGAGTCCTCCTCAGATGCTGGCCATTGAAGTAAAGAGGAAGAGCTGAGAGACTGAGTCTCGTGATCCCTACCTTTATACCAAATATGACATCTATGGGATAGAAGACCTCGTTGGTCAGTTTGGGGTCACCTGTCCTGTCCTCTCCTCCCTGCAGGTGCAGCCTTTCACTTTCTGCACCCCCCAATGTGGTGCACAAGATCGAGCAGTGGCCTTGGTCTGCACACAAATCCTTGGTAGTAACTCTAAACATGGGGTGTTATCACTGCTAGGAGCAGACACTGTCTGTGAGAACAGGCTGCTGACTGCAGACAGTGCAGTTAGTTAGAAGAACTGAAATTACTGAACAGAAGTAGTTCTGTTCTCACTCAAACCAGGACAGCTGGCAGCAGCATTTCGCTGATACCCCTTTCTCGTCACAAAGGCTGAACTCTGGCAAGTGCTGCTTTACAGGCAGTTACAGGGAATAGCTTTGCCAGGTAGGAATGAAGCAGACCTTTTTTTAACGAGGTCGATGGGTTTGCATTTGAGATACAAACAGTAAAACAGTGATCGATTTGACCTCTGGCCCAAATGGTGTTCTGTGGGAGAGCAGAGGGAAGTTAAATCATGTTGAACCTCAGATTTCTCCAGCCTTGTTCGTCAGCCTCTCAGGTTAGGAAGGGAACCCAGCTACCTGCTGAGAGTAAGCTTTTTGTCCTTTCCAAGCATTAACAAAACTCTGGACACAGCTCCAAAAGATAAAAGCTCATTCTGAGACAGGAAGAATTAAAATGAATGTGATGTATGGGGAGTTTACTGAGAGGATGACTTCTCTCCCTCTGCATTTCCCCTTTACCTCAGCATTTAACTCTTCTCCATGAAGATACCTAGTTATGTTTTGTAAGTAAACAACCCCCAAACAAAGATCAAACCACAGCAACACATCATCTTAAGGTGCTGAAAACGGCTTGTTGTCTGAAGGGAACAAGATAACTTGCAGCAAGGTTGCAAATGCTCTTCGGCTTTAGTCAAAGCCAATGATTAAGTCCTGCCTGTAGCAGCAGTGACTGTCCTTCATTCTGCTTTCTCTGAGGGTGCACCACGAGCCCCAGCTTTCACAGAGCCCCATTCTGACAGCCCACTCTCCATTTCCATGCCTATTGGCCTTCAAACAGCCTGGTCACCCGTGTAGGGTGGAGGATTTGGAGGAAAACTGACACAGCAGATTGAATTAATTCAGCATCCTTCCCTTGCCATCAGCCGTAAGTGATTCCTCCCAGGAAGGGATCACACACACCAGAATGAAATTACTTTTCACACAGCTGATTCCTCCCTCATTTTACATATTTGCACGTCTGCTTGTTCTTACTGGTTTTGTTCACTAAGAACCATCACGGCGAGCCGGGCCAGCAGTCCAGACTGGTTTTGAGGGACATGTTGCAAAAGCTGGGATAACTGAAGGGCCATGTTCCACCTCCTGTGCTCTCCTTGCTTCCAGCAAGCAGGGATTTAGAAGCCAGGGGTTACACTTCACTGTTGTTCTGAAGAGCCACCACTGTGGCCAGCTTCCTTAAGCAAATCCTATTTGGATCTCCGCAATACCCTGTGGCTAAAAAAAATATAGTGATGTGTTGTGTGCAAGCCTGTCTTTATTAGCATATGTGGGAGGTTTTGAAGGTTTGTAAGATTTTGAATTCTACTTGCCTCAGCTGTTTTCAGAGGTATTTCTTCTTATTGATTTGAAAGGTTGCTTTTCACTTCATTGCTTGTTCCCTGATGGCTGTTATGTTATGGTGATTAAGTTAGAGAACAAGTAGTGGTGTGTCAGGGCCTTTTTTTTTTTTTTAATTTTATTTCTAATGTTGCATTCTTTAGCATAAAATCATAATCCTCCCTTTTACAGATTCATATGAACACAGCTGTTAATTAACACGATTCCCCAGCTAACCTTTTTCTTGCAATTTTCTGGTCCTGTTCAGGTCCAGTAATGCCATGGAGTCCTCCCCAAGCTTTGCAGTGCCACCCCTGGGAGGTGACAGGGTGGGGAGGTGAATTCCTGCAGACCTGGCACTGCCCTGACTCCCTTCTCATGAGCAGGAGTGTGTGTGTGTGGTGTCTCAGCACCGCATTTCTCCGACCCAGGGCGTGTAGGTGTTGGCACAACACCATCACCGTGCTCTTTTTCCCCTGTTCCTCCTCCTTCCTTCTCAGCTCGCCCACATCACTGCTCCCCCAGGCACCTGGTGCTGCTTCCATCCTCTTGTCTCCCCTTTTCACCCATTACCTTTCCCTTCTGAATGACAGTCCTTGTCAGGTCTTAATACCCCTCCTGCATCCTCCCTGCCTGACCAAGTTCCTTCTCTTTTTTGCAGCCACCCCTTGTGCCCCAGCTCTCCTAGAATGGTGCCACCTCAACCCTGCTCCCCCCAGGGTTGCCACCACCTCTTCCCCTGCCACTCCTCTTGTTCCTTCCCCTGCCCCACGCTCTGCTACCATCATCTCCTCAGTACGCTCATCTCCAACTTCACGGCTGCTTGCTCTGCACGCCCACGCCCGCCAGGCTTAGCTCCCTGCTCTCGCCCTCCTCCCAGCCCATCTCCAGGGCTTGGCCCTTCCCTCTGCTGCAGAGAGCCAAGAAGGGAGGCACTTCCTTCCAACAGGACTTCCCGCTCCCCCCTGCTCCGAGCACAAGCTGGCTTTCCAGAGGAAGCTTTGGTTAGGGTCCGCTGCAGGTTGCTACCTGGTGACAGTACCTTGCTGCTTCCTCTCTGACCTGGACATGGCAAGCTGCCATCAACTGAAGAGCCCAGATGTGATGTTCCTCCCCATGGGGACCTTCCAGGATGCCCCATTCTCTCCTTTGGCTGTCTAGGGACCAGCTGCTTCTCCTGGCCTGGCTGGGGGCCTTGGCACGTAAAACTTGATTGGGAAATTGGGTGCCTGAGTGAATTGGACTAGATCCTTCCTCTGACCTCCTGTCCTCAGCTCTACTCCTGCCCCTTTCAGGTTTTTTTTTCAGCCTCGGGCTGTTGTCTCTGACTCTTGCCCCAGTGTTCACTTCCAGTTCCAGTCCATTGTCCCTGGCTTTCCCATAAACCTGCAGCTCTGTCCCAGGCTGCTTCTCCTCTCGGTCAGCTTTTATTCCTGATGCAACCACTTCCCTCCATGTGTACACTGGTGTGGGAGTCCTTAGGATGCAGGAGGTGAGAAGCAGCCTTCCTAGCCTTTGATCCTGCAGACAGCCCAGTCTGACCAGTAGCAGACAGGAATACCAGTTGCTGGGAAAGGCATGGCCCTAGATCACACGTGCACACCCATGTGCTCTGTGCAGGCTGCAGGCAGCCTGGACACAGGGCTCTGGCACATCCAACGAGGAGATTTTGCCAGATTTCATCAAATCTGTTCAACTTGTCCCACTTTGGGTGGATTTCCTCTGAAAAAGGGAAAGGGCACATCCTCGTGTGAGAGCCCTGCTCCTCTTCTCCTGCCTTTTCTCCAAAGTATCAGCACTTCAACCCTTAGTGCTTTTCAGCAATGATGGTTTTAAGGGTTTTATTTCAAACTGGCAAAATATGCATTTCCCTTCCTCATTCTTGAATATTTTTGGAGGGTTTTGCTGGCTGTTTTCCAGGAGAGCGTTTGCGCCAAACGCTCCTTAGCGGAACAAAACGAAAGCCCGACCTGATCCTCCTCGCCAAAACTTTAAGCCACTGAAAACAAGTTCTGAACACTGAATGTCCTGAGCATCCTCGGGAGGTGCTGCAGCCAGACCTGCTTCCATCCCTCTCTCCTCCCCTGCTTTCAGCGGCCTCATCCCTTGCGCGCGGCGTCTCCGCCTTCCCCCGGCGCGCGGGGGCCCTGCCTGTGCCGCTTTCGCCAAGGTTGGGTTTCCTCCTCCCCTCATCCTCACCGCCTGACCTGCACGCCCTTGTCCTCTCCCCAGCGCTCAGCTGAGAGGGGGTCCTGCCAGGGCCAGCCCTCCCGAGCGGCCGGCAGCGGCTCCGCTGTGCTCTCGTCTCCTCGCCTCCCTTGCGCTAAGACGAACGAAACACTCGCTCCCTTTCCGGCCGAGAGCCCAGCCCTGGGGATGTTCTGTTGAATATTTACTGTGCTCTGAAGGACGTGATTTTGTGATGTTTTACAGTGCTTCATTTGGTAGAAGTAGTGACTTCAGCAGTCCCTACATTTCAGCCAGTCGCAATCCATCTCTAGCTACCTCACCCACTACCATTGGTTCATCTACCTCCCTGGGCACCCTGTGGCAACCTGTCTCTTCCTGCCCCACGCCCCTCGGTGCGGACACTCCTGCAGCAGCCCGCCAGTACACCAGGTAACGCCTCACAGCTGAGATCACGCTGCAAAAAACACCCCCAAAAAAAATCAACATTTGGGTTGGAAGTTCTTCATTCTGGAGTGGATTCTGGATTGGAAATGTGCTTCCAGCTGGGAAGCGCTGATAAGAAGTCCCCGAAGGGTTTCGTTGGACGGTTTCAGTTGTGGGTGTGCACCAGCAGGCAGTTCCCAGCCCCGGTGTGGCTGTAGCATCTTCACTCTCTGGAGTGGTCCCTCGTGTCCTCTTACCACCCCCCTACAGGCACCAAGTGTTGCTCTGGCCGCTCGCAGCCGGGCGCTCAGCGTACAAGCTCCTGGAGTTCAACCCTTCTGCTTCTTCACCGGGTACGTTTTCTAATCGGTTTTGCCACAAACAGGGATGCGAAGACTGAGAGTTCCTCCTGCTTGTTCTTCTAGAGTTTTCAACAGCTCGTTTTGGCGCGTGCTGTCCTCTGCAAAAAACCCAAGTCTGGCGGGAGGAGAATGAACTGTCAGCAATCCCTCGAGGTGGCTGGTCTCGGGCAGCAGTTGAGTTCACTTGCTTTGCTTTCCATTATGTCTTCTCTATTTCAGAGCCCCTTTCAGGCAACAAACTGATTCTGCTGTAGAGAGAAATACAGAGGGCATCTCTGCTAGCACCCCTCTAGGTGTAATCACAAACCGTGCTGTGCTCGGCTCTGCTAACGGTATTGCCAATGCCGGTGCTGCCTCCACTGCAGGGAAGGACTTCTCAGCTGAGGAAGCCAGGGAGCGCAGAAGGTCAGTGAGCAGAGTGCCCCGCTGTCTCTTGGTCCTCCTCTGCGGGCAGCTGGCACGTGGTGATGATGGTGGGGGTGTGAGAACTGTTTCTTAGGTGCTACCTGGAGTTACCTGCCCCTGCTCCGCCTTAAGGGTTCGAACCGAGTCGTCGCTGGCTTGTAGGTTAAATTTAGTTTAATAATTTCCTGCTTGTCTTTTCATCATCTCGCCCTTTTCCTTGTCTCAGCTACTAACCTCAGGCCCTGAGGCCTCTGTGGAGGGACTGACAGCCCAGGAGCCGCTGGCAGTAGGGTCTGTGACACAAATCCCATCCTAAAAAGAGCGTTGGACTGAGAGATGTTCAGATAGCTGAGCAGAATCTGGGGGGTGGATTTTAAGGTTACCTGTGCCTGGGTGGAGACACCTTTGCTGCCCAAGGCACCCAGGTTCCCTGTGACGTTGCGGGGGGAAAGGGCCATTCCTGTCACACACGGATGTGCTGTACAGGAGGAGAGAATCAGAGAATCATAGAGAGGGACCGTGCTCTAGCAGCACGTGTTTCTTCTGACTGACTGTAAAGGGAGACTTAGCACGGAGGTAGAACCTCTGCAACCGAGGCTGTTCCAGCAGCGACAGCATTTTGAGTCACAGTGGATCTAGCTGGTGGTGTCTCTTATCTTGGGATGTTATTTTAAGCAATAGAAACCTGGGGTAGCCGGTGCTCTTTACAAAGGAAATTTACTGTGTACATTTAAGTACAGAAAATCAAAGGATCCGTATTTAGTCCTGCAAACAGGTGAAGTTTTGCATAACCTGTCTCTTCTGATGGCATTGCTGAAAGCAAATGGTTGTAAATAAAATGCAGCAGTGAACTGTGTATTTCTGACTAACAGCTACTTCACGGGGGGGGATTTCAGTAATTAGATTCTCCCAAACTAAAATAATAACTTCTTAAAATACAGACCTTCTTGACAGATTTTTAATGGCCTGAAGCCAAAGGATGAGCAGAGCAATAATGGAAGTGATCAGCTTGCAGAGGGTGAAGATGGTGGAGCTCAGCAGGCACATCCGAGGCAGAAGGTGGTCTGTGCTGTTTGGGAAACACTCAAACCTTCAACGCTCTTTGGCCTTTGCTTCTGGTTTTCTCCAGAGCTAGCAGGGGAGGGGGGGAGAGCCTTGAAGGTGTTGCAAGTGTTCTGGATGAGCCACGTTTGTCAGCTTTGTATGCAGGGCCAGAATTTGCAATAGCTAGGGCAGAGCCTCTCTGTCTGTCAGAACCCTCAGGTTTCACGTGAGGAGTGGCTCCCTGTGCCCCTGGCCCTTCTGCGAGGGGTGGGTTGGCTCGGTGGCATTTGCACTTGAATGGGGATGAGCTGCCAAGAGATACTCCCGGTGCAAAGAGAGGTTGTGCAAAAGAGGACAGAGCGGAGTATTGTGCCTTCGGTTCGCTCTCCAGACCCTTTCACAACAGTGTCTCCATCTTGGCAAGCCCCGAATCGACTCGCAGGAGCTTTAGATTTTTAACTTGGAGAAACCCACCAGAGTCTTGGCCCTGTGTGCAGACAGGAACTCGACTGTGATGTGCTTGTAGATGCCCGAAGAGCATCTATTAATATTCCTGCATCGGCGTTCACCGCCGGGTCGGTTTCTATAAATAAAATAGAAGATCTGTTTAAGTCTCCTGCATTTTTATTAGAGAGCCACCTCCTGTGAGTTATGCTAATGGAAAGAGAAACACCAGAAAATTCCTCCCACCTTTAAACAATGCTTTGAAACTACCGAGGGGAAAAAACAGCAGAGCAGTGCTGCATTGTGCTTGGGAGCGGAGGAAACCTATTTGTCAATGTATGTTCTAACAGCAGGACGGAGGGACTGGGGAGCTGCCTGCACGTTCAAACCAGGAGACGTGGACCTAGAGAAACAGGAGATGTCCCCTCAATGGGAAAAAGCTGATTTTGGAAGGAGACCAATTCCAGTAAAACAAAATAAAAAAGGAAAATGGCAAACAGTTGTCAGGGAAGAGCTACATGGATTTCAGTTCCCACTGGCAGCTGTTGCAGGAGCATTTGGTCTGCTTCAGTGTTTCCAAAGCTCCAGCTTTCTCTTAGCAACAAAAACATAAACAAGCTTATCATCTAATATTAGACCACAGGGACATCTCCTAACTTGTGGCCCTAAATTATCTGCGTGAAGCCAAAAGGTTAAAGCAGAAAAGACTGTGAGGGCTGGGGAGGAACCACCAGCAGAGTTCTCTGGAGTTCTCTTTTGCATCCTTGGGTGGCCACCAAGCCTTACCCTCGCCCCTCGTTTCATCCATGGTGTTCTACCCGCTGCTTGTTTGCCACTAAACTGGTCAGCAAGTGCTCCAGTAGCTGGAAAGCAGCGTGAATCATGCCTCTTATCGTGACAAAGGGGATTAAAACCAGAAAAGGTGGCATCTGGGGAGGAGTCAGTTTGGAGGAAGGCAGCGTGGTCCAGATGGACCACAGCAAACCGCTGCCTGGTGCCCGAGCTGCCATGAGACACTGGACCAGGTTGCCCAGGGAGGTCATGGAAGCCCCATCCTTGGAAGGGTTTAAGCTCAGGCTGGCTGGGGCTCTGAGCACCCTGCTGTAGTGGGAGGTGTCCCTGCCCATGGCAGGGGGGTTGGAACTGGGTGAGCTTTAAGGTCCCTTCCAACCCTGACAATT
>WUAM01000071.1:998659-1024023 GCA_024336885.1 Actenoides hombroni | reverse complement strand
AGACTTTCCAACCCCCCCTGGCTCTGTTCCTGTGTGGGCTGCCCTGGGTGACCCTGCTCTGACAGGGGGGTTGGACTCGATGATCTCCAGAGGTCCCTTCCAACCCCTACCCTTCTGTGATTCTGTGTGAGCAGGCTAATGGCAGAAGCATGGCCTGGATCCATCCTTGCTGTGCAGACTGCACTGAGGCTTTGTGCTCACATTTTTTCCTCAGGTGTTCTGTGCTTAATGGAAAGCCAGAGAGAGCAGTTTTCTCTCCCTGCCATCACTTCTGGTTTTTACTCTAAATCATTTGTTTCAATCACCTTGTTTGTGCTGCCATTGACTGCAGGGACAGAGACTGATCCCAGGCTTCCCAGCGATGGGAAGGTGCTCTCGTGTTGTAGTTGTACAATGCTTCTAACACTCATCCCTGTCTGATGGAATGAACCCAATCTGGTGGGTGGAGATGATCGCTTCCAGCAGCAAAGGAAACATTGCACTCTGCAGGATTACCCTGTTCACTGAAATCCCAAATCTGCTGGTTCCTCATCATTCCACTAACTTCTTGTCGTGCTTCTTTGTTTGCAGACTGTCTATCGGCGACTAAGGTGCCCGGTACAACCAGACAAACCCACGACACCAGTATCCCCTTCCACGTCAGCACCTCTCCTTTATACCAGTTCATACCTGACTCGAACAAATAAGTATCTAGGTCTTGACTCTGTGAATCCAGCAGACTTCAGAGGTGCAGCCACAGAGATGGAGAAAAATGGTATGTACCCAAGAGAATGAAGAGCATTCAAAGCTCAGGGATTTCTGTGAGTTTTAGAGCTTTCAGTGTGTACACACAGATGAAGTTTATTTGTTATTCTGAGGGGAGCAGCATGGGGAGCTGCCACCTCACAAAACAAATGTAATTTGTTGAGATGGAAATCCTAATGTAGGATACAGCCTATTGCTTGTAATGGAGAGGGATAAAAGGATGTTTTTCATTTTGGATAAGTAAATGAGACAGTAATCCATGGAGCCTTTAGATCTTAGAGCTGGGAGGGGAATTGCCCTCCTAAGTTGGTCCTCAGAACACAGTAAATTGGGATGATCTGGGGAGAGCTGACAGCTAGAATAACCTCTCTGGGCTCTGTGGAAGGAAGGAGTATGAATAACCAGATGTAGTAGGGCACTGAGATTCCATTTCATTTGCTTTAATAACCCCTTTGTAAGATAACACAAGCCAAGATGACCGTGATCAGCTTGAAAAGAACCTCAGTACCTTAGCAAAAGCACAGATGTAAATCACTGAAACCAAAGCAGTTTTTCTTTGCTTGGCCAGAGTGTGAAGATCAGGATTTAGACGACAGATCTCTGAACAAGCAGTCAATCCGGGAGAGGCGGCGGCCAAAAGAGAGGCGAAGAGGCACTGGCATCATTTTCTCAACTAAAGATGTAAGTTGGAGTTCCTTAGAGAAGAGAAGCTCTTTCTGTGATATCCAGGGTGAATATCCTTCCAGTTCCAATCTTCAGATTTTTTTCCAAGGCAGTTGATTCCCCAGTAGTCCTTCCCTCTCCAACTCTCGTTCAGACTGGTGCTTCCAGAGGAACCTCATCCCTCTTTGGCCCATGTAAAACCCAAGCATTAGGCTCTGGGAAGCCTGTTCAGTGGCAGATCCTTGCAGAACTGTCAAAGAGCTCACATGGGAGAGGAGAGATTAGAAGTCAAGGTCCTTTGGAGGAAGGAGGTCCTGAGCCACTGGAAGTATTTTCAAATTCCCCTGAGCCCAAATTTGGCTACAGTTTAGGCTGCCTAAAAGGAAGACAATGAGGAATAAAACCTGTGTCTGGATCTCCTGCTGAGCAGCAGAGAACACACACAGAAGAGCTGTCTGCCTGGTGGTCTTTTCTCTTAGTTCTGATTTCAAAAGGATTTCTTCAGGCTGAGGGTAGAGACTCAGGTAGGAAAATAGATCACCTTTTTCAGGAGAGAGTGAGCATTATGAAATCATGGTTAAGAAGTCCACAGCAGTTCTGCTCCAGCTATGGAGGTAGAGACTTCCTCATGCCCCTCATGGGTTGAGGCTTCCTGCACAACTCAGTGAAAAAACCCCCATGGTCCTCCCATCTCCACAGTAGAGATGGGGCATATTTGGAGTTACAGACAGTGGAATGGCCCTGCTGGAAACCTCACAATTCCTATGGAAAGACTTGCCACAAACACCCCCTTCTTATTCTTTTCAAATTGTTCTTAGATTTTATTTTCTTTTACTTGCATGCCAAATGTGAATTTATTTCTTTTTGGGTTTTTAGTTAAATGCTTTACATCCAGTTGTCTGCTGGATCACTGCAGCAATATTACTGTTACTAGCTCCTGAGCAGAAGGCAGATCACTTCTGGTGTGGTTCATTTCCCCATTGTCTCTATATACAACTGCAGCTACAGCTTCCTGAACTCCTGCAGTACATTGGGTTCAGTGTGAGTCAGGTGTGATGCTGTGGTAGTTCACCATGGCTCCGTGAAGCCCTGGAGCTGTTAGAAAGTGACAGTGAAGCTGCATAGGCTCAGGCTATCTGGGATGGCTGGTCTTTCCTCCTGGAGTCTAGTTGAAGTGAAGAATATTCTTTCAAAGTCAATTTGATGTCAACGTTTCAAATACATTGTCTTCCCAAGCGCCGGTGTTTGTTCCCTGGGCATATTATGGAGTGTTACTCCTACTCCTGACTCCTCAGGAGCATTCAAAGGCAGTAGCCATCTCAAGAGGGTAATTCTGTCCCCAGTACCAAGTTCTTCTACATGACCATAAGGTTACCAAACCTGACCTAATAATCAGCCAAAAGCATCTAGGCAGGTCTTTCTCTCAGCTTTACCATCAAGTCCTAAGCAATACATTAACTTCCTGGGATAAAATGTCATTGTCTCCAAGGCTGCCTAATTACATTGGTTGCTTTCCGTCCTAGGATGATGATGAAGTTGATGGCAGTGAGGAAGTGAAGGAAACTCGGGTAAGTGGAAACATATTTCTGAATAGTTGGTGTTTCAGTCTTGAGTGTTGGTGACAAGAAGTCTTTGGTGGTTTTACTCTTGTTTACACGAGGGGTTCAGGCTCTGCTCAGGAGCTGAGTACGGACTTGCAGGTAGCTCTGAGTTAGCAAACCACTTCCTGATCTCCTCTGAAAGATAAAGAATATTCACAGGCTGGCCTCAGTTCAACAGCTGGCCCTTTTAGAGCTCTGTAGTCAGTCCTGAGACCTGGAGGGGCTGCAGCAGTAGCAGGGGTGAATGTCTTACAGTCAGAAGCTGCGCTGCCCAGGGAGCTGGGCTGTCGGGTGTCCCGAGGAATACCTGTTACCTTGCGCCTCAGAATCGCCCTGACACTGGTATGTTGGATGGTGTGCTTCCTATTTCTGAAACCTGTGCTCTTGTCTCCTCCTGGACTTGTTTTCTTGCAGGAAATTGCCTTGGCAAGCAGCACATCAGAGATTGTTCGTTATTCCCCCGCTCTTGCAATAGCCTTGGCACCCTTCGAGGCTTTTCCTTTCCTTTTACAGTAATTCTTGAGTCCTTCCAAATTGCCTTGGTTTCTTTTGGGTTTGTCTGTCAGAGTTAAGTCATGCTGGCAGGCTCAGATGTGGTTTAGACAACGTTAAAGGTAAATACATTTCCAAACTATTAAAGTGTGATGTGCAAGACCTGGGAAAACCAGCAAATTTAAGGTGGGGTGGGGGTCGCTCTGCTTGTGTGATGCTTCATCTGTGTCAGAAAACGTTGAACTGGAGGGAGCCTTGCCACATACTTTGCAATTCAGTAGAGTGATCAAAGCATCATTTTGTTGAAATCAACTGGTTCTTTGCTGAATATTTTCAGTAACACTCTTCGGAATGGGTTTTTCTTTTTCTTTTTGCACTACTTGTTCAAAATGGGGCAAAGTCCCAGTGAGCCTCGTGGGGACCGGAGGCTCACAGGGTGCTGGGATGGCTCGTAGCATGTGCTTATCTTTCAGTGCCAGCCTTTGCTTTCCCAGTGCTTGCTGCAAGGTGGAATGTGGGATACTCCTTCCCACCTGCTTCAAGTAGCCCAGCTCTTCCCACAGGAGATCCTGTGCAGAGTGGTTCACAGCTTCACTAAATCTTCCACTTAACCCTGCGTGAAAGATTCAGCCATTTATCATCCTGTAAATTGTTTTGACACTTCTGCTGTCTCACGGTGAGATTGAAGGAGGGATATTTCATAATGCATAAAGAGTACTAATACCAGGGACACCTTGTTTCCAGCAGTCGTGTTTTGGACTTGCTGGGAATGTCTTGTTCTTCTGGGAAGTTGTCCCAGATTAGCTAAATTAAGACAAAAGTGTAGCTGAGGCTGCAGGTTTGGAGGCTTCCTAGAGTCTAGGTCTAGAACTGCTGAAAGTTCTACTGAGCACAGTCCTCACTGCTCTAGAAAATGGGTGAACTGCACTTTGTGAGAACCCAACGCATGTTCCTGCCCAAAAATTCAGGGTCCCTCAGTCTCTTTGGATTAATGGTGTGTTTTTTTCCCCAAATTAATAGCAAGAAGGCATTTTGCATTGTACCTCCCATCATTTCCATGTGGGTTTCCATCTAAGAGCAGAGCAACTTCCCTTCTGTTCCCTTGGCCCCTTTGCTCATCTGCTCTTTGACAACAGTTCTCTGTTTTCTTATGCACCTCACATGTGTGAGACCCTGGTTGAGAATCTCTTTCCCTCTGCTTCTGCTGGGTTTTTCCACTCTCCCAGTTCTCTTGTTTTTATGCAGGTCTCAGTTCATTTTTATGCATGCCTCCAGCATCATGTCACTTGGTCAGTCTTCCCCAGTTCATTTTACATCCAAATCGGAGAGATTTCCATCCTGCTAACTGGCCATCACTTGGGCAAGAACCACGGAGCAGCTCCTTGCTTTCAGTTCTAGTACCAAGCAGGAAATACAGGAAATAAATAATACAGTAAATTAATAATCATTAGTTCATCAATAATATTAAGAATTCTAAATGGCAGGTGCCACCATCAGAGTTGTGAGCTTGAACACACCGGAGAGTCCCATTTTAGTTGCAGATCCCCAAAGACTCTCCTGATTTTCTGTGAGCACTTGGTTTTTTTTTTCCTCCAGACTTTATATCTTAGCTGATAGTCGAAAGATTTTCATGGCAGCCAAAAAAGGCCCTGCTTGAATTCCCTCCTCCAAACCACTCAGCACTGGAGTTCAGCAAAAGGAAGGTAGGTGTGGATTTGGTAACGGGAGCGGATACACGCTGTGCTAATTCTCAGAAGTGGAGGAATTATTTTGGCTGAAACTTAGGAGCACCAGAGTGGGAATCCAGCCCGGATGCTTTGGCTGAGTTGTAGGCAGCCGAGAGCAGTCCCTTAACGGGATGTGCCAGGCAACCTTCCTGTGTTTTGCTACCAACCCACCGTTCTCGTGGTGCCGGCTGCTTGGGAGTGCTGTGGAAAGTTGGAAGAGCAGACCAAGTTTTATTGTGGAATAAATGTTCAAGGGCAGAAGGGCTTTGGCAGGAAAAAGCCTCTGGGGAAGCAGTTTTAGGAGAGTTTTTTGCCTGGTCGCACTGGGAAGGATTTGTTTGGTCCAGAGAGACCCAAGCTCAAACCAGAGATGACAAAAAATGTTTGGCCATGATCTAGTCTCTGTTTCTCAGAAATACAAAAAAAATACAAAATGGCAAGAGTCTGAAAGACCCCGTTGCAGGGCCAGGCTGAAATTGTTGAAATTAACTGGTTCTTTGCTGAAGATTTTCAGTACCACTGAAAAAACAGGATTTCCCACTGGGAAACCCTTCCCGCTCCCAGCAAAGCAGAGACTGTGAAATACTGTCAAGAATTCAGTCATGCTGGGCCCTGTGAGTACAGACAGAACACAGTCAGTGCAGACACAGATCAGCAGCTCTAGTTTGGGATGCAGCATTTGAAGGCTAATGAGGAAGACTAAAGAGACTGGTCTGATGTTATATGTTGAAGACGATTTTCCTCACCCCCGGCTCTTCTGGCTTTGACTTACACCTGACTTCTGCCATTGCTATTACAGAAGCAGGAGGAAATGGGAAGAAATTTGGAAGACAAGTGTATTCTAAATAACATCCCGTATATGACAGAAGTAGAAAAATGTTTGTAATCATTTAAAGAATTCCATCTCTTCCGTGGCGTTACAAATGCGCCTCAGCCGTGCGCTGGGTAATTCATCAAGGGAAAGCTTTAAATACAGGGGACTGCACCGAGTGTCATGCTGGTCAAATAACAATTTCAGGGCAGTAAAAACGTCAAAGAAAACATCTGTTCTCTAGGATAGCCTGTGCAGCACAGTGCCAAAGCCAGACACGGTGATGGAATTAACTTCTGTGCAGGGGTAGCCCTGGAAAAGGTGGGATTCTGGGTCCCGATCGCAGCAGGTGTATTCAGTGGGCTCTGTGCCTGTCTCCCTGTGCTGTGATTTATTTCATGTGTATCTTCCTTCCTGCAAAACACCATCCAGGACCACTCTGGTTTGTAAATATTACGAGTTCTGCCTAATTGTCCTGCTAACATCAAATCCCAGATGCAACTGGATACTAATAGAAACTAAATTGCTATCTTAGGACTGAATTTCTAAACTGAACTCCGTGAATTCTAAGGGAAGACCAACCAACTGGAAAATTCCTTCTGAAACTGCGTGTCCTGATGTTACAGCTCTTTCAGAGTTAGACCTTGGGAGTCCTGGCCTTGATACGTTCTGCTTCTCTCCTCTGTTTTGGCTTTTAGTGGCGTTCTGTCTTCCGCAGAGACTTGCAGCCTAGCTTTTGTAATCATGCTGTTTACCTTTCTGAAAAGATGGGTTCGGTAGCCGACTAAAAGCCCAGCAGCAGCTTTAGCCTGGTGGTTTGTGACTTTCCTGTCGTAGCCAGACTCTGCTGGGAGCCGTGGGGTCCCAGCAGGTACCCCGGGTCCCCCGCCTTGCTGTCCCCTCCCCGCGCAGCGCGGGCTGAGGATGTGCCCCTGGACTGTCTTCTTAAGCTACAGAAGGCTCCGAGCCCTCCACTTTCTGGACTCTGATTGCCTAATAAGGTAAGGTATGTCTGCCCGGGCCACGCTCTTTGCTGAGATACCAGGGAAAGTTGCCTGCTAAAAGGGAATAAAAGAGGTGAACTTCTTGCTTAGCTGATAAGAAAGTGCAACCTTCCCACCTCGCTAGCGCGGGATGCTGCCGTTCATCCTGCACCTTCCTGCTGCTGGGTCCCTTTGGGGGGCACTGAGGGCACAGCACAAGGAGTTTTCCCTGGTTTTACCCTGGAATATTTGCTGCTGGTGTAAGATGCAGCGTGACGTGGGAGGGAAGCCATCTGGCCCGTGGCCGAGGGAACTGTGCGTCACTCGCATGACTGTAGTTAAAATTATAGAGCTTTTAATTATGTGGAAAGTAAGGCTGTGAGAGATTGGCTCTGCTCAGAGCCTGTTGATAAACAAAGTGCTGTAATGGGTTGTGGATGCTGCGAGGAGAGGAGCACTTCAATATGTGTACAACTGGCAATAGACAGCTGAGACTGGAACAGCAGAGAGTTGCTTCAAGAGCACTCTGTGGAGCTTTAAATACGGTGAAGAACAGTTCTGCTCTGCGTAGAAGGCCCTGGGTTCTTTGGGAGATTGGGGAGGTGGGGGCAGGGAGACAGCACAGAAATCTAAATTCATTCTGCAAATCATTCTACCAAAAAAACTGTTCACATCTGCACAGATGATTTGCCTCGTGAGTTCTCCAGCCTCGGACGCTTGTTTTGTTTTTCCTTAACCTTAATGCTTTGAGAAGGGCATCAGGCTTGCTGTCTGCTGTCCCTGTTGATACAGCGTGTAAATCATCAGCACGGCAGCTCGGTTCCTATTTACAGCTCTGGGGAAACATATTGTTTGTGCTTAAAGCCAGGCAATCCAAGTGGGCTCTGTAGGCTCCAGGGTTACAGCTAAATGCGTTCAGGTTAATTCCTCTAATTCACCGAGCTGCTGAATTAGGAAGGTGTAACGTGAAGCAGGGTCCAGGCTGGAGATGGAGCCGAGTAACACAAAACCAGCTCCAATCCGATCTGCGAGTCCCGGGAAGATGAAGCAAACCAGCCAGTCCTCCAGGAACGCTTCTCAAGGTCACAGGCTCAGAACTATTTAAGGTAACTTTACGCTTTCGCTTCTCGTTTAGTAAGTTA
Source organism: Actenoides hombroni (assembly GCA_024336885.1). Lineage (NCBI taxonomy): Eukaryota > Metazoa > Chordata > Aves > Coraciiformes > Alcedinidae > Actenoides > Actenoides hombroni. The sequence continues at coordinate 1,015,860 of WUAM01000071.1, read as the reverse complement.
CTCTGGGAGTTTCGGTGTAGTCCGAGGTGACTGATCTTTCTCAGTTGTCAGCAAGTACTTTCTCCTGCAGCAATGGAGCTGAGGTTAGCAATGCGTCGGATACCCACCAGATGCTTTGGCTTTTGCTGGCATTGCTGGGAGGGCTGTGCAGTCAGTTCAAAGTATCCCAGTTCACCCCAGGCCCTTGTCCCTTTGCCTGCATGACAGCTATCTCACCCATGTCCCGGGATCCTTTTGCTTTCTCCTCAGAAGGAACTGGGAGCAGTGTGATGGACAGGGTGACAGCAGGATCAGTGCCGTGTGGATACGGCAGAGCCAGCCCAGGAGACCGGACCAGTCACAGTCAGTGTGGCTGTTCATCTAGACCCATTGGCCTGAGGAACAGCCTTGATCCCTGGACCATTTCCCAAAGACAGAGTAAATGTATTGGTTTATGTTTGTAGTTTTTGACTTTTGAAAGGTCAGCATATGTTTGTGCTTATACATGGAGTCATAGAACCCCATGTTGAAAGGGACCTCAAGCATCTTCTGGTGCATCCTTTTCTTGGCAAAGCCCAGTCCAGGCGAGGTGGCCCAGGTCTTGTCCAGCTGGATCTCAAACGTGTCCTATGTTGGGGACTTCACCACTTCCCTGGGGAGATTATTCCAGTGGCTGTTTGTCCTTGTTGTGAAAAACATTCCTCTTGTTTCCAACTGGAATCTCCCCAGGAGCAGCTTCTACCTGTTAGCCCTTGTCTTTTCCAAGTGACTCGTTGTCAAAAGGGAATCTGCAGCTTCTTTGTAACCACCCATTAAATACTGATTAGAAGGTCTTCCCTGAGCCTTCTTTTCTCCAGGCTGAACAACCCCAGTTCTCTCAGCCTTTCCTCACATGGCAGCTTCCCAGTCCTTAGGTCATCTTGGGGAGCCCTTCTCTGGACCCTCTCCAGCCTGGCCACGTGATTGGTTTTTTTAATAGCAGGAACCAAAACTGAACACACTTTTCCAGGTGTGGCCTTAGCAGTGCTGAGCAGAGTGGGATAATGACTCCTTATCTCTGCTCTGGTGATGCCCTTAAATGCAGTGGAGCATCATGTCAAATTTGTGTTGGTACTGTTGAACTCAGTCTCATCTTGAGATGCTCAATATCACGAAAAAGAAACGCATCTCTAAGTGCTTAGCTACTTACAGCAGGTTCTGTGCCCCACTGGGAGCTGATGATCATACTTGGTTGTCAGTCATCCAGCAGACCACGAGAGGCCATCCCTCCTGATTGCAGTTGAAGACATCCTCCTAAAAATCTGATCTGCTGGATTAAAATTCCTGCGTGGAGCAGTGGCTGTCTGAGCAGCTGATAACAGCCGAGGCGTGTTGACAGGGCTGTCTGTCCTGGAGAACGGGGCAGTTGTGGTGCCTGGGCAGTTGAAGGTGGCTTCAGCAGATGCAACTCGAATGTGTCCTACTCAGAGCTTGCTTTCTGGCCACTCTCACCAGTATGCTGGTGAATGCTTCGTGGTGACAAAGCCCCCGTGAAGCCAATAGTCCTTGGTGCTTGGATGTACCATGCAGAGTGGTGCAGTCCCATCTTTAGGTAGTAAATGATTTATCTCCCAGATAGATCCAGAAGGGTGACAAGTAAAAGCTGTATTGCCAGGAGGATCACGAGGAATTGAAGAGTAATCTCAATTTGTTTGGAAAACTGAAGTCAAATTCCCTGGCAATAAAATATCCTTTGGAAACTACCAATGTAGGAAAAAATTGTATGTTCCAGAGATTCAAGTGTGATGATGCAGTTTGTCCCCCTTGTCTTTAAAAGGTCACTTTTTGTTCTGAGTTTAGATCCTCCCACATATTTCTCTTCAGAAAGAGCCTCATATTTGGAAAGTCTTTGTTGTTTTGGGGCTTTTTTTTTTTTTTTTTGCTTTTGTGCAAACACACGAAACTCGTGGAGCGTTCCCTGCTAGAAGTAAGATTATTTGGCAGAAACTATTTCATTATTTGGTAGGTCAAGATGGAGAAAGTCCTTCCTGGCAGGAATTTCCCACCAGCTTTGGTTTAATTCACGCCTCAGCACGTTTTTATTATTCATTATAGTAGGCACCTAGGGTGTTGTTAACACTGGGCCCTGGTGTGGATTGGTTTTATATATATGTGTGTATCTATATATATAATATATGGGGGTTTATATACATATATATGCTTTTTTCATTGCTCCTAGATTTCAGCCCTGGGAGGGAACATAACCTTCTGCACCACAATCTGCTGCAGTTGAAGGGAGGCCAGGAACAGGCTCGAAGCGTCGTTAGGTAGCGATGTGTTGAAGCTATACATCTGCTGGGCCAGCAGCACTGCAATATTGCTCAGTGTCAGCCAGTGGCTTCCACGGAGGAGCTGCCAGAAAGGTTCTGTAGCTGTGGAGGGACTGGAGAAACTGGGGCGGGTGGGAGGTTGGCAGCATCCGCCGGGTTTAGATGGAGCAGAACGGATCATGAGCCCGTCGTGAATGCCCCGGGATTTCTGTGTCTCTGAGTCACATTTTGGAAAGTCCCTGAGCTTGAAATAGCCCTGTTTGCATCTGGTTCTTATCCTGGTGTTTGCTTTTGCAGTTTCCCTGCTGTGGCCCTTTAATATCTTTGCAAATTTCTGCTGCATTCCTCCTTTGTAACTCAGCACGTTTGGGCTTCTTCAGCCCTTGCAAGGAAGCTGGATGGGGAAGAGGGGAGCTGTCGGTGAACGCTTGCCGAGTGCAACTGCTGAACAGCTTCGACTGGAAAATACTGTGTTCTAATGCTACTTCATCTTTCATGGTGGTAACTGGATGAAATCACTTCGTTTTTGGCCTGAGCAGTGCTCTAAACTGGGCTGAGTGGGCAGTGGAAAGCGTCTCTCCGGATTTTATCCTGCTGCTTTTTCTGAAGGAAGCATGGTGTTGGGTTTGGGAAACCTGGCTGTGGGAAGGCAGAGCCAGGGTTGGGGTGGGCATGCAGCAGGTTCCCTCCGGACCTGAGTCCTCCCACCGTTGTGGGGACGTGGTGAGGATTGTGGCATGAAAAGCTGCAGGGCTGGGGTCACCCCAGGCCTCTGGCTTTGTGACCGTGGTTGTATTTACAGCCTTGAATGGAATCAAATCCGTGGGCTCGAGATCATTATTTTTGGCAACGCGGTGCCTGCCCCATCAGCCCCCCTCTGACAGGAGGCTGCTCGATTGTTCTGGGCATTGCTGTAGCCTCTCGCCATCAGCCCTTCTGGAGATGATGAGCTCCAAGTAAGAAAATCCCCCTTCTTCGGCAAACTCCTCTTTCAGTTCAACCTCTGAGCGTAGGGAGGTCCCCAGAGGTGTGGGTAGACACCCCTGCTTCTCCTCCTCTCACAAGGGCTGGATTTGAGTGTTGAAGGCTCCTGGGTATGATCACAGAATCACCTTCTCCCTTCCTCTGAAGACTTGGCTCTCTCCACAGAACTGCTGGGAGACTTTTCTCCTGCACACACAGTCTGACCCTGTCAGGTGCTCAGAATGAAGGTGATGCTGTCAGTGCTCAGTGCTTTTTTTTTTTTGCTCTCTTCACTGCTGCTTTTTTATTTCCTGTGTTTGTAAGAAAGCAGAAAGAAAAGAATTCTCAAGTTTTATGTTTTTATATGCACTATTCCCAGCCCACACCCAAATGAGCTGCTTCTACTGCTGCATCCTAACCCAGGCAGGGCCTGAAGGGTGTAGCTTCCAGCTCTCTTATGACAGATTCAGTGACGGGACTGCAAAGTGGGGGAACTGGGATGCAATTATAGACTGGCAGCTGCCGGGCGTGCCTTCTGCGGGGAGAGGGGAGATCCTTCCCTGGCGCTGCCTGCCTGCGAAGATGGAACAGCAGATCTGCTCCTGGGAATCCTCCGTGCACTGCAGATGAAAGCCCTTCTCTTCCACGGTTTGCATTCCATTTATGGCAAACTGCTGCAGTGCCTCCACATCACGTTCCCAGCCCAGCCTCTTGCTGACCAATAATGTCTGTGCTCCGGCCCTTCAGCCGGCTGTCGCCGAACGGAAAGCGTCGCTGCCTTTCTCAGGTGGGAAGAAACCCTGCAAAGCTCTGGTGGAACCTGTTAAAGCTTGCATAGAATGTTAGCTATTTCTTTCCAGTGTGGTAAAGCAAGTTTTTGTACGGCCTGTATTTTCAGTCAGCTTTTTCCCCCCCCCCCGCTCCAAATGCTGGTGGGTTGGCTGTGAATGCAGCTGCTACAGCGTCGACCCCGAGTTGTGCCACTTCAGGGCAGCCTCGAGATTCTTGCAGCAAACCCTGTTCCAGTTCAGGGATCACAGAGAGGTAGATGTCCAAGAACAAAGGCTCAGTGTTACAACTTTTCAAGGCTGCCTTTTCATCCCATCTCCTGGGTTAAGGGGCAGTGCTGCTAATTCCAAATCAGCTCTTTAGGTGCCGAGATGAGCGGTGTCTCTACGGGACCAGCAAGGATTTCTTTGCTCAAAAAGTGATGGGTGCAGAGAATAAAGATCTGAGGGGGGAGGAGGGGTTACCAAGGCTCAGCCTTTTCCTTGTGGGTGAATTCCTTTCTGTGTTTTTGGGTAATACTCTGGAGACTCTTTACTGGGAGACCTCACGTAGAGGGAGAAACCGGTGTGCAGGTAACCGAGGGGCAGCAGTCACTGGTGCTGTCACCTTTCATCTGACTGGAGCCCTGTGTGTCAAACCAAACGGGTGCTCCTGGCTCGTCAGACTCAGTCCCAGATGGATCACAGGCTTTTCCTTGGCAAATAACAACGCTCGTGCCTGATTTGTCTGGAGTGGAAGACAAGTGCAAGGCAAGAAAGAGACCCTCTGGGGACAAGGAGTGGTACCATTTCGCATGCACAACGGCTGCACGTTGTTTTGGGCTTAAATAATCCCGCAGATAGATCATCCTGAGGGGAAGGGAATCACAGGATTTAGTAAAGTTCATCCCCAGTGTAACTGGTATTACGAAGGGGAGGTGCAGTGCTGTTGCTCGATGGATTTCAGCTTTGTATGCCAATCCAGTCACAGAAAAGCAATAGGAAATCTCATCTTGACTCTCTTCTCTTGTAGCCTGCGTCGATAGTTAATAGATTTTTCCTGTTTGAACTGAGTTTCTCGGGATTATTTTTATTTCATTTTATTTTATTTTTTTGTCAGAACTACTTCAGACCCAGAACAGTTATTTTATGGGCATATAGTGGCTCTTGGAAACAGCTGCCAGGGTAGTTTATTTTAGCTCCATGTCTCCAGAAAAGTGTCCTGAGAACAAATGCAGCTTTAGAATTTATTTCAGGGCTACAGAAAATATGAATTACAGATTTCAGTGTTTCCCTGGCCTGGAACACGACGCAACACACAGCACCTTCTGCAGGTGGGACATCCAGAAGTGAGGGTTGTGAAGAAGGAAGGCTCAAACCCTCTGCCCCTCCAAATCACCCTGGCTGCAAGCACCCGGGTGGTACGTGGAAGAGCATTGGGTGGCCAAGGATGTGGCAATGCTGGGGACCTTCCAGCAGCCCGGTGTGGTCAGGGCTGGTCCCTGGCTGTGTTTGAATTTCACAGATGTGTCCCAGTAGACCCTGGGGGAAGGTGTGTGGTGTGGAGAGCATCGTGGCACTGGGTGGCCCCACTTCATGGCTGCAGCTCAGCTGCTCCATCAGCTCAACTGCTTCATCAGCTCAACTGCCCCATCAGCTCAACTGCTCCATCAGCTCAACTGCCCCATCAGCTCAGCTGCTCCATCAGCTCAACTGCTTCATCAGCTCAACTGCCCCATCAGCTCAGCTGCTCCATCAGCTCAGCCTCATGTAGCTGGAGATGCCAACGTGCTCTCCAGTCTGTGCCTGCTTGGGGGAGATAGGGCCGTTTGGCTACGAATGAAAGAAGTCAGCTGAATGGGAAGTCATTCGGTGATGTACAAGAGTGTGGTAAAGCTGATGTGGAAAATGACAGCTAGGACTTTGAGGACACGGTTTTGGGATAATTTGTTCCAAAAATACCAAGTACTCTCCCTCATCCTTCAAGTTGCATTAGAATTCTGATCTCCCATGAGGGATTCTCCTTTCCCTCTCCTCTGCAGTCGTGCCATGGGCTCACATCACCCAAGAGCAACACTCTGCACCTCTGGCTTCAGATCCCAGTTTGTTGCCTGTTTTTGTATGCTGCAGGTTGGAGATTGACAGTACTGCTTAAATTTATTTTACCAGTGTCACACTCCGTGGGTGAAGATTCTCAACACAGATAAAAGGGGAGGTTGTATTTTTCCCCTCAAATATTTAACTCGAGGCTTCATTCTCTTCCTGGAGCATCATTTTCTTGGGTGTGGGTCCTCCCCTCTAGTTAAAGCAATTGTATTGAAACAGAGGTGTCACTTCCAAAGGAAGGGAGAGGGCAGCCATCAGGAGAGTGATCAAGACCATAGCTTTAAGTGCAGGAAATGTCCTGTTTCATGTAGATATAGGAAATATCATAGAATCCTAGAATGGTGGGGTTTGGAAGGGACCTCTGGAGATCATCGAGTCCAACCCCCCTGCCAGAGCAGGGTCACCCAGGGCAGCCCACACAGGAACAGAGCCAGGGGGGCCTGGAAAGTCTCCAGAGAAGGAGACTCCACAACCTCTCTGGGCAGCCAGGGCCAGCCTCTGGCACTCTCACAGTGAAGAAGTTTTCCCTCATGTTGAGGTGGGACTTCTTGGGTCTCCCCTTGCTGCCATCACCTCTCATCCTATCCCAAGGCACCACTGACAAGAGCCTGGCCCCTTCCACTTGACCCCCACCCTGCAGATACTTGTAACCATTCATCAGATTCCCATGTTATTCTATAGTACAGTTGTGCCCTTCTACTCAAAGATGAGAAGAAACCTCCAGGTGATCTTGCCCCGACACGCGCTGCAGCGTGAAGGGGACATCCGGGCGGTCTCGGGGGGTTTGTGCCCAGTGGCTGTGGAAATGCTGATGGGAGATGATTTTTATTTGTCTTGCACGGCTTTCTGACAGCTGCCTGAAAACCAGAGCAGAGCAGGCTGCTGGCTCTCGCTGAGGAATATCCCCAGCAGACAGAAACAGGCCGATCTAAACCCTGACCTGGAATATTCGGAACAGCAGGATGGGAGGACGGCAGCGTGGTGCAGGAAGAGTCGGGTTTCCATCTTGCACAGGGGAAAACTTGAAAGTAAACTGAACAAAACGGCAGAAGGAAACCTGTAAATGAGGCACCTTTGTCGAGGGAACGATGAAAGCCGCGCGTTGGGCCTCATTCTGCTGCCTTTCCCCTGGCCAGTAAGGATGCTAATTCTTACGCTACCCCTTCTCTTTAGAATGAGTTATTGTCCATCCGGACGCGGTTTGTCCATCTGTGAGGCATCTGCATTGGATGACTAATTAACTTTTAATTAGTAGGGAATAGAAAGCTCCAGTTTTGTCCTGGTTTAACGCTCCGACTGCGAGTTCTGGGCTGCAGTGTTGATTTTGGAGCTTCCCAACCCCTCCCCGGCAGGAACGTGACCGCGGAGGGATGGGGTGAGGATTCGCTTTAGGACTGGATGGGAGGGGAAGTAAAACCTTGCAATTTAGAGCTGTTCAACTCCACCTTAGTGACTAAGCTGGGCTTTGTCACCCTGCTAATTGCGATTGAGACACTCCGGTCTGGCCCCACGGGTTAGCCCAGTTTCACTCGCTGTTTGGACACCCCAGAAACTGAGACGAGTGGGAAAAGATCACCCTTGTGTGCAAGTTCTGTAAACGTGCATCTAAAACGTCCCAATTCCCTCGTTGTGCGGCAGAGTCAGGCTCCAGGCTGCTGGGAGAGGTGGAGGGTGGGGTGATGAGTGCAACAGATGGAGGCTGGAAAGATCAAGGTCCTGCCACAGCCTCCTCCGGCAGCGGGGTGCCTGTCACTACCTTCTTGTGTGTCTGGACTTAATTTCCATACCTTTAAAAGGGAATGCAGAAATATCACCAGGCAGAATTAGACCTCTCCAAACTCTGGTTTGTTTGGGGTTTTTTTTTCCCTTCCCCTCCTCCTGCAGTCAGGGGATGATGAGTCCCCTCCTTCCTCATCCTGAGGTATCACACAGAAACCTGATCTCGAAGTGAGTTCCTTAGAGAAGGACAGTCTGGCAGCCCCGTGAGCTCCTTAGAGAAGGACAGTCTGGCAGTTCCATGAGCTCCTTAGAGAAGGACAGTCTGGCAGCCCCGTTTCCCTCTCCCCACAGCGATGCCGCGTTGCCCCCACCAGTGAAGATGCTGGGTGGCAGGAGAAGTGAAAGCCACTGCTCTTCCAAGCACCCTTTCCCGGCTCTGGGTCAGGAAAATTACCCTGTTGCCAAGCAATGTGCAAAAAAGGGGTAATATTTCAGATCAAGGGAGAGATAACCCAAGTGCAGTAATACTCAGAATGTTTTGTATGCGGTTGTTCTCCTGCGCTTAGCTAGGAAGTGTTTGATGGTGAAGCTGCCCGTGGAGCTGGAGCAGACGTGTGCTGAAGGTGGGTTAACTCCCGGCACTTGGTGACTCCGTCAGTAGCTGCTTCGGGTGGGTGTGAGTCTGGGTGAGGACACAGCCCTCGGGGTGGTACTGGTTTGTTAATGGTGCCTTACTGGAGCTGATCCGGAGCCCATACCTGCGCTGATGCTTTGTCAGCAAAGAAAAGCATAAATTTGCAACCTTAGAGTTGCAGGACTGTGTGTAGGGTGTGAGAGCTACGAAGTCAGCTCAGCTGCTGCCTGTTGGAGGGCAGTTCTCAAACGACCATCTGGTGACCATCAGCGGGACAGGAGGGACAGCCACTTGCAGTGAACTGTCTCTGAGAGGCTGCAGAGCAGCTCTCCAAGGAGCCAGCGTGTGCAGCAGCACCTCAGCTCGGCAGAGAGCTGCCTGGAACTTCGTTGAGAGGGGCACATGCTTTCCCCACCCCTTCTCCTTTCCTCCCAGCTCCTCTGCCCTCCTCCTCCCACCCCAGACGCTCGTTTCCATGCCTGTACGTTACACAAGCTCCGCTTCTCGCCGCTCCAAACAGGCTTAGGAGCAAACAACAGGAACCCTGTTGTGCCACATGAGCGTGTCCTCCCTTTCATGGCATCGAACTGCTCCGTGTCCTGTACACCACCTCCCGTTGTCGCAGCCGCTACACACGGGCTGGAATTGAAGCTTTGCCAAGTGCCATCGATTTGCCTCCGACCTCCCGCTCACTGCCCTCCAGGCCTTGGGAGCTCCTGAGTTACTTTCTTTTCTTCCCCCTGCCCTGGCTCTTTTTTTTTTTTTTTCCCTTTTTCCCCTACAAGTGGCAGCCCAAATCCCAAGCTGAAAGTGAATCGCTGCTGCTGGCTGCCCTCCAGCATTCCTCTTGGAGCGAGTCAGGATCTGGAATGTCAGAAGGCAGCGGCGGGAGGGACCGGAGAAGCTTGCGCGTGGGTAACGGCGCCCGGGAGGAGGAGGAGGAGAAGGAGGAGGAGGAGGAGGACGGAACAAAACACAACTTCATCTGGACTGCCCCTTTCCAAACCAGCTCTTGTTCCTGATTTATGCTTTCGCGTTCCGCTCCGAGCGTGCGGCTCTGTGCGGGGACGGCAGCGAGCGAGCGGCAGCGCTCCGGAGTGACACAGCTTTGGGGTTGCAGCTCTCTTGGGTTACTTTCTTTCTCTTTTTTCTTTTTTGGGGGGGGGATTGGTTGTTTTTTTTTTGGCAAAAACTTTGTGGCTAGATAAACTCAGCCACTTTTCCAGCTCTCTCTCTTGAGCCGGGGAGTTTTCGCCTCCTGCAGTTTTAGGGGGAGCTCGCCCTGGTCCCGTGGCACACGCCCTGGCTGAGGGGAGATGTCCTTTTGTGGAGAAGTCGGGACGGGGCCCGGCCGGTGAGGCTGGCGCGGAGCAACGCCCGGGGCCGGAGCGCAGCGAAGTCCTTCGCTCTTCCTCCTCATCTTCTCGGACAAGAAACATTGCGGAGCCTCAGCTCTCCCTGCAGCAGATTAATGCCGAAAATTACACACCCTAACCAGCAGGGTTTCATTACCAGAGCTGTGAATAGTTTAATTAGTTTGTTCTGACCTTGGAAGAAGGACCTGCCCAGCGCCGTAGAGCGACGGGAGAGCAAGACTTGGGTTGCTTCTCAAAGACACCCAGCCCGCGAGGCCATGGCGTCCCTGTACACCCGGAGTAAGGAATACACCCGCAACAGGAAGGCTCAGTCAGATTCTCCCCCGTCCTCTCCTTCCCCGATCGCAAAGACACTCAGAGTAAGCAGCCTTTTCCTTTCTGTATTACACGGAGACCTGCTGGGCACGTGCTCTGAGCAGAGACCGGCAGTGGTGGTGGTGGTTTTGTTCTCTTACCCTTGGAGACCCGCGTCTGTGGTCGGCTTTGGAAAGAGGATGGTTTGAGTGAAAGTTGGGAAGGTGCCTCTGCAGCAACAGGTTTGAAGCAAGCTGCCGGAGCCCTGGCCCCAGGGTTAGCCACGTTCATGGCTGGAGGGAGTTGCTGTGGTGGTAGTTTTCCCCCAGCCTGCTTTCCGCGGAAGCGTCTCTCCTGCTGGGCTGCTGCTGGACAAAAACCTCGCCGGTGGAAATGAGGCAAAACCTGAGCAGCTTGTTAAACTGCTGCTGAGACGAGGTTTGCTGTCCAGCTTCCACCCGTGGGGCTGTGCTGACCTGTTAGGGCAATAATTTCGTACAGCATAGTTCAGTAATTTCTTACAGCATAGTGCAGTAATTTCATATAGCATAGTGCAGTAATTTCATACAGCATAGTGCAGTAATTTCATATAGCTTAGTTCAATAATTTCATATAGCATAGTGCAGTAATTTCATATAGCTTAGTCCAATAATTTCATATAGCATAGTGCAGTAATTTCATATAGCTTAGTCCAATAATTTCATACAGCTTAGTTCAATAATTTCATATAGCATAGTGCAATAATTTCATATAGCATAGTTCAGTAATTTCATACAGCATAGTGCAGTAATTTCATATAACTTAGTTCAATAATTTCATATAGCATAGTGCAGTAATTTCATATAGCTTAGTCCAATAATTTCATACAGCGTAGTGCAGTAATTTCATACAGCATAGTTCAGTAATTTCATATAACTTAGTTCAATAATTTCATATAGCATAGTGCAGTAATTTCATATAGCTTAGTTCAATAATTTCATACAGCATAGTGCAGTAATTTCATATAGCATAATCCAGTAATTTCATACAGCATAGTGCAGTAATTTCATACAGCATAATCCAGTAATTTCACATAGCATAGTGCAGTAATTTCATATAGCATAATCCAATAATTTCATACAGCATAGTGCAGTAATTTCAACACCAAAACCAACCCCAAACTGAAGCAAGCCACCTGTAGCAGGAGGCAAGGCAAGGTAGGTAGTTACTGAGCCCTCCCCACACCAGAGCTGCCGTCCCCACCTACGAAGGTGTTTGAGAGCTGGGGATGTTTCGTAGCAGCCTTGCTGCGAGTTCCAGAGTCCTGGGAACGGCTGTCGGGAAGCTCTCCGGGTCCCTGTCGTTATACGGGCAGTCTCTTCCCTGTCAAGAAACATTGTCATGCTAGAGTCAAAGCCTGGAGGAATTAAGTTTGTAAAAGGCAGGCTAATTTTAGAGGTAAGCATTAAATTAATCTGAGTGCCGGTGTTCGCTCAACTCGGATGCGCGTTCTCTGCTCCTGTTGAAGTGACAGAACTCGGTCTGGAAAAAGCTTTGCCCAGAATCAGTGGAAGGGCTTTAACCTGCAGGGCTGGGGAACTTCAGCCTCAGCAGCTTTCGCTGCTGCTGGTTTCCCCTGGGGAGCAGGAGTCTGTGCTTCCCTCCCGTCTGCAGTCGGGTATCTCCGGGAAGGTTTGGGATCCTCTAGAACTATCCCGTGTGCTCAGATGGACTTTGTTCCTCAGACCTGCCCCAGTATTGCCCAGCCAGCCCAGCAGCAGGTGGGGAACCTTTCCAGTGTGCTCTTACTCATAAAGCTGAAAAATATTTCCATTTCTTTCAAAACCTAATTTTTTATCTTTTTTTTTTTTTAAGATAGCTGCGTTCAGCTTGCACAGACTGACTCAGTTTACCCCTTTTTGTGCATCTGAGCACACAGACAAGGGAAGACACCTCACAGGAGCTGTGAGTGCTGTGCTCACAGCACAGACCTCTCCGCTCCCATGCAGCTGAAGGGAGGTGCTGCCTTTCCCTGCCCATGCCCATGCTGGGATTGCAGGCTCTTGGTGGGGGGCCCGTAGGTGTCGGAGGAGGCAGTGACAGCATTCAGGGGGGTAGAGAAAGGTGCCTGGAGCAAAGCTTCCATCACCTTCTCCTGGCAGTGGTGTTTTGGTGAGAGCAAAGAAGCAAAGGAGATGGTGGTGGGTTTGGAGTGGTGCTGGCAATGCCAGTGCAGCGCTGCGGGAGAAGCCAGGCTGGGGGTGCAGCAGCAGCAGCAGCAGCAGCAGCAGCAGCTCACGAGTCAGTGTAGGAAGCAGTGCTGGTGCTCTCTGGGTTATGGAAAAATAGCCTGTGCCTGAAGAGGCTAATTAGGGAAGGATTTACTTCAGGCTAACACGAAATATCTAAGTTAACTCTTTCTTCAGGACGACATCAGTCTGCCAGGGGTGAGAGAAATGATGGAATGGGATTTTCTATGGATTTGTCCCACATCTGGTGTCATCCCCACCCACTCCCCATGCCCGCGGCCCTTGCTGCTGGCTGCCACTCGCCTTAATAAAACAGGTCGGAATGTGATATCTCAGAGTCTTTTCTCTTTCCATCCAGTCAAGATTGATACCAGCAGACCTGTGGGCTCTAAACGTTCCCAGCTGAGCAGGGGTGTGAAAACACATGAGCAGGCCGGGAGCCTCAGGTGGAAAAAAAAAAACCAAACCCTCCTGGAGAACCAGACAAAGCAAAGAAGGTTTTACTTAAGAGAGGTATCGGTGCCAAACAGCTGCATTCGCCTGTCGTTTGCAAAGCAGTTCCCCTTGGCACTCCCTGCTGCTCGTAGTGCTCCCCTGAGGTGTTAGAGTAATACTGCATGTGGTTTATTCCACCTTTACTTGGTGGGATCTCCCCAAACTCAGAAGGGTGAGCACTCTGCAGGGAACTCCTACAAGTCGTAAAGCCGTATCCTTGAGCAGGGTGTGCGAGCAAAAGGCAGCAGAGGAGGTTCTGGGGAGAGAGAGAGGCTGGTGATGGTGGTGGTGTCACCATCTCCACGTGTGAGTTGAGCACTGTCCTGCTGCCCCTGAACCTCCACGAGCTGAAATGCTTAATTGCTTGGGTGACAAGAGAACAGCCCAGAGTTAAGCACTAATACAGAAGTCTCCGAGTAAATCCTGTTAAATCACCCAGGCTAAACCTTCCCAGTTCCACATTTCCAGTGGCTTTAATGAGAACCTTGCTAAAAACAGGCACCTCAAATCCCTTTGAAGTAATTCAGATCGTCCCGTTGCTTGGCAAAAGCTTCTGGTTTTGTGGCAGCAGGTACCTTTTCATCGCAAGTTTTGCACCATACTGCTTTAGCTCAAGGTTCTTCTTCCTCAGGAAAATATTATTCACATCGTCAGCTCCAAGGGTGTCATCGAGCAGCCCGTGGTGTAAAAGCTGTCATTGAGTAAGAAAGGAAATAAATGTCAGGATTGGAAGGATGAGGGTGAAAGCAAGGACTGAATTTTTTTATTGTTTTATTTTAAATCCTATTTCTGCTGGTCAGGTTGGTTTCTTATAGGAAATCCCCTGCAGTTTGTGTTCAGGCTCATCCAGCCATTCGCTGTGGTTCTTCATAACCCTTGAGTTTCTGGGGAGGAAAACGAAAGCCAAGGAGAACCTTCTCCCCTGCCTTGCTGCAGGGGTTGTAATCACAGCTTTTCAGTTGTTGCCCACCTCTCTGCCAACCACCCTTCCTCTCTGGTGCAGAATGCTCTTTCTTGTCATCCGGTATTTCTTGCTGCAGAAAAGCCCATCACAACCTAAACCCCCTCACTGGCACGAGGCGTGTGCTGCTGGTTCAGCAGCGGCCGCATCACCAGCTGCATCACTTGGTGGTTCTTCCTCCAGACTCCACGTAATTCTTCTGGCCGTATCCACGGTGTCACTGCCAGGCTTTATCCCTCTGATGGCAGATCACTCCCTCTGATGGCAGATCACTCCCTCATTAAGCCACTCTCGGGGCTAATGACTTAAGCTTCCCAGATGAATTTTTGTCAGCGAGGGCATGGCAATAAACTTTGAAGTACACTCAGTGGTCTGTACTGGTTCATTTTATTCTGCCTTTCATAGAATCCTAGAACCATAGAATGGTGGGGGTTGGAAGGGAACTCTGGAGATCATCAAGTCCAACCCCCCTGCCAGAGCAGGGTCACCCAGGGCAGCCCACACAGGAACAGAGCCAGGGGGGGCTGGAAAGTCTCCAGAGAAGGAGACTCCACAACCTCTCTGGGCAGCCTGGGCCAGGCTCTGTCACCCTCACAGCAGAGAAGTTTCTCCTCATGTTAAGGTAGAACTTCCTGGGTTCTGGCTTATACCCATTATTCCTTGTCGTATTAGTGGGCATCACTGAAAAGAGCCTGGCCCCTTCCACTTGACACCCACCCCTCAAATCTTGACAGACATTAATAAGATTCCCTCTCAGGCTTCTCAAGACTAAACAGCCCCAGGGCTCTCAGCCTTTCTTCATAGGAGAGATGTTCCAGTCCCTTCATCATCCTTGTAGCCTCCCTTGGACTCTCTCCAGTAGATCCCTGTCTCTCTGGAACTGGGGAGCCCAAAACTGGACACAGTATTCCAGGTGTGGTCTCACCAGGGCAGGGTAGAGGGGGAGGAGAACCTCCCTAGACCTTCTGGACCCAGTTTTCTTAATTCACCCCAGGATATCATTGGCCCTTTTGGCCACAAGGGCCCATTGCTGTCCCAATAACTTCCTATCCACTAGGACTCCAAGGTCTTTCTCCATGGAGCTGTTTCCCAACAGGATGACCCCTAATCTGTACTGGTGCCTGGTGTTATTCCTTCCCAGATGCAGGACTCTGCTCTTGAACTTCATGAGGTTCACCTTTGCCCAGCTCTCCAGCCTGTCCAGATCTCCCTGGATGGCAGCACAGCCTTCTCTGGTGTCTCAGCCACTCCTCCCCATTCCGTATCATCAATGAACTTGCTGAGGCTCCACTCTATCCCCTCATCCAGTTCAGAACTGGACCCAGTACTGACCCCTGGGGAACACCACTGGCCACAGGCCTCCAACTTGATTCTGTGCCACTGATCACAACCCTCTGACCATTGTTGATCAGTTCCAGGAGCCACTACCCAGCCCAGACTGAAGTGTCCCATACAAGGGGTGAGGTATGCAGTGTTGCTCTCCACCAGTTCCATCCTTGCATCGAATGGGTAAGACAGAGCTGCTCTTCTTGATCCTGCTGTGACTCAGTGGTGGTTCTGCTCTCACACCCTGACCTTCTAGCTCTGGGCTGCTTTCCACAGACTGCCAAAATCCTCATTCCACGTCCTTGACCACCTTTCCCTTTCAAGTAAAGGCTTCTATAGTATCCTGGGTTTCTGTCGTACGCAGTATTACCCTTTAATGTGCCTGTGTTGAATTCCACTGGCATTCCCTGACAGGTTCTTCTGAAGTAAAGACAACTCAAGTGTCATCGTTTTCCCAGTTTTGACAATCCACTCAGTGCTGTTTGTTCTGTTGGGGGGGTCATTCTGTGGTGTAGAGGAATACACCTCAGCCTGTTTGTCCACAATTACACAACAATGTCAGGAATCCAGTGCATTTCCCCACTCCTTTCATAATAAGCCTTAGTTTTAATTAATTTAAGAGCAGCTTTCATTTGTAAAAACAGGCAATATTCTCACAGAGGACCAACTGCAGTAATTCCATTAACTTCAAGATTCATTCAGCTTTTCCCAGAACTGTTTTTGGAGACAGCTGGCTACTTTGTTTTCAAAAAACCAGTTTCCAAAATCAGGAAATTCTTCAAATGCTTTGTTCTGTGAGGTTGCTGCACAGACAGCTACAGGCGTGGGTATGGCATATGCCACTCAACCCAACAAGTGCCAAGGCTTTGAATCAAAATAGAGCAGGAAAAACTGAATCTTGAAGGAGTTAAACTACAGGCTGCATTTTATACAGGTTATTTTAATTGTATTTATACAGGTTATTTTAATTTATTTATTTTTTTTGGTAATAAGCAGTGTTCTTTTTACCCCTGGGGTGCTACCAGAGCTTGTGGGGTAACTGCTTCCCTACTGTTCAGCTGTCTTTCTTCCCAGCTCTAGGAAAGGGAACCTTTCTTCTGGAGGATTTGGAAGATGTTATCTCAGAGTTTGTGTTTCATGTTTTCAGAGGGATTTTTCTGTTTAGAGGTGGTGCTAAAGGAAAAGCACAAGGCAGAATTCCAAGAATTATAATATCTTTATGTTTTCAAAGAAAAGAACAGAGGATTTTTTTCTCTTTAGAGGTGATGCTAAAGGAAGAGCTCGAAGGCAGAATTCCCCAAATTAAAATATATATATTTTTTCAAAGAAACAGAGGAATTTTTCTGTTTAGAGGTGGTGCTAAGGGAAAAGCACAAAGGCAGAATTCCCAGAATTGTAATACCTCTGTGCTTTCAAAGAAAAGAACAGAGGAATATTTCTTTTAGAGGTGATGCTAAAAGTAAAGCACGAAGGCAGAATTCCCAGAATTATAATATCTTTATGTTTTCAAAGAAAAGAGGAATATTTCTCTGGAGGAGTTTTTCTGTTTAGAGGTGGTGCTAAAGGAAAAGCACAAAGGCAGAATTCCTAGAATTATAATAACTTTATGTTTTCAAAGAACAGAGGAATATTTCTCTTTAGAGGTGGTGCTAAAGGAGAAGCAGGAAGGCAGAATTCCCCAAATAATAATACCGGGCTGATTTTTCTCGTCAAGTTCACCGTGGTGAATGGAAGGGAGGAGAAAGTGCCCCTTAGTCTGTGTTTTAAAAATAAACCCTGAGCTCAGGCGAGGTGAATCTGTGCTGGGAGAGCCCGAGGTGCGGGCTGTGCGGGGGGTTGCGAGCGGCTGCGGCCGTCGCTCAGGCCCGGCCGGTTCCCCCTCTGCCGCTGCGGGGATGCCGGGCAGGGATCTACAGGGGCTGGATCACTGGGCCAAGGACAGTTCCATGAGCTTCACTAAGGCCCAGTGCTGGGTCCTGCCCTTGGGCCACACCAACCCCCAGCAGCTCCAGGCTGGAGAGCTGCAGGCAGAGAAGGAGCTGGG
>WUAM01000071.1:969812-985421 GCA_024336885.1 Actenoides hombroni | reverse complement strand
AGTTGGCCGGACCCCCGGGCCCGGAGCCGCTGCGTGGGGCGAGCGGTCCCCGTGCCGAGCCCCGGAGGAGGCAGCTGCCTGGGTGTTGCCCTCCATGTTGGCATTGTGGTGGCGAGACCTCTGCTCGCCCGCCCCCCGCTCCCCGCCGGCCTTGCTCGGGCCCTGCCCGCGCCCTGCCCGGGTTTAGTGCGGGGAGCTGGCTCCCCAAGTTGAACGCCGCCAAACTCCGCAGCTCTGAGTTTGGCCGGTGTCTTTGCGAGCTGAATCCTAGACAGACATGGCCACCATTTTAGAATGCAATACACAGTGGGAAGAGTAATAAGCCTTCATCTTCATCATCATCATCTCGACTGATGGTGTAATAAGCTCAAAACTGGGCTGTGAATTCCGATTCCCTTTTGTTGGTCGACTCCATTTACTGAGAAATCCTATGAAGATCTTAGAACCTCAGTTTCTGTGGTCATAATTGTTAGTTTGTTTAAAGGGATGAACACCCACACTGGTGAGTAGAGGAGCTTCTCAGGGTGAAAACCTAATTAACAAATATACGTGATTCACCTTCATTTTGAGTGAATTGCTCTTTCTCTGAGCGGAGGGCGGTGCAGCTGCCTTGAGATAGTTGACTGCAACAACTAGAACCTTAAACAGCAACCGAGAGCCTAAAATCCCATCCAGCGCAAGGTGATGCTGACAAAACCTTTCTGCCGAGTTAAGTTTCGTCAGCGAGACTTTGAGTGCAGAGGAATAATGCTCCGAAACACATGCTCCTCAGCTTCATGTTTTGATTGTTGCCGGGACTCCTGTTGGTTACCATCCTTTTCCTTCCAAATGGAAATAGAAGCAACTCGCTGCGTTCCCCGTCGGAGCTGATAGAAGCGTTTGTAGCCGATCGAGTAACGCGAGTCTCGCCGGAGAGGAAGGTGTTCCTGCTCTCTGGAGGAAGGCTCCTGGTTTGCAGTGGTAGGAATGCACACCAGAAATGCTCTTTAATTTCTCTCTAGGTAGAATGTGCTGGTGGCCCCCTCGCATGCGGTGTAGCCAAATGCTGACATAGTTAAAGGGGGGGAGATGGTTTTCATTATACAGTCAGTGCTGAACTTATGTAAGATTTTTGAGCAGAACAAGCTTTCTGGGCTGTTTATTGTCAGCAGTGGTTCAGGCACTGCGAGCAGAACGGTGCTTTTATGAAGATTTTTTTTTTTTCTATTGTGATTTGGTTTTGTTTTTTTTAAAAAAAGTCATCTGTGTTTCTTGGCTGCTTGTGTAAAAAGCTCAGCCCCTTTAATAGAGGTTTCTTGTAAGCTGTATGATCTGTTAGAGGCTCAGGAATCAATAGCTCTCCTAAGGAAGGAATTAATACAGCTGCGTTTTCCACATCTCTCTCCTCCTCCCTGACTAAAGAGCTGCTGTCTCTGTGTGCACCATCATACGTCGCACCGAACGTACTTAGAAGTAGGATGAAAATAGTTGGAGCTGCTGAGGGCTGAACACCCGATAGTTGTTCGGGGCCTTGCTTTCAGGAGAGCTTGGCTACCAGGGCTCTTACCCACCCGAGAGCTTTTCTCGGGTGGCTGGTGCAAGCGCGGCCGCTCGCTCAGCAGCCTGGCGCATAGAGGGAGCTCTTCCAGACCTGCCGGCAAAAGCCTTGGAGTTGACGTAGTTCCTGGCCTTCCTCCTGGAGGGGAGGCACAATGAATATTCAGTTATTGTCCCTTTCTGTGTAATCAAGTGGTTTATAGTCCCTCAGCTACGGACTGTGCTGACCTTTTCACAAAACCGTGTACGTTCCGGCCGAGCGCGTCGGTCGGCTTCGGCTGAGCTTGGAAAGCTTCGTGCATCCAAGTGAATCTTTGAATCCTTCACCTGGGTTGTTGGGCTGGTTCCGTGTGGGCAGGCAGATCTGTGAACTGTCGGGATCTCTGCCGGGAAATGAATTAAAAGTTTGATTGCTGGGCTTGTGTTATTTTAGGTTAAACTCTGCTGCGTAATGATCAGCAGATGAGTTTGTGCTTTTGTATTTAAACTGCAGGAGGGAGTAACGCTGTGGATGCTGGTGGTGCCCGACTGTAGCTTCACAATTTGGTCGTGAAGAAGTCCTTTCTCCTAAGCTAGCTTTGGTGGTTCAGCATCATAGGATGGTAGGGGTTGGAAGGGACCTCTGGAGATTGAATCCAACCCCCCTGCCAGAGCAGGGTCACCCAGGGCAGCCCACACAGGAACAGAGCCAGGGGGGGCTGGAAAGTCTGCAGAGAAGGAGACTCCACAACCTCTCTGGGCAGCCTGGGCCAGGCTCTGTCCCTCTCACAGGGAAGTTCTTCCTCATGTTGAGGTGGAACTTCTGTGTTTCCCCTTGCTGCCATCACCTCTCATCCTATCCCAGGGCACCACTGACAAGAGCCTGGCTCCTTCCACTTGACTCCCACCCTGCAGATATTTGTAACCATTCATAAGATCCCTTCTCAGGCTAAACACCCCCAGGGCTCTCAGCCTTTTCTCATCAGAGATGTTCCAGTCCCTTCAGCATCTTTGTAGCCTCTGCTGGACTCTCTCCAGTATTTCCCTGTCCTTCTTGAACTGGGGAGCCCAGAAGTGGACACAATACTGCAGATGTGGTCTCACTCGTGCAGAGTAGAGGGTGAGGAGAACCTCCACTGACCTGCTGGACACACTTTTCTTCATGCACCCCAGGAGACCTTTGGCCTTCCTGGCCACAAGGGCCCATTGCTGTCCCATGGAGAACTCATTGTCCACCAGGACACCAAGGTCCCTCTCCATGGAGCTGCTTTCCAGGGGGTCTACCCCTGACCTGTCCCAGTGCATGGTGTTGTTCCTCCCCAGGTGTAGGACTCCACACTTACCCTTGCTGAACCTTGTACAAAGTCAGAGACTGGGGGGAGGGGGTTTGAGGAGTCAGGCTGGAGAAGAGCTGGGTGGGATTTGAAAGGAGCAAGCACAGGTACCGTTGAGTGTGTCAGTGTGGCACAAGCACACGTATCCCCACAGAGTTAGTTTTTACTGCTCCAGAATTATTTTTCCTATAATCTCCAAAACTTTCAGCCTAATCCATGAAAGGCAGCGACGTGAACAGCCACACACAGCCAGTGGCAATGCAGAGACCTTAGGGAAAGCCAACCAGATTAAGATGACCTTCATTCTGAAATGGCTGTGATGCTGAAAAGCCTCCCCCGGTGAGCAGCACCCCGCTCTCCATGAGCATCCAGAAGGGACAGGCTGGATGCCCAGTTTGTCCTCGTAGAGGGATGAAAATTTTCCTGGTTTGCAAGAAGTGAAAGGAAAAAAATCCATTTTGGAGTGACCTAAAATTGTCCTTTCTCCTCTTCAAACTAAAAGCACTCAAGAGCAACCAGGGTGTGCTGTGGTGGGAGCACAACAGGGCGGTAGCTTCAGGTACACCCAGCTGACGTAACTTAGTACTTCCATCCCTTGCCTTTGCCTCTGGGCTGCCTTCAAACACTCTACAACAATTAAACAGCTGTCTTCTTATTCCATAGGAATGAGGAGTAAAGCATCCCCACTAGTTCCCTTCACCCGGTACCCTGGGGGTGCTGGGAGCCGCCCAGCGCAACTGGGGCTGCAGCGGCCGAGGAGCAGCCTCCTTACCTGGAACCTTTTGTTTCCTCTTCCAGTTGTACGAGAGCGCCCTGGCGGAAAATCAAAAGCTGAAGTCGAAACTGCAAGAAGCCCAGCTTGAGTTGGCCGACATCAAAGCAAAGCTGGAAAAAGCAGCCCAGGTAAGGCAAAAAAAATGGCTCCTGAACTGGAGCGGCTGAGCCCCGGCCGTGACAAACCAGTGCACGCTCCAGCATGGGAAAGGATGTAACTCTTGGGAGGGAAGAGCTGCAGAGGAGATTGCTGTTTCTCACAGAAAGAAGCGTGAGTGATTCTGTCGAGGCGGAATTCTCCGGGCGCGCGCGTCTCCGCCCCGTCTCGGCCTTTGTGCAGCGTCCTGTGAGTGCCTCTCAGTTTTAATAAGTTTCTATTTTTAATTTATATAGCAGAAACAGGAGAAAACTTCGGACCGGTCCAGCATGCTGGAGATGGAGAAAAGGGTATGTGGCTGCTTTCTTCTGAGTCTCGATCGTTGCCTCGTGTTGCTCTGCAGGGCAGAGTAATTTCTTGGAGGAAAGTGTTAATTAAAAGATAAGTTATATTTTTGCCTCGTGGAGCAGTGCACAGTGATAATTGTGTTCTGACCTTTCCACCATCTTAGACTTTTCCGCTGCAAAGCAGCTTTTAGTTCTGATTTCTTTCTTCTGCTACAGGAAGCTGCAGACCAACAAGTTGTGTTGTATCCTGCTAAGGGCCTGTTGGCCCATTGTGCTTAAAAATACTCTTATAAATAAAGACTGGTTTTGGGACGGGGGGAACAAAACAAAGCATTAGCTGGGTGTCATCTTGTGATTATATTAGAAATCTAAATGTTTGAACGTTCCCTCCTCTGAGCTGAGCGCTCAGATCTGTTGCAGTAAGCTCAGCTGAACAGGCCGGGGCTGGCTCAAGCTCTGCCTTGAGTGACCACAGCTGGACAGGTTGGAAGGGACCCAAGGAGGTCTGTAGTCCATCCAAGCAGGTTCAACACTGAATTTGAACCAGGTTACTCAGGCCTTTGTTCCCTCGTTTCGTGAAGACTTCCAAGTGTTGAGTTTCCACATCTGCAATCCCTTGGTCCTGTTCTTAAATATCCTCATGGTGATATTTTTTTCTTTTTTATATATAGTCAGAACCTCCCCTGCTTCAGCTGATGGCCATTATTGCTCATTCTTCCACCACGTACCTCAGTGGCTAATTAAAGCTGGGGCCTGGCTCCAGCTTCTCAGTAATGTCTATTTACATGTTGAAGGGTCACCCGAAGTGGAGGTTCCTTCTAAGTTGTTTAATCTGAATTTCTAGGAGCTTTGCTTTAGGAGCTCAGGATCTGCCCAGCAGGCCCAGCACGTGTCACCAGCTGGTTTACCAGCTGCCCTGGCCCATCTGAGCAGCTCCTGGTTGTAACCCATGCGTTGCATTTGCTCACTAAAGAGTGAACGTCCTTGCAGAAAGATAAAACTCTTCTTTTTCTCTAAAAGAAAATATGCTCGTAAGTTTTTCTTCTAAGGTTTTTCTTCTTCCTTGTGACCATCTTTGTTATGAATCCTTGTAAACAGGAGAAGCGAGCCCTGGAGCGGAAACTCTCTGAAATGGAAGAGGAGATGAAGGTAGGAAACGATCTATTCACTCTGTTCCATCTCTTATGCTTTGTATTAATGTCTTTTGGGATTGGCACCCAGGAGCAGGATGTTAAAGATGTCCATGGGAGGAGACTCGTGGTACCTCTGAGCGTGTTCCTTTGTGCAGCCAGAACTTTAATGGCCACGTTCTCCAGACACGAAATCCTAATAAAACTGTCCTGTTATTGTTCCCCTGGTTGCACCGTCTGTTTCATTTGTTACGCTGTTTGATCCGAGAACGGCCAAGGCCATTCTCCTTAAATGCTTCCCAAAACTAACCTTTTGTGGCATCGATGAGTTGCAGTGTGCTGACCCCCTGTGCTCTGAATAGTCTGCAGCCCAAGCTAAGCCGTCGTGGTTCTCCCCGGATGGGTAAGAAGACAAAGCTGGCTTGTGAGATCACGCACGCTAGCGAGGCAAAAAACCCACCGAGCGATTGTGTTTCTGTCCTCCCTCCCTAAAGCATGGCACTGGACGGCTGTGGCAGTAAGTCAGCCCGGAGCAGATCTCAGCAAAGAGGAATTTGCTTCCTGGTGGACTGTGCAGCATGGCTTTACTGTCACCAGACGTCCCCCTCCGGCCGCTCCTTCGCGTTCTCCTCTCGCTCGTGGCATTGCTTCGAAGGACGGTTCTCCTCCCGCCGTGGCTTGGGTGCCCTGCGAGCACGGGGCTGGTGGGGAGCACTGCAGAGCAGGAGGCCTGAGTGCACCTCGAACTTCACACTGATGGGGCACACACAGTTTTGATGCTCGTGTTCACAGAATGTCCTCTTTGCTCTCTGCCCTGCGCTTTCCTTCCCTGTGAGCATGACCCAGGTAGGACCAAGCTACTTTAAGAAGGAAGGACCACATCTAAGAGCCGTGAGCTGTCTCGGCACCGATGGAAACGATTTTCTGCCACTCTGGAGGAGGTTCCAACTTTATGTTTCCCTTTGAAACTTCATCTGTTTACCGAGCACACATCTGTGAAAGGACCCGTTGGCTCGCGCTGCATTTTCGACTGCAATAAGCAGCAAAAGGATTTGATGGAGTCCTCCTGAAAAGGCTCTCGTTCTCTTACAGAGGAGAAAATAAGTGTGGCTGTGCTAGTCAGAAGGAGAAGGAGAAAGGACTCGGCGTGCCTGAATTCCAAATTCTTTGGTAGCAACCTTTAACTCCAGAGAGTCCTTCCTCTCGTACGGAAGTGTGGCCTTCAAGGGGAGACACAGACAGCAGCCACCGTGCAGATCACCCTGCAAACCAGCTCAGTCCGAGGAGTAAAAAGCCAGATTAGTGTCCTCTAGTGGCCTGTCAATTTTGAAATGCTTATATCGGTTCAGAAAGCAATTAGTGAAAGAAGGTACCTGTAGGAACTCTTGGACACAGCCGAAGCACCTCTGGTTCGAGCAGTCCAGAGCTGCAGTGATGGAAGCCAGGATGGTACAAAAGGAGAAGCGCTGCCAGAAGTGTGATGTGTTCTTCTCTCGCCTCGAGGGACTTGCTGGAGACGTGAGCTAAAGGAGCCTGAAAAGGAGCTGTCAGGTCCTCGTGGGTGGTGCTTACTCTTTGCTCTCTGCTGTGTCCTTGCTGCATTGAACAACCAAAGCAGCCTTTTGTTAGTGAAATAAATAGAACTGAAATTTGAAAATATCTCTTCAGGTGCTGCTACCTTTCCACTAGCTTCTGCAAAAATTCAGGCTTGTGAGTACCCAAGTGCGCGGTGACTCAGTAAAAAGACATAAAATCTCCAGAGATAAAACCATTGTACTGGCCGTGGCCTGAAGGAAAGCAGCTTTCTGTGTCCCCTTCCATCGTGCTGTGAATCGGGAGAAGCAGCCCAGTTGTGTTTGCCTGGAAGGAGATAACCTCAGCAGAGCAGCTCTGTTAATCCTGGTGTGGAAGCTGAGCCAGATAAACAAATCTATTCATTCTGGTTAGACTTTCATTCCTGCCCCTTGCACTAGCTGGAGAGCTGCTGAGCTCAAGCAGAAGGAATAAATGAGTTAAGCAAATCCACTGGTTCCTTTAACGTGGAGAGCAGCACAGGGGAAGAACCACATGTGCCAGGTTATTGGGGCCCAGGGAATACTGTGGCTTTGGGACTCTTCCCACTGATCTTCGATTTGAACCAGCCCTGCATGACTCACATCCAGCTTTTAGATCTTGGGGTGTATATGCATCAGATCCCCTGGCCAGGGCTTTCCTCTTCTTCCAGCTGACTCCTTAGGAAGAGGAGGCACAGCAGGGAAGAGGAGGCACAGCAGGGAAGAGGAGGCACAGCGGGGAAGAGGAGGCACAGCGGGGAAGAGGAGGCACAACGGGGAAGAGGAAGCACAGCAGGGAAGAGGAGGCACAGTGCTGCTCACAGGACGGTCCTGGGTCTCTGTGACAGCAACACTTTGTACTTCAGGGCATGATTGAGCTTGGTTCCTTTCCTGAGTTTGACCCCAGCTAACCAAGCAGTCAAGAAGTGGAGAGGAGCAGGACAAACTTGGTAACCTCAGGAACTCCTTGGTGCCAGAGCTGCTCCTTGCAGACAGACCGGCTCTTGCGAAGGTGACAGAGCAGTGAAGCGTTTTCCTGAGCGACTGCAGAACTTGACTGGAGATACAGCAGCTTGGCTGAGGAAGGAGAAAGAAAATGAGCATTTGCACTCAACTGACATCGGTGCCAAGTGCCTGAGGTCCCAACTTAACACAGCAATTTTTCTTGAAGGTCACAGAAGTTTTGTTATTCCGTGGCAGCACCGCTCCTTCTGGCTTCGTACATCGCGCACGCTTTGGGCATTTTTTATTTCCCCTGGTGTTGCAGGCACAAAGTCCTTTAATTGAAGGCAGGTACATGAGAAACCTGCTTTCGGTAAGCCAAGTATCAAGCAGAGTGATAAGCCATCACAGCAGTACCGTCCAGATTCTGGTCTTTGCCCTTGGCTCCAGTCCCAGCTTCCCAGCCTTTGCCGGGTTTCTTGGGTAAATAGAAGGTTGTCCTACCTGCAGCACACGCTCAGCTTTACATAAGTGATCCTCTTTATGGTCTGTGGCAGCGTGCTGAGGCCGAGCTGAGGCCAATCCTGCCATGCTGAGCTTCCATGCTGTATTGGTGTGGAGGAATAAAGGTGGTCTCTAAAATGAGCACCATCCTCTCCGTCTCGCGCAGCACGCGTCCCTCTTTGCATATGTTTGATGTTTTCTGCCTGCTGTGTTCTCTGTGATAAAACAGAGGACGTTTATTATCCGTGGTACCGGCGAAAGAAATGACTCTTCCAGTATGAACCATCCTCCCGTGACTCCTGGGTGTGGTTTATCACGGGACAGACATGTGATGTTTGTCTGTGTCCCCACCGAGCACGGGGGGAGACAGCACAGCGCGGGCAGGTGAAGTGATGGGTAGATGGCTGAGGTTTGGTGAGAGGGCATCTCGCTGCTCAGATGTCCCTGCAGCTCTCCTGCAGTTCCTTGTCCGTAGCTCTGTCTCAGGACCTGTTGATTTATCCGGTGTCAGGATGGCGTTGGCATAGTCCAAGCTGCTGTGTCAGTTGGATGCCCTCAGAGGGGCTCAAAGCCCATCCTTGCCTGGCTCCCTGCACTCCCCTGCCTTGCTTCTGTTGGTTTTGCCAGGATTTTGGATGAGGTATCTTGATTTCCTTAGTGGGGAGCAGAAGCAGTGCTTTTGGGTAGCTAAGTATCAAGTGATGGATGGAAGCTACACAAAATTCTTCTCATGTATACAGGAATGAATCCTAGGACAAAATGTTCTGGGGTGCAACGGGTTCCTTGCCAACGGCAGCCAACTCCATGTCGTGCGTGTTGAGTGGAAGTCCATCCAAGTTCTTTTTATCACAGTAGATTTGCCTGGACTGCTTCTGTTTAAGCACAGGCAGTGACCTTCCTTTGAGCACTTTCTGCTGATTAAAAGGCAGAAAGGAATCCCCAGTGGGCATTTCCCTCCATCTCCTCCCAGCCATTGCCAGCTCAGGAGGACACAGGGAAGACCGCGCTGATTTGTGGAGTTACTTTGGTTCGGGGCTGGGATTTTTGCACTTGAACTTAAAACTTACTCTTCTTGCAGATGTTTCCCCTCCTGCCTTTCCCCTGCCTGGTGCCTGTGCTCCCCGCACCGTGGAGGAGGGTTTCTCCTTCCCGGGGCCCTGCTGCCCCACGAGCTGCCAGGAGGAAGGAGGGACGGACGCTGCTCGGAAAGCAGCTCCGCAGCCCTCGCCACGTCCTGGCACCCGCGCTTGGTGTAAATGTCCAGCCCGTGATTTGGCTTTAGCGTTGCTGGGAAAATGTTGTCCTTGTAGAACTGATGTCCACGTGGCTTTACCGTTTTCCCCTTGTGCCTTCCTCATCCCATCCACGTTCCGTGTCCCCCCATTGCCGCTAGCCCTGTGCCAGCCCCGGCTCTGGGGCTCGGTTTTGACACCGTCCTTTGCTCGCTGGGTTGTTCTGTAACCACCAATGCCACTCCTGCTCTGGAGGCTTTCAGGACCCGCCTGGATCTGTTCCTGTGTGGGCTGCCCTGGGTGACCCTGCTCTGGCAGGGGGGTTGGGCTCAGTGATCTCCAGAGGTCCCTTCCAACCCCACCAGTCTGTGATTCTGTGGTTTTCGTGTGCCCCCTGCCTAAGGTGCTCTCACTCAAACTCCCCTGGTTACAACGAGTGGTTTAAGGTTGTGAATTTTCACCTCTGGAGATCAGAAATAAATCGAGCCCAGTGACAGAGAAGAGCTGAATCTGGGCAGGGATGAAAAACCCACAGATGGCCCAGACCTTTTGGGAGGGCTGGAGCCTGAGCAGACCCTGGAGCCGCGGGGACGAGGGGTGGGAGCAGACAGGGTGCCTGTCTCGGTGGCTTGCTGCAGGACAGTGACACTGGGTACGTGCTTCAGTCTCTGACTTCAGCATCTCCCATGAAGCTCTGATCCCTCTTTGCAACCCAGGACTGCTTTAGCTTTTAGAGGTACGTGAAGAAAAGGAGTTCTAAAGAAATTCTTAGTTTCCAGCAGTGTTTTCAAAGCCTGTGTAGGTGGTAAGTCAGTGGGGATAGTTCTCACAGTAGTTCCTCAGTCCACTGCTTGGGTGCTCTGGAGGTCCCTGTCTGGGTGAGCTGGAATATAACCTGCAAGAGCCTCTGGTGCCTTGTGGTGGGAAATCCCTTTATTTGCCTCTTTTAAAGGCTTTGGGGGCCCCTGGAGAAAGGGATGGTTCCCAGAACAACCTCAGAGTGTTGTAAGGCTTTCCCTATTCGCCTCTGAGCTGCTGCCCATCCAGCACTCACTGCTACTAATTTTTCTTTGATTCTCTTTTTTTTTTTTTCTTTTACTAAAATTCACATTTCTATGCCCTTTTGTCTTCGTGGTGTGTTTTCTCTGTCTTTTTCTGTCCACTCCTCTCACTCTCTGCAGAATCTCCACCAGCTCAAACAGATTCACACTCTGAGGCAGATGAATGAGCAACTGCTGGCTGAAAACAGGGCTCTGACCCGGGTCGTAGCCAGACTTTCTCTGCCTGCCAAGCCCTCCGAATCAGAGGAGATGTAGCTGCTTTCCCTCCGGCTCATCTCGCCTCCCTCTTCCACTCTTCCAGGCAGGTCTCCGCATCCTTGGCCGGGCTGGTTTTTTTCCCCCCCTCACCTTGTTGCTCGCCAGGGTTGTCCGATGAAAGCTTGTGACTCAAAAGCAGCATGTGGCAAAGGACCCTCCGAAAGCCAAGCGCATGGCGTTGCTGCCCGGCTGAAGGGAGGGTGTTGCTGGAGGCTCTGTCCCCTCCCGCTGACTTTCGCTCCGCTTGGCTCACCCTTTTACTAACCGCCCGCCTCGGAGCGTTGCCTTGTCCACGTGGAGCCCTTCATCTGGGAGAGGAATAGGAGGACGTGCTCCCCACCTTGAGCTGAGGGCACGGGGCCGGGTGGGTGGCTCTGAGATGCCTACTGAGGGGTGATGGATCAGCTGCTGCCCTGTGACTCAACGCTGGCCATGGCTTTGGGTGGATCACGGTGCTATGGGTTAGCCAGCAGCCCCTTCCCCATTACCAGACCTCAAAATGGGCATTAGCTGCTCAGAAGAGAATTCTTTTTCAGTTGGACTGTGGTGGTTTGACTTTGGCTGGACTCTGGGTGCCCACCAAGCCGCTCTATTGCATCCCCGCAACCCTCCTCTCAGGAGCTGGACCAGGGGGAAGAAGATAAGATGAAACTCTTGGGCTAAGACAAAAGCAGTTTAATGAAAAAGCAAAGCAATGCCACGTGTGGAAGCAAAAGAAAACCAAGATTTCCTCTCTGCTTCCCCTCAGCAGGCGCTGCCCGGCCCCTTTCCGGGGAGCAGGGCTCCAAATGGGCAGCGCTTTCCGGGGAGGATGAGCTGATGCCCCCCCAACCCCATCCTTTTTTATTGTGAAGTTGATGTCGTGTGATAGGGAATATCCCTGTGGGTCAGCTGTCCCAGTTGTGTCCCCTCCCAAGGTCTTGTCCCCCCCATCCCAGTGCAGGGGGAATGTTGGAAACCAGCCTCGGTGCCAGGCGAGCCCTGCCCAGCAGCACCCACAGCCCGGGGGTGTGAGCAGCACCTTTCCAGCTCCCACTGCACAGCCCAGCACTGGGAGGGCTGCTCTGGGGACCATTAACTCCAGCTCGGTCTGACCCAATACAGGGCTTAGTTCAGTGAGAAGCTGGAACCCAGCAAATGGGATTAATCCAAAATCACAATGAATGACGTAGTAAATTTCTAGGGCTGTTACGAAAAGTGGACATTTTAGACAGGAAGGTTGTTTCTAGAAAAGCTGCCACTGGGCAGCCCTCAGCGGCTCTTCTTGGTCACTTGAGCAAAGAGGACAAGCTCCTTCCCTCGTTTTAAACAGATCTGTGAGTTCTCAGCATCCCCGGTGCCTCCTGTGCTCTGGCTCCGAGGAGGAAGCTGGACCAGGTGCACTTTGCTTTGTGCATCTTCTGTTTTAAATGCAGTGCAGAGCAATCAGTGTTTGAAATCCAAGGATGAGCCTTCCGTAAGCTTTGCCCTGGCAGATCACGCAGTTAAATTACATCCTTTCTTGCTACTTCATTGGTTCGGTGCTAAAATAAAGCTGTAGGTGCTTCTTCCTCAGGGCCCTCCCTGTCTTCTGCAGGTTAGTGGGAATGTTCAGGTCCCTTCAGACACGGCTATTTTTTTTCAGGAGAGGAAGAAGCAGTGTGCTCTCGTGAGCTGGAAGTGGCACGGAGGTATAAAAAAAACCTCTATTCTTAGCAGAAAAATTATATCAAGGATGATTAACCATAGAAACAAACTAACCAGGGGAATTGTGGCTTCCCCTTTCCGGGAGTCTCGGTTCGGGGCCGCGCGTGACTCACGGGGGCTGAGAGAGGGGGTGGTTCGTGTTGGGTGGCCTGAATTGTGCAGCCGGTCAGATGAAGTGATCTCATTATCTGTCCTGGTGGAAATCTGCGGCAGTATCCTCAGACCTGTCACTGACTCATCCCTTCTCACAAGCCGTGAGTTGCACTCACTCTCCTTCCCAACGTGCTTTGAGATCCGAGAGGGAGAATCGAGCAGAGCTATTTCCAGGCTCGGAGAAATAACGTCTCACAAAGCGTGGGTCACCGATCTCTCTCCTCCTCCCAGGAAATGTTGGCCGTGGGGCTTTCCCCCGCTAGCACCCGGCCGCTCCGCCGTGCCACTGCTGCCCGGCTGGGACGCGGCCCCGCCGAGCCTTCCCAGCTCGCTCACAGGTTGGCAGCTCACTGCTGGAGTCCCAGCTGGGGAAGAGCTGCCTGCCCACAAGCTCTGCTGGGGTTCCTCAGCTCTTCCAGTGGGTCTGACACAGGATGGTGCTGGCACCCGTAGCTCTTGTCTCACCGGTGGCTGTAGACATCGCAGCTGCTTTACACCCTGGCAGATCTACCGCGCTCTTGCAGCAGTGGTGCTTGTCAAAGAACCTCGTTTCCCCAAATCCACAGCAGTTCTGAAGTGCCACCTTCCCTGGTGTCACGCACAGCACCGCTGCTCAGACCAGCCTCCAGCCCAAAACTCGCTTTACGATGATGCTGTGTCATGGTCAGCTCCATCATCATGGTCAACTCCACCATCATGGTCAGCTCCACCATCAAGGTCAACTCCACCACCATGGTCAGGTTTTCCACCATCATGGTCAGCTCTACCATCATGGTCAGCTTTACCATCATGGTCAACTCCACCAGCATGGTCAGCTCCACCACCATGGTCAGCTCCACCATCATGGTCAGCTTTACCATTATAGTCAGCTCCACCATCAAGGTCAACTGCACCACCATGGACAGCTCCACCACCATGGTCACCTCTACCACCAAGGTCAGCTTCACCATCATAGTCACCTCCACCACCAAGGTCAGCTTCACCATCATGGTCAGCTCCACCATCAAGGTCAGCTCCACCAGCATGGTCAGCTCCACCACCCCCTGTGGGCCATGCTACCTCCCTCTGCACCATTTCTGATGAGACATTTATAAAGCTTCAGTTTTCAGGCCCCTCCATCACCAGCCTGCTTCACACCCAGTTTATTTTACCTGACTCGAGCGGCTTCACCTCGAGGGGAGGAATGAAGGCCCTTGGCCTGGGAGGAACCAAGTTTTGCAAGGTTGATTTGTAGTTTGCTGGAAGCTGATGGAGCAGGGTCACAGCCGGGAAGCTTTTCAAGCAGCGCTTGTTTGACGTGTAGTTCTCTCCATCCTTTCCAAATACCTCACCAGAGCAGCACCGGAGCGTGTGCAGGACATGGACACCATCAGAGCTTCCAGTAAGCTGTAGAGCTGGAGTGGCTACCGTCTGGTGTTGCTTCTGGGAACCTGTGACAGATTCTCTCTACCAAAGCAAGTGCCAGGATGTGGTATCGCTCCCTTACGGCAGCGATGGGCACGTTCATGCCAGGCCACCCCAAGCAGTGATGTAGAGAGGACAGAGGTCCATCCACAGACCCCAGTAGGTGGTTGACCTGCCGTGGTGCACTGGGCTGGAAGGCACTGTGCTGTGGCAGGGGTGTCAGCTGAAGCTCAGCAGAAGCGCAGAGGGAGACAGCAAGTGCTCTCCCTGTTTCACCAGGCTCCTGAGCACTTTGGTGATGGGTGATGCCTCTCATTTGGCCATGAGAAGTCTCTGTGAGGAGTCATGACTGTTGCTCTGGTGACAGCGCTGACTTGGAGGTGTTCCTGTCACACTGCCACTGGGTCCAGTGAGATGCTTTTAAGCATCACGAGCCGAAGCTCCAGCCAGCCCATCACAATTGTACCTTTTCTCCAGTATCCCACCACACTGCACTTTCCCTGGTCTTGCAGAACCTCCCACGTGGAGCACCCACCACCAGTGGGGACGGGGCTGGGGTTGGGTGTGTTGGGACCAGGCTTGGCTTGGCCCGGCTGTGCCAGGAGAGGGTTGCTCCAGGCAGGAGCTGGGGTCAGCCCCAGGAGCTGCTGCGCTCGGTGGCATGGCCATGGAGGGGCTGCCGATGAGAGGAACAGGCAGGAGGTTGTGGTCGGAGTGGAAACTCCAGCTTAGAAGGAAGGAGAAGGTTTAGCAGGTATTTTGAAGCTGGGGGAATTCCTCTAAGATCCACCGTGGCAGAGAGAAGTCATCGCTGAGCTCATTCCGGTGCCGTTCGTGCCTGCGTGTGACCCTGCTCCATCCTGCCGCGGTCCAGCAGGTTCTGGGGCTGGTCACCCTCAGAGCTGCTGGTACCTGTGGTGTGAGTTACACCTTCTGTGTCACACCTTGAGACAGGACTGTGGGGCTTCCTTCCAATCCCCCAGTGGCTGGGGACAGTCCACCAAAGGTCACCCGCCTGCAGCGTGGGGAGCGAGGGGAGTCGGGAGGGGGTTTGGCCGGTGAGAAACGCTGGGAAGGTCCTGCCAAAGCTGGTTCTTCCTCTTTCCAGCTAGAAGGGCTCTGGCTTCTGTCTCTGTTGCAACCCTTGGTTGAACTCCAGCATTCAAAACTGAACACCAAGGAGGTATCTCCAGCGTCCGTGTGTCCTGCCAGGCCTCTGGCCATGGCACGTGTGTTGGCGTGGAACATCTGCGAGATCCCAGAGAGATCAACTTTTATTCTGAAGAGATTTTGCAAGCTGGGCTTGGTCCGGTCCCGAGTTAGAATTTCAAGCCTTTGTTTTCCCCTCTGGTTGTGGCAAAACAGAACAAACACATCAGAAAACAAACCCGCAGGTTGCTCGGGTTTTGCTGAGCCCTAGGAAGAGGTTTGGGGTGAAACGGGTCAGAAACAGTTACTGCCTTCCCAGCCTGGTCCTGACCTAGAGCTGAGGCCGTGGCATCGCTTCTCACCGCGGGCTGTGATGGCTCTTTGGGGGGGTTGTGATGGCTCTCTGGGGGGGTAGTGGGCATAGTGCCTTTGTTGTGACGTTGGGCACGATGAGTCTCGTGGAGTGGGAT
>WUAM01000071.1:868662-880328 GCA_024336885.1 Actenoides hombroni | reverse complement strand
TGGACCCCCAAAGGCATTGTGGGACTGCTCAGGGCTTGGGTGTCACCTCAGGGTCCTTGGGACCAACAGGGACATGGCCTGTCCATGGGGAACAACCCTGGTGCTACGGGATCCCCAGGGCTTTGGAAAGCCCAAAATGCCCATCCCTGGGGAACAGAACCTTGCTCTGAGGGCCACCCAGGGGACATTGTGGCTGCTCCAGCCAATGTCCCCAAGCCCTGGTGACACAGGTGCCCCTGCAGGCCACCATGGTGATGTTCCAAGCGTTGGCCCGGTACCAGGTGGCAACTCCACCGCAACTTGACTTCAAACTTGATGTGTCGGTGCTGCTGCCGCGCCGGGCCAGACCCATCACCTACCGCATCAAGAACCACAACGCCCTGGTGGCACGTTCTGCTGAGGTACCGTCACCCTTGTCACCTTTGTGACCCTTGTCACCGCTGTCACCATCACCCTCAGGACCATGGGGCTGCAGCTCTGCTCACCCTGCTGCCACCGTCCATGGGATGTCCCTGTCCCCTCTGTGTCTCTTCACGGCCCAGGACAATGTCGTCCCCTCGCTATGGTCTCTGGTGTCCCTGTCTCTTCTGTGTCCCCTCCATGTCTGTCCCCTCTGTGCCCTTCCAAGGCTTGGGATGTCCTGTCTCCTTCAATATCTGTGTCCCCTTTGTGACTTGCAGTGCTCTTGTCCCCACCGTGTCCTGGGATGTCCCTGTCCCTTCCACACTCCCTCCATGGTCCCATGTGCCACCGTGGCCCAGGACACCCCATCCCTTCCATGCCCCTCCCAGGGGATGTCCCTGTCCCTCCCCAACGTCCCCTCTCCCCACAGACCAAGATGAACGAGGACTTCACAGTGACAGCCGAGGGCACAGGCAAGGGGACGATGACAGTGGTGACCGTCTACAACGCCAAGGTCCCCGAGAAGGAGAACAAGTGTGACAATTTCAACCTCCAGGTGCAGGTGGAGGACGTGAAGACAGGTGAGTCCCCCTCTGGTGTCGTCACCTTGTCCTCACTGTGTCCCCGTGTCCTCCAGCTGCACCCTGAGTGGCACCTCATGTCCCCTCTGATGTCCCCTCATTGTCCCCATGTCCCCCCACAGGCAAGGAACTGGAAGGTGTCTTCCGCTCTGTCAAGATCACCATCTGCACCAGGTAGGACAGGCTGGGGACACTGGGGACATCAGGGACATTGGGGATCGGGAGGGCAACGGGGACACGGGGGATGGAGACATCAGGGGAAAGGCTGGAGATGGTGGGGACAAACAGGACTCGTCCCCACCTTGTCCCATAGGGATCCCTGGGAACGGGGACATCAGGGAGGGGCATGCTGGGGACAATGGGGCAGTTGGGGACAGGCAGGTGGCCTCAGCCCTGTCCCCACAGGTACTTCATGCATATCATGTCCATCCTCAATGTCTCCATGTTGACCGGCTTCTCACCTGACCTCCAGGACCTGAAGAGAGTGAGTGTGGGGACACGGGGACACACAGGGACACCTGGGACCTTGCATCTTTGTGCCATCGTGTCCCACCACGTATCCCCCATGTCCTCATTTCCCACCACGTGTCCCCGGGTGTCCCTGTGTCCCCATACTCTCCTGTGACCCTGGCTGTGTGTTCCCGTGTCCCCTGGTGTCTCTGCAATGCCGGTGTCACCGTGTCCCTGTCCCCAGCTGACGGACGGGGTGGACAGGTACATCTCCAAGTTTGAGATCGACCAAGCGCCCTCGGATCGCAGCAACCTCGTCATCTACCTCGACAAGGTGGGGGTGTGGGGGACAGGATGGGATGGGGACAAGATGGGAGAGGATGGGGACAAGGTGGAAAGTGGCCAAGATGAGAGAGGGACAAGGGTGGTCGTTGGATGGAGCTGGGGACATGGGCAGGGACAGGATGGGGACAGAGATGAGGCTGAAGCTGGGGACACAGATGGAGATGGGGATGGGGACAGAGGTTGGGTTGGGGACATGGGCAGAGAATGGAACAGGGACAGAGATGGGAATGACATTGGAGACATGGCCGGGGACAGAGATGGGGACAAGAAAAGGGTCTGGAGGGGGTGGACAAGGACAGGGTCGGGTGCAGGTCATGGGTAGGGCCAGCATGGGGACATGGCTGGGGACAGGGCCACTCTGGGGGTTGGGGTGCTGACTCCCAGCCTGGCTGACGACCGTCCCCGTGTCCCCAGATCTCCCACAAGGCCGAGGAATGTTTCTCCTTCAAGGCCCACCAGCGATTCCAGGTGGGCTTGATCCAACCCGCCTCGGTCACTGTCTACAGCCACCACAGGATTGGTGTGTCCCGTGTCCCCTCGTGTCACTCTCGTGTCACCCTCAGGTCCCCACTCAGGTCTTCTGTGTCCCTTGCTTCCACAATGTCCCCTCCGTGCCCTCCCTCTGTGTCTCCTCCTGTCCCTTTGTCCCACCATGTCCCTGCTGATCTTCTCCCCATGCCTGCGTCACCACATCCCCCCATGTCCCCTTGCATCCCCTGCTGGCCTTCTCCTTCCACTTGCCACTGTCCTGTCCCCATGTGCCCCAGTGGCCCTTTCCCCTCGTGTCCCCACCCTCCTCATGTCCCCGTCTCCTTCCAGACGACCGCTGCACCCGGTTCTACCATCCAGACAAGGAAGGTGGGAAGCTGAGCAAGATCTGCCATGGGGACGTGTGTCGCTGTGCTGAAGGTGACGTGGGGACCAGGGGGCACGGGGCCAGACTGGGTGAACACCTCTACCGTGATGGGACACATCATGGCCTTGATGGGACATGTCATGACTGTGATGGGATGTGTCGTGACTGTGATGGCATGATCTCCTGGCCATGGTGGGACACGTCCCTGCCTTGACAGGACGTGTCTGTACCACAATAGACCTTGTCATGGCCTTGTCCCCATGTCCCCACAGAAAGTTGCTTCAAGAGGCATTTGGAGGACGTCCCCATCACCGTCAACCAACGCATTGAGCGCGCCTGCGAGCCAGGAGTTGACTATGGTGGGACATGGACGATATGGGGGACATTGGGGTCACGGGTGGAGTTGGGACACAGAGAGGGGACATAAAGGACTGAGGTGGGGACATGAAGGGCCATAGAAGAACAGGAGGAGCATGGACAGACGGGAGGGGACATGGGACCTGGTGGGACAAGAAGGATGGGTGGGGATCTAGAGGGACATGGAGAGGAAAGGGAGGGACCAAAGGCCCCCCACATGCTGAGGGTCCACCTTGGGGTGAGGGTGCTGTCAAGGGGTGGAGGTGACCCGGCGATGTCCCCCTCCCCAGTGTACAAGGTGAAGCTGGTGGAAATGGAGCAGTCGCTGTCCCAGGACAACTACATCATGACCATCCTCTCCGTCATCAAGATGGGTACGAGCACCTCGGGGCTGGGGGCCAAGGCCACCCTGAGGGATATGGTGGGGGGGGGTCACCTAGAGCTGTGGACAACCAGTGGTGGGGACAACCAGGTGGGTTGGTGGCTCTAGGGTGCCTTGGGAGCCCCTAGGTGGGTTGGCATCACCTAAGGATGCTGGGGACACCCACTGGGAAGGGACACCCAGGTGGGCTTCTGTTCTGGGGACACCCATGAGGTCCGGTGTCACCCAGGTGGGGTGAAGACACACAAGGGTGCTGGGGAAAGCTGGAGGGAATGGGTACCACCCGTGGCTGATGCCACCAGTGGGGTGGTGCCACCAAGAATGGCAATGGCAGAGAGTCCCCAGTGCGGGACTGGGTGACAGGGGTGTCCCTGTTGTGTTGTGGTGGAGGTGACACCTCACCTGTGTGACCTCCCCTGGGACAGGCACTGACGAGGACCCAGGAGGAAGCAACCGGACCTTCGTGAGCCACGTGCAGTGCCGAGATGCTCTGAGGCTCCAGATTGGCCAGGACTACCTGCTCTGGGGACTGGCCAGCGACCTGTGGGCCACCGGCAGCCGGTAGGGCCACGGGGACACGTGTGGGGACACTGATGGGGTCACAACTGCGGGGACATGGGAACACGGGAACACGAGGCGTGGGACATTGGGAACATGGGTAGGTGGGACATGGCACACGGAGACACGTGGCCATGGGGACATTGAGGACATGGGTAGATGGGACATGAAGACACAAGGACATGTGGACCTGATGACACAGAGTTGTGTGGACATGGGACACTGGGGACATGGGTAGCTGGGACACATGGACATGGAGATACATGGACATGGGGACATGGGGACACAGAGACATATAGACATGGGACATCAGGGACGTGGGTAGATGGGACACAGAGACACGTGGACATGAGGCTATTGTGGACATGGACACAGAGACATAGAGACATGTGACATCAGATGCCACCATCTGCTGACCCGTGTCCCCTCTTGTCCCCTCGCTGTTCCCAGCTTCTCCTACCTCATTGGTAAGGACACGTGGATGGAGCCGTGGCCCTCGGAGGTGGCCTGTCAGGAACCCGACCTCCAACCGCTCTGCCAGAGCTTCTTTGAGTTCGCTGAGGCCATGACCATGTTCGGGTGTCAGTCCTGAGCGTGTGCTCCCCACCCATGGGTGGCCCCCCCCCCGCCACCCAGGGGCCCCCCGCCCCGCCAGCGCCCGCATCTCCCCCCACGCCGGGCTGCCCTCCACGGAGCGGGTTGTACTGAGCCCAAGCTGTGCCAACGCACGAAGGGGTCCCCGCCACGCTCCCCGGGCCGTGCAGCCACCCTCTGACCCCCGAGGCCGGGACAAGCCGCGGGCGAAGCTCCTTCCCGCACCGCTCCGGGCTGGCACCGCACCAAACGGCCCCGCTGCCGACCCGCGAGAAGCCCGAGACGAGGAGGCCGCGCACGGGTGAGGGATGCGTGATCTGGAGAAGCGTCTCACCAGCCAGTTATTCTCAGCCCACGGCGAAGCTGAAGCTCGGAGGGCTATAAATAGCGGCGGGGCCGTACCTGAGGCGCAGCTCGGAACGCGCTGCGCGGCTGCTCGCCGAGGCGGGAGAGCCAGGCTGCTCCGTGGGCAGCGCCGGCACCGGGCACGTTCCGCTCCCGCTGAAAAAGCACGGAGGTGTTAAGGTTCACAAAAAACTCAGCTTTAGCCAGTCTGGGCTCCCAGTGAAGCCAGTAAGGACCGGGTTTGGCCCAGACTGTGCACTTCCTAAGGGCGCTCCTGAAGCTTGTCTGGTTTCGGGATCTCGTTGCCAGCTTTCTCGCGCTCAATGACACGACCTTGCACAAGACGGGCAGAGATGGGACGTGCAGCAAACCCCGCGGGGCTGGCACGAGAACCAACAGTGGGTCAGCCCTTCCCAGGTGCTAAGGACACAGCTCTGCCCCTCTGCCAGGCTGCAGCTACCACGTTTCCCCTCCAGCTGATGCAGCGCAGGCTCCAGCACCCATAGCTCATCCCATTTTCCTGGGTCACACAAGAACGACCACAACCTCCAGCAGCTTTGCTGAGCTGTGGAGGATCTCAGCCACGAGCCATCCTTCCGGCTCAGCGACCAGGAGCGATTCCCATCCCACTGAGCAGAAGAGGTTCCCATCCCACAGCTGACCCAGCTGCCCAGCTGGTGAGCCAAGGGAGCTGGCACGCAGCCCGGCCCTCCCGCCGCCTCACCTGCGGCTGCGAGGCAGCCTTGCAACCTGCCCAGGGTTCAGGCAGCTCTGAGAGTGGCACCAAGCACTCAATCCCAGTTCCTGACTGGAAGTCGCCTGTTGGGTGCCCTTTAGAAGGTCCCTCCAGGCGAGGCCACCATTCCCTCCTTACCCACACCACACCCGGGTGAGATCCGGCCCAGGGGCAAACGCGGGGACAGCGCAGCGCTGCCTTTGCACCTTCAGCAAATAATTCCTGGATTTGCCATAAATTCCTTCCCTAATCTCTGGGGGGTGCTTCAGGCCAGACCCTGGCGGGTAGGTCGGCGACGCGCTCGCCTCTCGATGAGCAGGAGGGCTCGAGGACACAGATGGCAAAGCTGACACACACCGCAGAGAGATGTGGACCGAGCGTCGCCGATGTCATCGCCAGGTCGTTGTGGAAAACCCTGTGCTCCCACAGCACCAGCACGCTCACGTGTTGGCCAAGGTGCAGACACGTGTCCCAGCTGCAGGACACACCTGCGTTTCGCCGGGCACCACAGGGGCACGTGCTGCCCGTGGTCCACCCATGCAGCACCCATGGGAGGTGGCCCACCCATGCAGCACCCACGGGAGCTCACACACCATGCTGGCCCCTGAGCCCCTGGGCTCTCAAGCCAGCTCCCTGCTGCTGGGCTGTGCCCAGGAGCCACGAAAAGCTCCTGCCCAGCCCCGCTGCGCTTGTGCTAAGCTCCCCTACACGGATTCCAGCAGCTTCTTCCAGCAGGAGACAAATCTCAGCCCGTCTCCTGAATTAATAAAAAATACATTACTGCCTCAATTGGACAAGACAACAGAGGAAGGAATGAAAGAAACGCTCGAATGGAACAAAACGTGGAAGAAAGGAATTAGAGGAGAGACAAGCAGATCAGCGGGCACGCCGGGCACTGCTCTTCAGTGTCACACCCGCCTTGACACAGACACATCTCCATTCGCACAGCTTCTAATCTCAGCCCTGCAATGCAGCATCCCCTGCCTTCCCAGCTCCCCTCCGCGCTCGGCTCCCCGGCTCCGAGCTGCAATGCAGCAGCGTGGGAAAGCCCCGCTCCCCCTTTGCCCCGCGCCAGTGCGGAGCTGCCCCGGCCGGGCTCCTCGCCTCGCACGGTCTCTGCCCGCCCGAGCTGCCCGCTTCCCGGCCGGGGAACCGGCAACCCCTCCCCTGCTCCCCCGGGAGAGCTGCCGCGCGCACCCGGCGCAGGACGTGACTGTGCAGGGCAGGGGACGCGGCAAAGCCACAGCACCTGGCAGCCCACCCCCCGCAGCCGCGCGGCCCCGGCCGAGAGGTGCGAAGGCTGCGGAGGACAAGGACCAAGCTACGCCAAGGACAGAGCCGTTCCCGCTCCACCCAGCCAGCTTCACTGCGGGGCTCTACCCGCAGCTGCCACCAGCGGCAGAACCACGGCACGCGCGCGTGGCCCGGGGACATCGCTGCCACCGCGCACGAGGGGCACCGAATGCCACGAAGGGCTCTGGACCGGACAACTGCCCGATGCTGCAGAGCCAGGCGAGCGGTGTAGGCTGCCCCCGAGGGCACAGCCCTGCAGAGAACCGCCCGGTCACCCCCGGGCAGGACGGCGGCTCAGGCAGGTGAGCCAGGAGGCACCCGCTGGTCACGGCAGACGGGCTGGCACTAGAGGCTGGCATCACTCACAGGTTACACACCTCAGAGGGTGCCTGCTCTGGCTCATGCTGAGCTGGAAGGAACCCTCCCCCATGCAGCGGGCACAAGCATCAGCCAAGTGCTGTCCTCAGATGCTCAAGAGTAGGCAGGGAGGACCAGGGAAATGGTTGTCTGGCACCAGGAGAACACGCACAGGAAGGCAAGGCTTTGGTAACCTCAATGGACAGAACAGGGAGATGGCAGAGGGGACTTGTGCCAGGGAGGGACTATGGGCACTGAGACACGTGCCAGGGCATGAGAAGCCAAAGACGCAAAGCTGAGGATGGAGGCATCAGGAAGGGACTCTCCAGAAGGACCCAGAACTGCCACCAGTTCCCCGCGTGCCAGCCCAGCTGGAAGCATATTGTTCACGAGGTGCCCGGCCCAGGCAGGACCCACGGGCGTGCTTCTGCGAGAGACCCCCCCAGCAGCCCTCAGCTGCTGCTCTCAGGGGCTGGCAAGGCCTGGAGGGGACATCGCCCAGGCCCACTGTGGTCACGTGCCCCCAGCAGATCCCACGGGCCATTTCAGAACCGTGTACAATTTTACATTCATCGACATGTTTTCTCAGCGGGCAGCTGTTGGATTCAGGGGCAAGATCCAGGCAGTCACTGGGTAAGTGCCACCTGAACAGCAATTTTCAGGCTCTTTGGGGGAGGAATTTGTTTCAGCAGCAAATCCCCAAATATTTTTGCCTTGGGGATTTTTGCTCTGCTACTTTTCCGTGGAAAATTTTGAAAGACAAATATGGATTTATTTTTTTTTCTTAGCGCTTTTTCTGCACTGACACTACTACTGAGAACACAGCACATCCCCGACAGCTTCAGCAGAAAACTCTGGGGCCCTCGGGTAATGTTTCCAGACCTCCCCAGTCACTCCAGCCAGCTCAGTCAGAGAGAGGAGACATCTACTCCTCGCTGTCAGCTCCCAGGAGCAGGCTGGAAGCAGCAACACAACCATGTGCCTCTCCCCTTTCTCCTCACCCCAACCCCAACCACAGGAGTCCAGCTCTGTGGCCAGAAGGAAATAAATCCCCACCCCAATAACCCTGTCACAGCGGCACGATCACACAGGGGCCGTAAGAGACGAGCAACGTGACGGTGATGCCAGCACCACCTCACCAGGCAGGAACAGCCACTGTGAAGAGCTACTGGGTCTCTGACCTCCTCACGGTCTCCCGGCCATGGCTGCCCAGCACCGCAACGGGCCCGGCAGCGATCAAACAGCCAGGAACGCTGTGGGCAGAGGGAGGAAAGCCACTGGGCAGAGGGGCTCCTTTAACCCCGTGCCACGTGCCTGGCCAGCAAGGGTGGCCAGCAGGATGGGGTCTTCTTGTGAAGAGGTACCTTGGTGAGACCATCCCCGCTGGAGCCAGGAACATGTCACACACCAGCCAAGCAGCTTTCCTGTGCTGTGGTTTCTTTTTTTTTTTTTAACAGTCCACAGTCAGATGCGAGGCGAAGCTCCTGCCCTTCGAGGAGCCCATCTGTTCACAACAGCCCTTGGCAATCCTCCCCAGCACCGACAGGCTGCTGGCACCCGCTGCCCAGCCCGCTGCCAGCCCTGGCACAGCCGGGCTCTGCCCTGCCCAGGTGTCGGCACCGGAGGTACCAGGTCTCCACAGGCACGAGATGCCCTGGGAGGACATGGCCCTGGGCCGCTCCGGGAAGGGTGGCATCGGCCACCCGCTGCCAGGCCAGGGCTGCAGCGCCAGGAGGGGTTCTAGCTGTGCCCGGAGTCGGGCAGGGCTGCAGAGAGTCCTGCAGCGAGCGTTTCGGGGAACAGCCTCCCCCGGCATCCCAGGTGCGTCCACCGGGCTCTGGCCCACG
This sequence comes from Actenoides hombroni, assembly GCA_024336885.1. Classification (NCBI taxonomy): domain Eukaryota; kingdom Metazoa; phylum Chordata; class Aves; order Coraciiformes; family Alcedinidae; genus Actenoides; species Actenoides hombroni. The sequence goes on along the minus strand of WUAM01000071.1, from coordinate 871,225 downwards.
CAACGCCCGCTGCCCATTCACTTAAGCAAATTAGCAGCCACTTAAGAGGCACCACAGCCAGCGAGAGATGGCCACGGAAATGGCTGCAGAAAGCAGCTGCAGATCTCGGAGGTGCTCTGGGGACCTCTAGGTAAGTGCAGCACTCACCCTGGGCACCGCACACCCGTGCCAGCGGACCCGCCCGCAGCCCGTACGCGCCCCTGCACCCGCACGGGGACGGGCACGGCCAGCCCGGCACGGCCCCTCCGTACCCTTCATCTCGTGGCCGGGCGCTGGTGTAATTAGCAACCCCCGCTGCCAGCGAGCTTTGATGAGAAGCCTCGGTCTTCGGCTGATGTGAAGTATGTAATTTGGACGATGGAAATAGCCTCTGAAGAGCTCGTGTGGTTGCTGTGTCCCGTTGACCTCTCCCATCTTGAGCAGGCTGCTCTGCTTTAAACGTGGTTACATCTCCAGCAGCTCCACAAAGGCTCCGGTGCCATCAAACAGATGACACGGTGGCTGCAACCGAACGAGAGGTAACATTTGGCCGCTACTAAATAAACTGTATTTCTGGCCAGCAGAGGCTTGGGAGTGCCTCTGGCAGGAGGAGCATGAGGTGGAGATGAGAACTCAGGTGCAGAGACCAAAGATGCGGAGACCAAAGATGCATGAGTTCTCTGCAGGCCACGGTGGAGCAGGGAGCTTGGGTTGGGCAGAAGCAGCACAGGGCAACAGGTTAACAGTTCAAGGACAACAAGATCTGCAGAGGCTGGAAGTCCCTGCAACTCCCACCTCTTTCTTCCCAGCACGAACCAAGCTTGTGAGTCTTCTCAGGCCACTCTGGATAGGGTGTCCTCCAGCAGACATGGCCAAACAGCTCAGGCTGATGTTTCTCTTGCCAAAAGCATCCATGAAAACCGCAGAGAAACCTTCCCTCCCTCCCAAGCACCTCCTGTAGCGGCCAGGAGAAAGCCCATCTCCTGGCTCCCCCCACCAGCCCTAGCAGGGTGTGAAGCCCACTCTGCTGAGCAAGTGGGATCCTGTCCCTTCCCACCACAGGAAAAACCTCTCCTTTGAGAAGCCAGCTTACGGAAAGTACTGTCACCCCTGGAGAAGGTTCCATCTGCCTGGATCACACCAGACAAGCAAAGGGGTCAGGACTAGAAGCTCCACGTGTGGCTCCAGCCGTGGTTCTGCTGCAGGCCCATCTGAAGTGATGGAGCAGCCACCATCACTGTCAACTGCTCCCTCCTCTATACAGCCCCGAACTCCAGCCAGCATCCCCGCCACAGGAGCTGCCAAGGACGTGCCAGGTTGTGGTTGGCTTGGTTAAGGAGGTGTGACTCAACAGCATGACCCCCATGAAGGTGAGGAGTTTCAACTCCTGCCCTGTCCACCCCAGGTGTTGTCCTCACGCAATGAGGACAACCAACCAGCCCAACCAGCCCTCGGTCCCCATTATACGTCTGTATGTCCTGGGAAATTACCTGTTTCAGCAAATACACCACAGAGGGGTGTTCAGAGGACGGACGGAGCAGAGTTCGACCCTTCAGGGCCATCTGACCAAGCCTTCAGTTGGTACATGCAGTCTGAAGGGACACTCGACACCTCCCAAGGTCAAGGCCAGCCCTGTGGCCCTGAGGCAGGCAGGGGTGTCACAACCACCCCAGAAACCAAAGCAGGTGTTGGGGGCACTTCCACAACCCACAGTCTCCCCCAGCATGTGCACCAGTCCCTGTCCCCCAGGCAGGAGCACTGGTACTCCAGCAACCGCCCCAAACCGGGAGTCTCTCCCTCATGGGCCAGTCCTGCACCCTCAGGGAAGCTGCAAGAACTCCTCTTGAGGGTGCTGAGGAACCCCCATCTCAGAGCAGAGTCACAGGGGGACACTGAGATCCCCCCAGGCTCTGCCCCTATGGGTCCTGGTGTTACCCAGCACAGATGGATCAGAGAATGGCTTGGGCTGGAAGGGACCTCAGAGACCATCTAATCCAACCTCCTCGCCATGGGCAGGGACACCTCTCAACCAGACCGGGTTGCTCAAGGCCTCATCCAACCCGGCCTTGAGCACCTCCAGGGAAGGGCATCCCCAGCCCCTCACGAGCCCAGTCGTCGGACCAGCAGGGCAGCCCGAGCCCCGCTGCGAGGCCGACCTCCAAACGCGTCCCCAGCCCGCGCACCCTCACGGTCCGTCTGCCCACGCCCTGGGCTCGCTCCCCGGCTTCCCACCAGCCCCAGGACGCTCCAGCTGCCGGGTGCACGGCACTGGGGCTGCCCCTGGGGCCGGGAGGCTCGGTGCCCCCGTGCCAGCACACACCGGTGCACACTGTGCCAGAGCCGGCACCGGAGCAGGGGCCGTGACATCCCAAGGCTCCCGGCGCGGCACAGGGTGCAGGAGGGAACCGGGCTGGGCGAGCACAGCTGGGCGGCTGCCCGACTTCAACGCGTCCTGCAGCTCGCTACACCTCTCCAAACCTCCCCACGGCCCCGATGGGGAGAACCTCCCACCTTTCTCTCCACAGCAGAGCTCTGCTCACCATGCTGCCAGGAGAAGGCACCTCAAGCCAGCTCTGCAAGCACC
>WUAM01000071.1:823624-840724 GCA_024336885.1 Actenoides hombroni | reverse complement strand
TACCTTTTCTCAGCAGGCTGGGATGGGCATTGCTGGTGGCGAGGCAGAACAGGTTTAAATGGTGGGAGAGGATCGGGACATGAAGCACTCTCCCCAAAACACGGGTCTGGGGGGACTGAGGGAGACCCCTTGGCACTGGTGGGAACGCTGCCCCTGCCCCGGGGCACGCGCTGCGGAGGAACAGATCAGGGTGTCAGTTCAAACACACTTCAGAACAGCAGGTTTATTAGGGCTTTTGCACAATACTGACACACAAGAGCCTAAAACCGCGTTGCCCAAACCAGTGAACCTCTGGGAACAGCTCTTCCATTACTGTTCTTACTGGGGAGGGGTGGGGGGGGAAACTCCTTCACAGTCCGAATCGAGAAGAGCATTACTCAAGCTGGAGGAGCAGGAGATCCCAACAGCCACACACCCGGCCTGCCTGAGCCTTGGGGACCCAGCGGGCTCACGCGGCCAGAACAAAGCAGCCCGGGTTGCCCGCGGCTGGCCGGGGTGTGGGATGGCACAGCACTGCTGCCCAGCCACCCAGCCACCAGCACCGGGCCAGAAACCACACACTGAAGCCTCTCAGGCCAAAGGAAAACACTGCATACTGAGGATTTCTTCGTGCACATCTGCTTCGCAGTCTTCCAGGCACATTTTGCTGCAAACTGTTCTAGCAGTCAACAGTTTCCATATAAAACTTCTCCACAGGCCCTGGGTCGTGGAGTACAAAGGAGTAACGCCCTTTGGGCCCAACCTCCCTCTGAAACGTCCCCACGTCCACTTCACCCCAGCACGTTCTGCTGAGAATCGTGCCAACCTGCTTGTCCTCCTGTGGTCTCCACTGGGAAGCTGAGACCGTGAGGCTGCAGCTCTCAGGGGCTTCAATGCATTGACCCCAAACCCCAGGAGATGTCCCAGCCCCCAGCCTGCCCCAGGACCCGCGGCTGGACCAGTCCCCAGCCCCTGCTGAAGCTGGGCCCGTGCTGCAGGAGTCACCAGGCCAGAAGAAGACAGATGAAGGCAGGGGCTGGAACCTCGTACTGGGGACTCTCCAGAGCGAGAGCGACTCCTCAACGCTGGCTCCACTCTCAAAACTTTCAATGCATTTTCAGTTATTTCTGAATGCAAAACACATTACGCTCGGGCAACTCAGGCAGTGACTGAAGAGCCCCGACACCTCCCTCGGCCTCAGCCCCAGCTAAACTGGCCTTAGCAGGGCTTCCCTTCCCACGGGCAGCGGCAGGAGGGCTGCAAGGTTTAATATACAAGAGAGCGAGCTACTGGAACACTAACTCAGGAATTATTATCAGTGTGTGGCATCCAGAAATCCCAGCTCCTCTGATTTACCTCCCGAGTTCCAGAATGCTAATAGGTCGTGCAAGGAACTGGTGACATGCTGGGAAACACTCAGGGAGGGATCGGATCTCCTCAGGAACAACTAAATGACAACACCCTGGTTCTCTCGAGTGAGAGCAGCAGTGTCAGCACACCAGACTCCTGACCTTTCCCACCCCTAATGCATCATCCCACGTATCCAAACACGGGTGCTACGGAGAGCCCAGCCAGGGTGTGGTAATCTGCCTTTGGAGCACACGACAGTGTAACAGCTAGGACAGAGAATACTTCAGGAGAAATGTGAACAGCACACTGGGAACCACTAGTGAAAGAGAGACTGCTGCCCTCCACACGTAACAAACATATCTTGCTGTTCACACGAGAACCCAGCGATGACATGGCACAAATTAACAGCTGGAACGAGTGGAAATGGAAGCAATTCTGGGTAACTCCTCTTTTGGAAGGTCTTCACCTTTCCAGACTAGGCTGTTCTAGGATTTCACCTATTTTCCTGTGAAAAGTACTCCCAGCAGCCTTGTCCGCAGCCAGCTCGCGTAAGAAGGCAATGGATTCCTATGTTAATGTGTCTTTAACCAAGGGAGGGGCAGAGGACAGCAGCTCTCAAAAGCCCCAGAAAAGACGCAACCAACCTTGGTGAACTGGTGAACGATGATGTGCAGGCAGTGCCTCTTCATGTCCAGGGCCTGGGTCTTGTCAGCTGCCTCTAAAATCTAGAGCAAAAGCAGGGATGTGATTTTCCTTCTGCACAGCTCAGATGTACAGTGCAGAAGCACTGTTCTGACTCTGAGGAGGCAATTCCTCTGGGTTAGGGAACATCTCCATTTTTCATTAGAAACCTGACTCTTTTGTGAACTATTCAAACATAACCCTTGGATTGAAAATGCACGGAGTCCTCAGGAGATAACCAGTAGGAAACTGCAGATCTGTTTCCCAGCCAGGTTCCTGAAGTGCCCCAGCGAGACTGGCAAGAGCCAAAAGCAGTTAATGCTGGACTAGATTCTGCTTGTGTGGCAGAGGGTTTGGGCTGCCTACCCAGGAGCTGGCATTGGAGGCTTTCTTCTCACAGAGAATTTTTTGTTAAGCTTCGTTGCCAGACCCTGTCAGCATTACTGAGAAAAAGGAGACCGATGTCACCTGCGTGTCACTGTTTGCCTTGGTACAAACGTCTACCAAAGGAAGAGTCTGAAGTTCATTGCTGAGCACATGGTGCATCCTAAAAAGATCTTCAGAAACCGTGGTCTACAAAAGTGGGGTGAGGAGCTCAAGAGGAACATCCCATCGGCCAGCTGAGCAGTATCTGCTCAACCCTTCAGCTCGGGAGCCCCAGTGACGCAGAAGCAAAGCCGCTGAAGGCTGCTCTGCGATGCCGGCGTTAGCGACGCGGGGCCACTGCCAGCAAGAGGCTTGGGGCAGCCTCAGCCCACGTCGGCTTGGGACACGGTGAGCCTGGCACTGGGGGACCTGACATCCAGACCCTTTGGCTTTCCTGCAGCTAAGTCAAGCGAGTAATTAAAGCCTCTCGGGGCCGATTACCTGGAGGACGTTCTCCACGGTGACGTTCATTTCTAGATTCTGCTTGCAATAGGCTTGCAGCCTGTTGTTGGAGAAGCCGTAGTAGTAGGGTGCAGCAAACAGGTACCTTGTTCACCTCGTCAAGGAAGAAGGGAGGTAAAGCAAAGTCAACCGCGCCGACTGTAACCACGACCCAGCGCCTGGTAACGCAGCCCCGGCTGCGCCTGGCGATCCGGAGCCCGAGGCAGGGGAGCTGCTGCCCCTGCACTGCACACAGGTAGCTCAGCACTTGAGATTGAAGGATACAGGGAGTCTTCAGGAGGCATATTTACTTCGCCGTAATAAATGTACCTAAGCATAGACTCAAACGCTTGCTTGCTGGGAACCATTTCACCTATGGAGATGTTCACTTGCCCGTCTTCTGGCATGAAGGAACGGAACATGGCTTCAAAGTAACTGGGAAAGGAAATGAAAACTGCTGTAACCCATTCTGCAGAGGGATGGTTTAACCCCTACTGTTCAAAGGCTGCTATTAAATGCTGCAGCAAATGCAGGTAAGAACCTGGGCAGAACCACTGCTCAGTTGCTGTGTCGTATGTATCTGCCCGTCAGAGAACACCAAATATAATCCCTCTTAATTTCCATCAGCACTACCTGAAATTTGGCTCTGTTTCTTGAAAATTAGGGCACATGGTGCTTTGATTTTCACCTCATTTGCATAAGATCCAGCAGAGAGCTTAAAGCATTACGAATTTCCTTGGTATCTACAAGCTGCCAATCACGCGGGGTAGCTTTAAGAGCTGTGAAATGCTTCTGGTAAAATACCCCAGTAACTAATACTGAATATTATTACTGGGACTGGAAAAAAATGGTGACAGCATTAGAAATAGAAATTTTATGTGAACACTTAATGTTTGGCAGAACCTAAAGGTGCAGGCACACAGAAGACACAGGCAAAGGACAAACCCATTTCACCCCTGTACTGCGGAGGGGTCACCCATCACAGCAGGGTGAACTGCCTGCCTCTGCAACAAAGCGTTGGAACCATCTAGTCTGTTATGCAGCACTTTTGGTAATGCTTATGGATACCCAGTCTCTAAATACCAGCAAGCGAGAAAGAGATTCAAGCTTCACATGATTCAAAGTGGATGTTCACCATCAGAAGACTCTTTCTGACCTCAGTGGACATCTGTTGCTTTTCACTTCACTGAAACTGCCTCATGCTTTACACCCTTCTTCCCCTTCCTGTGATTTTACACTCTCTTTGTCTCGCAGTGCAGCTTCTTACACAACCTCTAGAGAATCTCTGCAGTTTTCATTTCCTCCTATCTCTCCCTGCTGGATAGCAAATTGAAAAAAATAAAAAAAATCATAAAAAAAATGAATCACTGTTGCTTCAAGGCTTATTACACTCACTGAGCAAAGCTGCATCTTACAGTTCGTGGGGGTACCAAGTCCCTCCCTGCCTTGCAGGAGCAGCAACAGCACAGCAGCCTCGGCTCACCTGGAGCGGGCGGCCAGGATGGCTTTGTGGGCTGGCCGGGGGTGGCCGTCCAAGAGCAGGATGATATCACAGAATTCAGTGCCAGCTCCTTCCAGGTAAGCCTTCATGTCCTGAATTAAAGATGTTCCTGCAAGTTAAGGTAATGAAATAAGGACACAGTAGCTCCAGGTGACCAGGTACTATCGAGCTAATAGACGGCCAAGCCGTAGCTCCAGCCCCTCTTTCCTTTGGGAGCCCTGGGGTGAGTTTGAGGCAGGGTCCTTCCTCATCATCTTGGAGCAAAATGAGCTTCATCCTTCCCCACCACAGCCCATCACCTGCTGCCCACCCCAGAAACAAACGTGGCAGCTCTGCTTTCAAACTGCTGACAGCAAACACCGGCAGTGGGCACACTGAAAGGTGTTCTCTGTAGATAAAGAAATCCAATGCCCTCCCCCCCACTCTTTTAATTATTTCCAACTGCCAGGATTTTTGCTCTTTGTGGAAAAAAACTTTCCCAAATCCTAAAAAAAATGGGTACCTTTTATGCAGCATTTTAATTGCCCTTTGAAAACACACAATAACTGAGAAGGGAGCACACTCGAGTCCGACCCAAATTCACTTGTATTTTCAAAGTTCCTCATTCCGTGTTTTGCCGTTCAGGTCTCTCGTGCCGTGCCAGCTCTGGATGCAGAAGCTGGCTATGCCATCTTCCTGCACTGAGCACCTCTCCCCTCCCTGGGACAAATGCCAGCCAAAGGTTTTCTGCTTGACCTTCCAGGCCTGGATTCCCCACCTTTCTCTCCAGTCCCCAGCTGGTTTTGTGCAGTGTTCCAAATCACCAGGTAATGCCTCTCAAATTGTGGCCTCAGCAAATTTCCTGATTACGCTGCTTTTTTGCGCGTGTCACAATGACTAAATCTTGAGTAAGGCTAGTCCCAAATCAGTCCTTGATGAATTCCACAATGGAACTGTAAATCAAATCTTCTCCTTCCAGCACAATCACAGAATGAAAATGCGAGGCATGACCATGAGTGCAAGTTATTGACTTCTCAGTCTTCTCCGTTCCTTCCTTCCAGTAACTTTGCTTTTTCTTGGTTAATTTTTCTCTGCTTCTTTCTCTGACACACACACCCCAAGGTCAACCTGGTCAGCAGTGGCTTACTCACAAGATCTTCTTCCTCTTTGGTTATAACCTAGAGAAGGCCAGCTCCACACCCAGCTTTGTTACCGTCCAGTCCGCTTGTGCTGAGCGTCCACTGCCTCACCTTTGAATCATTCCTTACACCCCTCCCTTCCTTCTGCCTCATCTCCCTCTGAACAGAATTTCATTGCAAGAAGACCATGACTAAATATTGAACAAGAAGACCATGACTAAATATTGAAGAAGACCTTTCACGTATTGATGCTGTTCTGATTGAAGAAGAACCAGCATACCCAGTCTTAGTCTGGGAAACACCCTAAGCACAGTTGCAGCGAGAGAATCGGTGGTGTACAGTGGTCTGCTTGCCAGGCTGTTTCCCAGACTCAACAAACCATTAGAGATGCAAAGCTAGCACAGTTAATTACTTCATAAAGCACAAGAGTTACCGATGTCAAGCGGCTGATCCGAGTGCGTTCGAACAGGAGGTTGCTGCTTTCTCCGCACTATCTCCACTATCAGTGATGATGAAAGATGCTCAAACTCCTTCATCATTATTACCTGATTAAAATGTGATTCCTTCACCACGAAGTTCAGGCAATGTTCCTTAAGAAAAAAACAAAACAGAACAACGATAAAACCCCAACCGTGGTTTGCTGTCTGAAGCCATCGTAAAGCATTGCACAGACGCTATCACGTCACACAGTGAAGGGCCTTTTCTTATGTCCCCCCACCTGGATCCTGCAGCTGCAAGGATCAAACCACCACCTCCTTATGAAGTGACTCTTGCACAGGAAGTTCAGAACAGTTGGTAAGCATCTAGAAAAACCTAAGTAATAATAACAAGGGAGACTGTCTCCCATGTAGCTGCTCTGAAGCTCTCTACAGTAGGAATCTCAGGGGACGCTGCAAACCTCATGGAGCTAACTGAGATTGGATGCCATCTCATAACAATTCTTTATGCAATTAGATACCAAAAGTTAATTAGAAGGGTAAAGAGATCTTAACTCTTAACATTATCCATTAAGGGTATAAATAGTTTGCAGGATTTCCTTGTGTGGATTTGGCTTAACCTTTTCTGTAAAGGCTGCCAACAGTCTGAAGAGCTCCTGTAGGTTCTGGTACATCAAACTTGATTAAAAAAAATAAAAATCAATGTGGTGGAAGGGTGGCAAATGAACCAGACCTAAAGCTAAACAGTTAAAGAACAAAAAATGGCACTTCATTTGCCAGTGTGAACCAAGGCTCGCTCACTCAGCACACTTTAATAAGCAAAAAATGCAATCTATGCCCTAAGATGAGCACAAAATCCACCCAAAGAATAATTACTACTGTCTGTTCTCTGCCAGGTTATTTCACCTGGGATCCAAAGGGATCTGTTGAGGCCTCATCTGTAAAACGTTTTAAACAATCCTGAGGATGCCAGGAAGAGCTCCCTTCTGCAGATGGCATCTACCCGTGAGGACTAACGCACACTGGAGAAGACAGGATGCCCACTCGAGGTGATCCTGCCCAAATGGAGCTGTGTGGCATTGCCCCTCTCCCCCCGCTGGTAGCCAAGGCAGGTGGAGGTGGCTAGCTGCTCTGAAATCACTGGCACTGATCCACCAACGCCGAGATACTCGTTAGAGCTTCTGGGCAGCTAAGGACAGCACGGTCCTACGCAGCAAAGGCTGTGCCAGCATTTACATACTTGCTGCTGACTCGGCTGCTGTCCTCCTGGTTGCCTTTTCCTTGCCCAGATCCTGGCCACAGAGCACGTGAGGAAGTGCTGGTGCATACTGGTTTCTCCAGCCTCACTCTGCTTGCCACTGTCAGCTTTACGGCCAACTGCTGTGCACAGCCTGCTCGAGCAGGCACTGCGGGACCTTGCGCTGACTCTTGGCTTGGGTGGAGGAGCTGCTTCTCTTGAAGAGCAGAATTGGCTCTGGCCACTCTTGGTGGTAACCAGACCCTCACAGCAAATGATGGTCTGAAGCCTGGGGACATCCACTCTACTGTGACTTTCAGCAAACACCTAAAAGCCCTTGACCCACTGCACAGACACACCTTATTGATGTGTTTTTCAGATCAAAGGCACGAGGACAGAGTTTAGTTTATTCATCAGACCAGGTTAAAGAACCTGTCTGCAGTCTCTGTATGAAACAGCGGGACCAGAAAATGCACTGGTTCCATCTTGCTGCAGTGAGAGTGAATTGAAGAGCCAAAGTCACTCTGCCCTTTACAGTCTACGGGGCAGATAGGCAAAAATATCAAACCCTACAGAATATTCACGGGCGACTGCAGGACAATCCACACTAACACACACTCCAGCAGTTACAGGAAAAGCTCCATTTGCAAAAGCTTCTGCAAAACATTAATGACATAGATTTTACTTCTCTTTTTTTTTATTTCTTATCAGTTAGTTTGCATGCAAAATGTGATTACCTTCAGCTGATCCAGCTGAAGCTTGTTAGCATTTTCACACACAATGAGCACATTCTGCAGGTCTACGGATGCTTCAATATATTGAAGGCAGAGCTGTTCCAGTCGAGAGAGCTTGAAGTTTAAGGCTAGTTTGTATACATCCATAATAAGCAACACATCCTGCACGTGGCCTGAAATTACAAGAGATAAAAATGCTGGTGAGCTCACGGAACAAAAAGAGAAACCTTTCTCAAAGTGTTTCTTATTACAGCAACCTGAGTATTTGGACTGGTAGAATGGGCAGCAACCAGAGCGCGGAGGAAGAAACCCCTCCACTGCTGGTTAGAACAAAGCCAAATCTGAACTGATACTAAAAGAGGAGTTTAGAAACTGAGGCATGAAACAGCCACCCCAGAAGATTTTTTGGACCAAGATTTTGTGACAATCTGAATCACAATTTTTTCAAACCCTCAAAAGAAAGTGCACTCTCTAAAGCCACTGAGCAGCTCTGACGCTAGCAGCCTGATTTTCCAGCGCTCGGCTGCTAACGGCTCTGCTGAAGTCCTTGGCTTTTGTGCAGTATTAGCAATCAGCTCCTGATTCTGACAGACCCTCATGAAGGCTCTCTGTGTTTGTACAGATCTGAGGCTGGCCTGGAAGAAAAGGCTGAAGGAAGAGAGAGGCAGTGGGGACCCTTGTAGGCCACTGCAGAGGGGCTACTGGGACACCAACTCAAGGAATAATCCTTCACAGCCTTTGCTTGCCTCACAGGAGATCTCTGGCCATCTGCTGCAACTACTTTTTGACAGAGAAAAGCCTTTCTGCACATCACGTGCCTTCCCTGTGTCTAATTGGAAAATCCCTTTTGATAAGCATGCCCAATTCTATTAGCTCAGCCTCTGGATGGATCCCCAAGGTGCTGCTCTCTGAACTGCGAGGAGGGAGGAGGAATACAAATGGTTGGGACAGGGCCATTGAGGATCCCAGCAGGAGAATGTCTGATGGGCTGGGGGAAGGGCAGCAGGCTGCCTGGGCAGCCTGTAACAAAGGGAAGAGCTGAGTGTGATAACACTTTCCTTGGGCTGATCCTGTCCTGCAGTGAGGGGCTGAGGATTGGTGACAGGCCAAGACAGGGATCTGGCAACATCAGCAGGCACCAATGAGATGTTTCCCTCATCCCCCTTAATCAGGATCACTCTGATTCAGGCCACCTCGCAGGGAGAGCCTTGGGACAACTGCATACGAATCACTATTTTCCTGAGAATTACCTTTTACAGAAAGGAAAGATCCTGGACTGACACCGAAGCAAAGCTTTTCAGCATCCCTCACTTGACCAGTTCCCCCAGTTCCCCAGCTGGACTCCCACAGCCCAACAGACCTCGCCCCTCACAGGGGGCCATGAGTCAGACTGGCCACGTGGGAGCTGAGATCTCGAGCTATCACCTCCCAGTCTGCAAGTGGTTGTAAGGCAGGGGATCTTCAATGAATGCAGCAAATGGATTTTCCCTTTCCTGAGGCATTCCTTTGGATTGGCATTTTGAGAAGATGATAAATATTGGCTTGCGCTGCCTTTCTGCGTGGGCTCGGTTTGCAACACATCAAAACAGGACCAGAGAAAGGAAGTAAGTCAACCAAGGACACGTGGTCCTTCCAGGCAGGCTGCTGTAATGTTCAAAATACCATGACATATTTGTTTCTGGGTTGTTGGTTTTTTTTTTACACCCTTTGGAATGATCAAGAACATGCTTTTCCTTGACGCTTGAAAAGAATTAGGAAAAAACAAAGCACTGTTAGTGTGCTTTGATAGAAATCTGCTTCTTTGAAAAAAATGCCCTCTCTGCAGACTTTCCAGACCTGTCTGGATGCATTTCTGTGTGATCTGCTCTGGTTTTGTCCTGCTCTGGCAGGGGGGTTGGACTCGATGATCTTTGGAGGTCCCTTCCAACCCCTAAGAGTCTGTGATTCTGTGATCCTGTCTGGTAATTAAGTGCTTAGAGCAGGATTGATCATCTGCACGTGCTCAGTCCCGCTCCGTATCAAATGCCCCTCAGTTGCTAGCATGTTTTCCATCCTGCTGTCCTACCTTTGCGAGGGTATTTTATTTTATCTGTGTACAGAAACTGCATGAGCACCTCGAAGGGCTGTGCCTCGGCCTCCCGGATGGGCACCTCCAGCAGCGGCTGCAGGCGGCACAACTTGACATTCCCACCAATCCCATCCTTCGGACACATTGCGTGTCCCTCCTCTTCAATATCTTGCTTTGATTTCTAATGAGACAGAAAAAAACCACTCAAACGTGGCAACCAGGCTGTGTCAGCTCACAGACATTAAATCAAACCCGAGGAAAGATCCTTCTCGTGACTGCCCAGCCTTCAAGACCCAAGACCTCTTTATCTTGGAGATTCTCTTCAAGTTACAGGGAATTCCTGTGTCCTGGATTCACTGTTCTGTATCCTGTGACAAGCATGGACCAGAACAAATCTGAGCTCCTGGATAAAGCTCAAAACCAGGACCTCAGCAAAAGGGAGGAATGAATTCCACTGAGCTCGCGTTTGTGCCCCCAGCAGGAACAGCATCTCTCCTTGGAGAAGGAAGATGCAGGAGCAGGTTCCACAGACCCCTGCTTTGCCAAGTCAGAGCTCAAAGTGCTTCACAGCAGCATTTTAAGCCACTCTATTACTTTCAAGTTTCACTTTGACAACCTTTCCCTACAGCTTTTCCAGGGTGGGGTGGCAAAGCAATTAACCAAGGGACAATGAAGCGTCCTCATGCGCTACTGCAGGCTGTGTGCTAGCACTTCCTCAACAGCAACAAAATGTTTGCTGCTGAAAAGCTGTAAGTTGTTAAAATCTATTGACGAGGAACCAGAGGCACCAGACATCAACTCTGGAAAAAAGTCAGGAGGTAAAGGGAAGAGAGCCAGCCTCAAACCCGAACACTGCCCTCCCTCTAATTGCCTCCTCTTGCAGGCCATCGCTAACAGCACGCTGCTCTTACCCTGCCCAGAGGGAGGGGTACACAGACCTCCCTGGGGGTGCTCCACAAGATTGGAGTGTTGACAGCTACGAAAGCTCCCAAGAACCCCACTGCCAAATCCAGATAAGTGGATTCACTTTGGCTGCCTCACGTTATGCCCCTCAGCTGCCCCGATACACATCCGGTAGCCTCTGTTGACGCCAATCACCCTCTCCATTTCCCTTGCTCAAGAGCACCTTAGTATCCGAGGCTGCTCCGGTCCTACGTCTGTCTCAGCAGAGAGTAATTTTTCCCTGACAACCTTATTTCCAGAAACTGGGCAGAGTAAGCAGTACCCTGCAACAGATCACTTTTCTGAGAGGCTCACCTGTTTCAACCTCTCTCTCGCCTGGATGATTTTCTTCTTCAGCCACTTGCAGCGCGCGGTGACGATGGCGGTGTGCCCTCGGACTCGTTCTTCCTTCTGTCAAAGGCAAGGAAAGAACAAACATGGAACTTTTATCCCCAAACCACACGGTGGTGGCAGATGTCACAGAAACCTGGGCTGAACTCCAGGTTACTCTACACTGAGTTTAGGTTGGAGTCAAAGGCGACCTTGCAGCGGCTCTGCAGACACAGATGAAATTCAACACCTATTCTGCCTACAGGCAAACGCCGTTTGGGAAGAGTCTTCGTTACCTTGTTGTATGGGTTCAGTGTCACAGTTCATTTCTCTTTGTTGTAGCTGATCTTTGGTTTAATTTTCTTTTTTTTCAAAACAACAGGGTTTATTTTTTACTGCTGTTCTTCATAATCTGTTTCACCCGTTGCTGAGGGTCAGTTATCTGATCTCTACAAAGTGTTTCACAGCTTTCTCTTTTTTTTTTTGCAAAAGGAATGCAGGCAAGTTCAAATTTCTCAAGTTTTTCTTCCGAAGACATGGGGGTTTTTTTATAATTGTTTTATATTTTATAATTGTTTTATATTTCATAATTGTTTTCATTACTAGAGAATCATTCCCCTGTGCTGCTTTTTCTCATTCTATTTTATTTCAGTAATGAAATGAAATGAAACACGGATCTGCAAACCACTGACCTGCTCTTTCCAGGAGAGATCTGGGACCTCAGAGTGCAGAGGTCGTTGGGATCATTTTCGTATTGCAACTACATAGAATGTGCTCTGATAAACTTGGGTTATGTCTCAGTGATCCACAGATCTTCTTGGTTTCAAAGTTTCTTTTCCTTAGCAGCTTTAGAGGGATTAGTGCAACTTGCTAAACCAGACAGACATCGTTTTCACCAGTGACACTGCTCTGATGCCAGGGTTTCTGGCAGAATCATTGTACAATTTTCTTTTTCCCAGCAAACATGCTCCACGGGCAGTAACACCCCTGTTGGCACCTCTTCAATAAATTCTACTCACCTCTCCCAAAACAAACTCCAAGTCACTGAACTGCCTGTTTTCCCACAGCCTCCCATAATCCTCATGTAGAGTGCATTTAGGGTAACAAGAAAACTGCAAAAACAAAAGCCCACAGAAGACAGAGTTCATTTCAAGTGGCTACATCCAAAAGCACTGCAGTTACATAGATGATCGCTGCATTTTCTTAGTAACTCAACCTCAACATAGTACAGAAAGTAGAAAATAACAACCAAAGACATGCCAGGGCTTCCTCTATGGCGAGGGTAATGAAAGCTCACGCAGGGTGAAGGGAGGAACTGTGTCTCATCACAACTTGCAGATTGCAGGATTCGGTGGCTCAAATTAGGACTCTCACCTGCTCTCAGGACTTGTTTGAAGGTCCCATGCAATAAAAATTAACTTGAATGTAGAGGGGATCTGAGCTGGTGTATTTTGAAATGGAAAATGTAAAATTGCCCGTAGTTGCCGTGGGGGTGCTGCATGAACACAACCCTTCAGTACGAAATGCCCTGTCCCAGGAACCCTGAATCTGACAGGACATGAAGAAGAACTGTCAATTTTCA
Source organism: Actenoides hombroni (assembly GCA_024336885.1). NCBI lineage: Eukaryota > Metazoa > Chordata > Aves > Coraciiformes > Alcedinidae > Actenoides > Actenoides hombroni. The sequence goes on along the minus strand of WUAM01000071.1, from coordinate 827,898 downwards.
GCTAAACATCCTGGCAAATCCTCTCTGACACATTCCACCAGTTTGTCAAAGCTGTCACGATCTCTGCTAGGACTCGGAAAGGCACCGGGGCACTTGGCCTGACCGAAACGTCCACCCAGATAACAGATCTCAAATGGCTTTCGAGATGGACATTGATCTTTGGCAGCTGAATCTGAAATGCAAAAGCTGCCCGCAGGAAGGATGTGGAACAAAAGCCATCAAAGCTCAGGGGGAGTCACCCCAGAAGGTCCGTCAGGCCCGGGGACAGAGCGTCCCGGTTCAGGCAGAAGGGGTGCGGGTGTTGCGCAGGGAGTTACCTGGAACCTGTACATTTCTCCACTCCTGATGTTGTTGTCCACGGTGCCACCAAAGATGTACATGGCATCTGAGATAACAGCTGCAGCGTGGAAGAGTCTCCCACTGGGTAACTACGGAAAGAAAGGGACAAAATAGGTGAGGGAGAAAAGGGATAAAACAGGTGAAGAAATAAATAAAAGCCTTTATTTTTATTCCCAGGAAAAGGCCCTGCAACAGATGAACGGTGAGAAGGGAAAATCAGTGCAGTCTGAAGTGACACAATTGCTTGCATCCTAAGATGGACATTTAGTATATTCTGGGATCATTTCCTAGCACATCTAGAACACACCTTCCAGTCCCAGTGCGAAACACCCATTCACCGTGCCTTCCAGCCAGAAGGGCACGTGCACAGGGCCCCACCTATCATCAGAGTTCCAAAACACAAACTCAGGCTCAAGGCAGAGTTTTACAGAGGAAAATGAAACGCACTTCTAGAAATGAAGGGATTCTGCAAATGTGATGGCTGCACAAACTGGGAGCTTACTCCCAATATTGTCGGGAACTTGAAAAGTAACGGCTCCTCTGCCTCAGCAGGATACTCAGCTCCAGGCTGGAAACACAACACCTTCCCCATGGCCTGCTGGGGCTCGACCATCTGGCTGCTGAGCCCCTCCAGCAACGCCAGATTCTGCAGGACTGAGGGATCCCACCACTCCACACCACACACGGTTCCCCTTGGAATGGCAAAAGGGGGTGATTTCTGAAGCGGGAAGGAGTCGCTGCCAACAAAGCTGCCGTGACCCTCCCTCAGAGGACAGACCACCCCATCTTTACCAGTGACACAAAAGGGACCTGATCAAATCAGCACATCTCCCCGAGTTATCTCCTAGAAAGTTTTCAAGTGGTTTTAGCAGCCTTTTTTTTTTTTTTTTTTTAAGTTTGATGAGGCTTTTTGTGTCTTCCAGGGAGCAAATCTCATTAAATCTTTGCCTACAAAATAAAAAGCCCTCTGGTGTAAGAAATCTCCTCTTGTATATATTTATAGACACCACTCAAGAAAACTCAGACACTAAACAAGATTATGTTTATCCAGAGAGACATATTTTCCAGGAAATCATGCTGACTGGCAGTTTTCATTACCACCAACTTATCCCTTTTACCACAGCATCACACAACGGCTTCATTTAGCTTGTTACTCACCAGACTTTCCATGACTTTCTCTTTTCTTCAGACTACAGCTTTTAAGGACACAGTTCCCCCCACGCAGTAACCAGGACCCGTTGGGGTTTTTTTCCCTTCAGATTTGGTGACCTTAAAATGCACGTTTGCCTGTTCCAGTTTAAGGAGCCACTCAGACTCCTTCGGATAAACAAGATACCTTCTGTCCCTGACATACTTCATGGACAGTTTCTCAAAGAAACTTTAAACTTGGTGCTAATAAATACTGAGATAGGATGATTAAGGAATAGTATTGATCTATTAGTACATTCCTGCTGGGCCCCCTTCAAAAAGGGGATGAGATTACTGTCAAATAGAATCTGTGGCCTCTATGCATTCTTAGTCGTAATCTCATTAATTAAATAAGATTAATCACAGATTGATTGAAAAAAATCAAACATTTTCTAGCAGTTTAAAAATACATTAGTGAGCTTTAACTGGACCTCCACCCTCATCCCCAAATACAAAGTTCCAAGTACACAGGCTGATATTAGTTGTACCATAATATCTTTCTTACAACTAACTCTCTAACCAAAGCCAACCCCCCCTCAAAGTCCTATTCTGTCAGAGATCAAATGCAGACCACTTGGTTTATATTTATTCAGGTGATTTCCCCTGTCTTTTTAAAAAATAAATAATACTTTATTTTTAATTGAACTAATTCTCCATTTCCTCTAGCATTTGCTTTTTAAAAAGCAGCCCTTGCATTTAACAACCACGGGGTTTTTCAATTAAAAAAAACCACCCAAACTTGCAGCATTTTAACAATTGGTGCCAGAAAGGAAACATGAATCATCTGAATGTTGAACCAAGTAACACCACACTTGCTGGACACATCATATTTGATCTGTAAGGAACGTTGTAACAATGATTTTAATTTGTAATGGTTGGTACCAGAGCGAATAAGGAAACACCTCTGCCACTTACCAGTAACTTAAGCAATCAAACAACTCTGCTTTTTAAATACACGTATCACGTTCTTAAAGAGAGTAGCACGAGACATGTAAAATAGGGAAGGCCAGCCCAGAAAAGGGCAGGCCATACCCAGTTCACCAAAACCCTGAGCAGCTGAGGGTTTCAGGGTATTTGTTTTGCTGAATCCCAGGGTTCGAGCGGACACGAAGCCTCAGCTGGTGCTGGCACCCTGCGGGCAGCGAGGTACCGATGCCACCTTCAAGGGGAACAAGATTCTGCCCTCCCAGGTCCAAGGCTTTGGCCAGAGAAAAACTCCGTCCCGGTGCAAACCAGGGGAGCTGGGTCCCTGGGAAGAAAATATTCAGAGCAAAAAGGTTACTGGAGCTCGGGAGCATAAACAGCTGGAGAGACACAAACAGCTGGAGAGACATGCTGGGCTCCCTGCTCCGCATCCACCGACACCAGATGCCAAAAGCCTGCCCTATCCTGAATTTTTTTCTTGGGAGACCTCCCAGGCTGCCAAATCCAGCTGAACACACTCAAACCAGGCAGTTTGTGAAGAACAGATCCAAAAAGTATCTATTTTGCTAGCCAGGATGGTCAGAAACCCACCCTCCCAGCATGGGACTCTGAAGGAAGAAGTCCACGGGGGAATCCACAAAAACAGAGACACAAAACTCTGCCCTGCCTGCCAAATTCAGCACTGGAGGGGTGGAGTTATGTGTCTTATTTTACAGAGCAGAGAGAACAGCCACCATCGCTCTGCTCCGTGACCTGGGACCTGTATTCCACAGAATACAAGCTGCTGAGACCCCGTGGCTTGTCCTGCCTGAGGCTGAGATGATTCAGGTGGCATACAGCCCACCAGAGGGGAGGAAGCAGAGCTTCTGTTACACAGGTATCTATTCTCCTCACGACTGAGCAGTCTCTTCCCCTGTACTGGCACACACAGCCACATCTGGTTCGATAAAACCCCCAGGAGGTCAGTTCACACCAAGGGGGGACAAGAATCAGTCTATAATACAGCAAAGCTGAAAGGTCAGCACCAAGCACCCCAGGGCTGCAGGCACTGGATGACAATCCCCTGTCAGAAAGCACAGAGACCCCGACTTCCAACAGCCAATCACTCCACTGCAAATAACTCTGCAGGCAGAAAAAGGTGCACCAGGCTTCCTCCTGTCCGAGCTCTTCCTTCCTCATGGCAATTGAAGCATCAGCCACGTGAACTCTTGTCCCACCCACCACAGATTCACAGAATTACTGAGGCTGGAGAAGACCTCTGAGAACAAGTCCAGCCTATGGCCTCCCACCACCACACTGGCCAGACCATGACACTAAGGGCCACAGGAACACCAGAAACACAGAGAAGAGCTTCTTTCCTCCCTTTCCACAGCATTTCAGAACACAGGCTTCACCCCATAGCCTCCCTTCGCTGGGCACCTCCAGCTCCTTCAGCTTTCCAGTGGGGTCACGTTTGCTGATTGCTCTTAGAATCACAGACTGTTAGGGGTTGGAAGGGACCTCTAGAGATCGAGTCCAACCCCCTCCTGATGGTCCACAGGTTTGTACTCCATCCCCCTGCAAGAGTAAAGGATTGGTACTAGCTGCAGTTTATCAGAACTGCCTTCGACGAGAAGTCTCCCACTGGAACGTATGGCGAGTGGCTCCCTGACCACAGAGCTCCAGCTAGGAACCACCACTCCAGCTAGGAGCCACCACTCCAGCTGAGAACCACCACTCCAGCTGGGAACCACCACGCCAGCTGGGAACCACCACGCCAGCTGGGAACCACCAATCCAGTTGGGACCCGCCACGCCAGCTGGGGACCACCACTCCAGTTGGGA
>WUAM01000071.1:794894-807174 GCA_024336885.1 Actenoides hombroni | reverse complement strand
TCCTGCATCCTCAGAACACAAAGCAAGGCTCCGCAGGGCACGGTTTGGAACTCTACGCTCTGCTTCCTTCGTTAGAGACAAATCACCTTAATGCTTACAGAAAAAAACCCCAAATCCCAACTAATTCCTTGCCAGGCCTGCAATACTCTTACAAGTATTTTATGGAAAGCAGCTCCAGAGTGGGACACTTACTAGCACTGTCACTATGGCAGAGCAGCAACCCGCTCCCGCCAGCCGAACCTGATGCGTCTTCGCTCGCCCTGAGAAGGTGGAACGCGCCGATGAGACCCGAGAGGGAGCTCACAACGCTGCCTGGCAGAGCACTCCCGAGATGCGGTGCCCACACCAAAAGATCCAACCTACACTTTCTCTTCCCCAGTCTTTGGTGGTTTTGCTAAATCAGCCAAGAAGCGCTGAACAAAGCTGCGATGCCACGAGGCCGGTAGGTGTGGTGCTTGCCCGAGGTCACTCCTGCAGCCTGCACACGTGTGACTGGCATGGACTTTTGAGTTCATAAGATGTGAATAAGAACTACCCTCCAAAACGCCCCGAGTTGCCAGGATAACCAGAAAGATCAATTAGTAACGTCCTCTACGTTCTAAAACACAACTCGTGCTCAGCAGGGGTGAGCAGCAGTAACTCAGGACCGGATTGTGCATTCCTCATCCCTCACCCTGCTCTACAAATCACAACCATCAACGTTCCTTTGCCTCTCCCCTCTAAAATCAGCATCTCAGGAACTGCAAATACGTCACGACCTGCAGGCAGAGACACAGTGTGTCCCACAGACAGAGGTGGTAAACGTGAGGCAGCTGGGTCAAAATCAGCGTCACAGATAAGATCCGGAAATGTGCAGAAAGTCAACCTTCAGAAGGAATTGTTTCTGGATTTGATTTTGCCTTGGAAAGCTGAATCTCAGGAACCCGTGTTCAACAGATTCAAACACGTATCAGTGATTCGTTCACCTGCTCCTGAACTGATTTGTGTGAACACACAGCACCTTAAGGTGCTTCACGCATTTCAGAGCCCTCCAAGTCCAACTTTAATCAGAGAAGAATGTGTAGATTCAGTGGGCTTCAAATTGGTTTCTGATAAAACCAAACTGAAACGATGAGGGATCAACACCTTTCGTGCTATCCTTGAAAACAAAACAATTCAAAAGCACAAAAACAATCCCTTGGCTCCCGCTCTTTCTGTCACAGGAATGAAATGTGAAGAAAGGATTTTGGTCACATTTCCACCATAGTACACTCTGGAATGGAGGCCTTGCAAATAAACTCCTTCAGAACAAAAGAAACTTCAGGAAACTTTAATCAAGAAAGCAGAGGAGAACTCGTCCTGCGGCCTCGATATCAACACTGTAAACAATTCTAACCCTGCCATTTCAAACGTCTGCTCAGTTCCCCTGAACAGGGGGTTAACAATGCCAGCTCCTTACCTTCCTTCAGTCTTCCACTCCGTCCACTGTCCAGTTGCAAACTTATATTCAAAGAGATCGTTTTTATTCTTCAGGTTGGAATTGGAGTAAATGTCTCCAGTGTAGCCACCTGGGCAAGGACAACTCCATTAGAGGGAAATGCAACGGAGCGCACGCGCTTCTCCTCCTTGGGTTGGAGGAAAACTTAAATTTAGATCACACAAAGAGAGGGGATGTGGCTAATGGACTCCTACAGGGGGGACACTTCTCCACTCCTCCCCCTGAGGAAACATGCCACTCGTGAATTTCTAGTCGTCCTTACTTTAGACGAAACAGCAAAAACATTCACAAGCTAAAGTTGAAATCACAGTCAGCCAGGGAAAGCACTGGGTTTGCTATTCAATGAGATCTTTTTTTCCAACCAACACAACCAGCACATTTATCACTCCCAGCAGGCACGACTGGGATCTGCCGCTCTCTTACCGAACACGAACATGCTGCTCCCATAGACCACAGCTGAGTGGTGGTACCGTGGTGCTGGCGGGGTCCCCGTGGTAAAAGCCCTGCACAACATTTAGAACAGCAGCAATCAAACACCCTTGTCATGCTTCAGGCACTCAAAGCTATTGTGCAGATTTAAAAACAAACGAAAAAAAAGCAACACTTGTTAAATTGTTGTTCTGCTGTTCCCGGGCGTTTTCACTGGGTTTGGTCTCTTAGTTATACTGGCTAAGATTTAAGATTTATGACAGCCCTAGTGCTGTAAGTGGAAATGGTTACACGTGGTGCCGCTGAAACATGTTTGGCAGACACAACAAGCGAGGCACAGGTCGGTACACCACAGAGTGCCCAGTGCACAGCAAAGGAGCAAAGCAAAGACGTCTGTGAGCCCCCAGGGCACCATCCCTGCCCCGAGGGGCTGCAGCAGCCCAGCCCCTCTGCCCCGGCATCCTTCTGGCACCCATGGCTGGCTGTCCATTGCTGCGCTGCCCCGCTCCCCCTGGCAGGCAGGAGCCATGCGGGGACACTCGATGACCTCCCTAAGATCCCAGCCCTGCAGCAGGTTGGCAGAGGTCAGCTGGGACAGCGCTTGGACGGGGGGTGACCCTCCCCTTGGATGCTCCATAGAGACCCCAACTTTTACATCGGGACTTGAGGCGCTGAGGAAAGAGGCGGCATCGCCCAGCCCTGCCAGCAGCACTGCAGCAGGAGAGCCCGGGCCAAGCCAGCAGAGCTCCCTGCAGCTGCCTGAAGGAGGCTGGAGTGAGGTGGCTGTGGGTCTCCCAGACAGCCAGTGATAGGACCAGAGGAAATGGGCTTAAGCTGCACCAGGGGAAGTTTAGGTTGGATATCAGGAAACATTTCTTTCCTGAGAGAGTGGTGAGGCCTTGGAAGAGGCTGCCCAGGGAGGGGGTGGAATCACCATCCCTGGAGGGGTTCAAAAAATGTCTGTATGTGGCACTTCAAGAGATGGTTTAGTGGTCCTGAGAATGTTTAGTAGATGTTTGGACTTGATGATCTCGAAGGTCATTTCCAGCCCTAATGATTCCATGACTCCATGATTTTATGGTTCCATGATCCCAGACAGGAAAGGCCATTCCTTCACAGAAATGCTGTTTCTAATTTGTTGGTTTAAAAACAACTGCTAGAAATTAAGGGCTGCGGGGAATTAACACAACTGGATCCTGGCCCCAGTGGCTTTTCCCACCTCTTCGGTACTTGAAACCATTTTCCTTGGCTGATCACTGTTATTTCAGAACTGGCTCACGGGTTTATTTTATAAAAGTAGAGGTTGTGTTGGCTTGGAAAACTCTGGCTCGTCAAAAACAGATTTTTTTTTAGCAAGGAATTTTAGCAGGATGTCACAGAAGCAACGTGAAGGCAGCTGATCCCGAGCCTGGCTGCTGTTGGGACCCACCACGCTTGCTGCTCTAGTGGGTTGGGGGCATTCAGCTGAGACCTGCCCAAAATCCTCCTTCCAAAGCACTGAGGAATGAGCTGGATGTCGGTGATCAGCCCTGGTGAGACGAAGGAGTCGGTGCTGCTCACTGCTGGTGCCAGTGATTCTGCTCCTGGCTGCCTAGCTGAGAAGAGCTCCTTGATGGTGGCCCGGCTGAGGGATGCCCGAGGGTGCTGATGGCTGTGCAGGGGGTAGGAGCAGCATCTTGTGGTTTTGGGGACCTCAAATTAATTGCTTATCTGCTAATGATGCCGCTGTGTGCTGGGCAAAGTGCTGGGGTGGGTTGGCCCTTGGGATGGCCCCCTGCAGTTGATGGACAGCCTCTGTCTCAACCCCTATTTTAGGGTGCAAGAGCCTCTCCCCAGCATGGGTGCCAGGGGTGGTGGCACTGCCTCACACGTCCACTGCCACCAAAATCAGGAGGGGTGACGCTCTCTGTCCACCCACAGCTCAGAGCAGGGACTTGGCAGGGGGAGGAGGGGGGTGTGGCAGAGTGTGGGGCTCACATCCTGGCCTCCACAGCCAGGGGAGAAAGGGGCACCCAGGGTTTGACTGCCCCATGGCCCAGATCTGCTCCTGCATCCCACCCTCTAGGGCTGGAACAGCCCCTGGGGGAGTCCTGCCCCCCTGGAATCAGAGACTGGTTGGGTGAGAAGGGACCTTCAAAGCTCATCTGGTCCCATTCCCCTGCAGGGAGCAGGGCCATCTGCACCCAGAGCAGGGTGCTCAGAGCCCTGGCCAACCTCCCCTGCAATGGGGCCAGGGATGGGGCAGCCACCACCTCTCGGGGCAGCCTGGGCCAGGCTCTCCCCACCCTCAGCACCAACAATTCCTTCCTTCTCTCCACTCTCAATCTCCCTCGTGCAGTTTCAACCCAGCAGCCCTTGGCCTGGCCCAACAGGCCCTGCTCCAAAGTCTGTGCCCATCTTTCTGCCAGGCCCCTTGAAGCCCTGCAAGGCCCCCAGAAGGTCTCCCTGGAGCCTTCTCTTCTCCAGGCTGAACACCCACAGCTCTCCCAGCCTGTATATTTCCTTTTGCTTTCTCCCACCACAAATCAGGTCAAGCTTCACCAAAATGGATATATCCATGGATACTCTCTGGGACTTGACCCACCTCCAGTGGTGGGTGGGCAGTGGTGGGCAGGATCAGCTGGATGAAGCTTGAGAAGCTGAGGGATCCCTGCCGCTGGCACAAGGAGGTCACTTTGCTCTTTTTATCTTGGTTTGCTGCCAGTGGCACCTCCGGACTGGCCAGCTTTGCATTGTGGAACAGGAGGGACCACGGTGGGGTTGTGTCCTGCACCAGCGTGGCATTCACTGAGGTCAGCCCTGAGCAACGGGGCAGCTGGCCAGTGATGGTCCTTCACCCCCAGGGAGACAGGGAGCTCCAAATGCCCCAGATTTTAATGTTTTCCTTTCTAACTCTCCCTTTTCCACATGCCTACGTACCCCATCTGCCCCAGGAGCCCTGGTCATGGGGAGCAGTGAGAGTCCTGCCTTGGAGGTGCAGGTCTACCCCAGCACTGATCCAGGAGCTCAGGCCCTCAGCTTACACAGCATCTTCTCAGCTAATGAACCAGTCAGCTGACAGAAATTAGCACTTCAGCACTAACCCCAGCAGCCCGTATCTCAGCAGTGTGAGTTTTGCAGAGGTAATTCCCACTGATTAGGTGGGTGGATCTCAAAGCCCAGGGGTGTTTCTTCCCTGGGCTTGGCTTCATGCAGGGTATATAACCTTCAGTAGGAGGAAGAGCTGTTGTTCGGTGCATGGGATTAAAAGCTGGCATGGTCCTGCTCTCCTGGTCACTCTAAATTAGCATGGGATCCATACCTGAATTTGTGGGTGATGCTCTGGGCCATCTGCAATCTCTTCTTCTCCTTCCTTGCGTGGTCTAAACAAACCCTTCTGGCCACCCCAAGCACCTCGTCCCATGGGTTTATCGACCGCTGATAGGTCTCTGGTACCTTCTCGCAGACTCTAAGCAGAATGGTGAGGCCAATGTGGTGCTGTCAGACGAGGAGCAGCCCCTGTCGCCGACCGATGAAGAGAAGCGGCCCATGCGACGCTCCAGCACCCGGGATAAGAACAAGAAATCCTCCACGTGCTTCCTGCTGGCCACGGGTGACTTCTCCTGCACAGTGGATGGAGGCATCCAGAAAGGTATGGCTGATGCTGGAAGCATGAGGTGGCCTGGGGAGGGTGAGGTGGAGGTTTGTCGCGTCGGTCCAAGGCAGTGGGCCATCTCCATCTGCCTGCCTGGCTGTTGTTCTCTGCTCCCCAAATCCACTTGTCTTCCAGCCTCTCCATCTGCTTCATCTCCGTCCACCACGTCTCTCCGTGCGAGCTCTGGCCTTTTTGTTTTCTCCTCCCGCAAGTTCTCCTGCCCTGATTGCCATCTGGGTGCCCTGACCCCACGCTGCCTGCACTGCCCTCCTTGGGGACAGGTCTGTCCCTTTGCTCCCCAGCTTCTCCTGTCCCTCCAGCTCTTCTCTCTGAGCTTCAATCACCCGTCTCAGGGTGTTTGCTGTGAGGGGGATGTCTCTCCTGGGGATGTGATGAGGTTGTGGTGATTGAAGGTGGTCAAAAGGTTTTCAGTAAAGGAAAAAAAAAAAAAATCCACAGGTTTTTTCCTTTCCTCTTCCCCTCTGATGTCTTTGGGTGGGTTTGAGCGTGGGGAGCCGCGATGTGTCAAGCGCTGCCTTGCCAAGAGCCTGGGGCTGCCAGAAGGGCTGTCTCCTCGGGCTTTGGAAAGGGAGCTTTGCTCAGTGTTGAGCTTTTCCATGGGAAACTGTGGGGGAGATGAGTCAGGAAAACACAACGCTCTTCTCATGACAAAACAAGAGTCGTCTTCAGCCTGGCTCCTTCTCTCCGTCCATCAGCCTTCTCTGCTCCACCAACCCCTGGGAGGGTAAATCCAGTGCCTGCCTTGAGCCACAAAATCCAGCTGCACCCTCCTTATCTGTAGGACACGGCTCAGTTTTCTAGTGCTGCAGTTTTTGTTGTGTGTACAGGGTGGTGTGGGATGATGTAGATGCAGAGGTCACCTACGTCTACCTCCTTGGTACCGTCTAACGCCAGGTCCTCACATGGAGTGGTGCATGTGAGCTGGGACAATGTGACATGCTACATCTCTGAGACCTGCTGGCTCCTGGTGTTGGTGCTTTGGAGGCCCTCAAGGGGTTTGTGGCTGTAGCACTGTTGGGGATGGTGAAGACTGGATGGGCTTGGGATGCAGGGAGGTGTTTGAGGGCAGTCACCTTTCTTACATTAGTAGAAGTTAATTGGTTGGCTTCTCCAGGGAAATTGAGGATCCCCTTTGGCATTTCTGCTCAACCTCATCTCTAAGAGGGGCAAAATGAAAATCTTTGCTCCTGCTTGGGCAGAAGGCTGCTGTACAAGCAGTTGTTTGGAATGCCTCATGTTTTTTTTTTTTCCTGGTAGTTCTTTTTCCTGTGAAGTTGGTCTCTTTTCTTAATGCCTGCTCAGCTAAGAAATGTTTTTCTCATGTTGAGGTGGAACTTCTTGTGTTCCAGTTGATGCCCCTTGCCCTGTGTCCTATCACATGGCACCACTGAAAAGAGACTGTCCCCTTCTACTTGACACCCACCCTTCAGATATTTGTAAGCATTAAGATCCCCTCTCAAGCTTCTCCAGGCTAAACAGTCCCAGGGGTCTCACCCTTTCCTCATCAGAGATGTTCCAGCCCCTTCATCATCCTCGTAGCTTCTGTTGGACTGAAGAGGCTGAGCTGGAATGGATGAAGGAGAAGGATGAAAGCCCACGCTGGTCTTCATCCTCAAGATGCTCAAGGCCTGCATCTCTTCAATTGAAGCATTTGAGCTTGGTCCCTCTGAAGCCAGGAGAGCTAGAGCAGATCTAAGAGCTGAGGATCCAGTGCTGCTTGCGCTGGGCTCCCAAATCACGGTACTTGGCTGCAGGAGACCAGGAGGTTTTTGTCCTTTTGTGGTGGCAGCTGCTTGAAAGGGCACTTTGGTGACCTCGGGTTGTTCTGGTGGCTTTTCTGCAAATGTCAAAGTGCTTTTTACAAGTAAAATAGATGTCTACATGGGTTACTTACCCCCACCTTGCAGAAATGGTGTTGCGCTTAGAGAAAGGTGGATCTGGTGTCCAGAGAGACTTGAGTGATGTGTGAGACCTTTTGGGAAGAGGGAACCTCAATTATCTGTGTCCTGATTGGGCTGTTAGGGATGGACTGGTGAGATGCTGTGCTGGGAGTTCAGGGCTGATGTCCTCCCTGGTGAATGCTCCAGCGTGGTCAGGGTTAGTGGTGACCAGAGATGATCGGAGGGGCAAAGCAGCCTCCTGCACTCCAGCCAAAAGCTGTTGGGAGCTGCAGAAGCCCCTCTTCCCCCAGTCCTGATTTATCTCCTGCTGAGCCTGTTTGTTCTGGTACTGGGATGTTGGCAGCTCTGCAAATTGAGATGAGCTTGGTTCTGAGCCCAACTTGCTGATGGCCATCTGTCAGCTCTTGGGACCCCTTCTTGCAAAATGCCAGCATTGACATCCTTAGAAAGACAGAATGAATTGCTGAAGATCTATTGGACATCAGCATGGAAATTCAGATAAACCAACAGAGTAGTGGCCAGATGAATGAAAGCTGGTGCCCTGTAAGGTACAGCATCAACATTCATAACAATTTTGTTCAAACCCTAGCTGCCACTGTGGTTATGAGCGCATCACTGACCTTTCTGATTCTCAAATCCCATGTGAAAAATGACGAAGAAAAATCTCAATCCAGGTCATGGCTCCTTGAACTAGGAAATCTGGAGAATGTCCTGTCTTGCACTTTGTAAATATGGCGCCTGGGTGCCTGCAGATCCAAACGGACTACAGTTTCCAGGTATTGCTTCATTAATAGTATACACTGCTAAAGAATCTGAAAGCCCTATCTGGTAAGAATGAGAGACAACGTAATATGCCACCTAACTGATACCATTTTTTGGGAAACCATAAAAAAGACTGGAATACACGCATAACTTGGATCAGCATTTCTCAAACACAGTTTTACTTAAACAATAAAATTCACTACTAGTTGAAAATGGTAAGGAAAACACTTACACAGGAAAACCCAAGCATTTATTTTCAACAAGCTTAGGTGGCTCCAATAGTGATACATTATTCACTGCAAACTTTCTTCTCCAGTGATAGAAATACCAGGTTTGTATCTGAATACAGCTTTCACACGGCAACATAAGCAGTGATTTTTGAATCCTGAAGTTAATTTTTTCTTAATATGCTAACATTGTTGAAGTCACTAATGTAGTTGCTTTTTAACATACTAAAATCTAATTCAGCAATGACTCCTTGTCAATACAAGCATGAAGTCTAAGCAACAGCAATTTGTCAAATTGTGCATAAAATGACATGTCAAAAATCACTGAAAGAGCATACAAGCACTGCGCCCAGTACAGCCTTTCCAAACCATTCCTATTTTCCCACTGATCCACGTTAGATTAATGCCAATATAATTTAGGTTATGAATAATAGCTAGCATAAAATAATGCAGAAAAACAAGTTCAAAAACAGGTTCTGAAGTTACCTATCTTTAAAATGTATTAAAGCAAATTTTTAAGAGGGATTTCATTTTCATAACCACTACAAAATTATGTTGGAGTTCACTAAACACAGGAAAATAAATTTTCAGCACTGTAATTATTCTTCTGAGCTAGTAAGAGTGAAAATATCTGTGGCCCTACAGTGATAGTGTATTTAGCAAGTACCTCATCCTGCAGGCCTGCCTTCTTTCTGCTTTTATTCCCCACAGGTGGGCTAGGATACAACTTTCTTCTTTTGTTTTCTAATACCTACCACCTTCTGTCCAGATCATTCTCCAGATATGACCAGAAGTCAAAGTAATTCAGATAGTGACCTACTGGTTGGGTAGCGTACACATCAACATTTAATCTCATTTCACCTATCTCAAGCCAGTAACACCTGCTACAACACCTTCTTAATGCTAATTTATCAGACCTCGAAACCTTTTTTTTCCCCATTATCATCCAGATTATACCAAATATTGCAAATTCCTTCTAGAGTTTCATGCTTCTAAGTAAGAATCTTGATTGCTGCTTCAGTTACTGAGTATTTCTCTGTTCTACAGAGTGCTATTCCACTCTCATAAAATCAACAGTGAGTTATCAACTACAAATCTGTATTAATTTTTTTTTTAAAGTTTACAATCTTGTGATTTTTACACATTTTTAATAATATGTTCTACTTTAGTCACTGTTTATTCAGTAACTAATTTGCAAACATGTAAATTGCAAGTTAAAATGCACAAAAATAAAAAGTTTGAAGAAAGCTATTTAGTCCACCTGTTTTAATCTTTTGCTGTCTTTTATACAATTAAAATGTTTAATTTTAGGGTAGATTATATTTAGAAAAGATTTAGGAAATACTTCTGAAATACTTTATATAGGTCACAAACAAAAGCAAGGTATCAGCAGCAATCAACCCCTTATGACTGCAGGTTGTTTTGTGCAGCAATTCAGCTGTGTTTAGTGACATAATCCCTTGCTATCACTTGGTACATTTTCCTTTATAAGGAAACATTATGGGTCTTATGGGAAATTATAATTTGTTACTGAGCAGTCCACACTAACAGCCAGGTGTAGGAGAACAAAAGTAATGGATATTGTGAAGCATTAAAGTTTAAAGGGTGCATCATCTTGCCAAAGCTATGATGTGACATACTATTAAGGAAGTCATAGTGCTATATGTAATGCTCTGAATGATGCAGACTCTGATACTAAGACTAAAGCCACATTTTTTCACTCATGTTATTAAAATTGCACTGTTACCTGGCAGGCAAACTAAACAAATCCAAAGCCAAACATGAATGACAACTGCAAAATCATAACTTAAAGATCTCCTTTTAATTTTAACAGTTTATTAGATGCTTGGGTGAGCACACCTTTGACTAGAGGAACTAAAAGAGGGGAAGATAGTGAAATGGTTTCAGAGTATCATCCCTACAAAGAAAGTGGGATGTGCAAATCAGTTATGTAACAAATTCTGACTTGGTAGATGAGGACTCAACTACCCTGAAGGAGAGTATGACATTTTATTGGGTACTTTCTTGCCATTTTCTAACATTACATATAGACAACCTCAGAGGAAAATTAAATTTCTAACAAAGTCATTTTAACAAGTGACAGAAGAAAAACTTCTGTAATAACCTAATGAAGATTTATAATTGCATACTGTAAGTACTTACATTCATAGAATGACAATTATCTAATTGTCAGAACTAATACTGGCTGACATAACAGATTTGATAAATAGTGAGAAAAAGCAGACATTAATTTACATAATGATTAGAAAAGAGCAGAGCAACCTGAAGAATCTCTGAGGCTGTTACCCTTTTCCTCACAATAGATTTTTCTGACTAAAACATTCGACTTAAAGGGGAAAATTAACACTGGCATCTGGAAATACTACTCATGTACTACAAATTAAAACGGAAAAAGACAAGATCAATTAAAATGATTCGTATTTCAAGATCAGTAAAGTAGAGTCTCCTCTACTTTGGAGTGGTACCACTCTACACTGGTAGGTCTACCGAGAATGAATGTATTCTCAAGCATCACAATTAGTGGACTGTTTTGGAAAGTGCTGAGTGAAAGGCAACTTGGCAAACTCCCATTCAAGAATGATAGGGACAGTATTATTAACACCACCAAAAGGTGCTTAGCTTTCAAAACGGTGTCCAATGCTACTCACGCCTGCAGTTATGTACCACATCAAGCTAAGCTTACTGATTTGATATCTTTGATTATTTCTGGATGCATATAGGTATGAGAAGGAGAAGAGGTACAATTTTAGCCGCTTTGGCCTCAGGAAATTCAAAGAGAAGATGCATGTCTCAAAATGTAGCAACTAAGTGGTGGTGGCTCATATACTTTCCACAGTGACCTGAAGTTAGACCACTGCTCCTGATGATGTTCTCTGCACTATTTTGGGGACCAAGAGTAGATCTAATAAAACCCAACTATATCTACTTTACTGTACTAGAAGAGTATTCTTGAAGCTGTAGGTTCACAAGTAAGACATTAAGATTGTAGACAAACTGCAATATTGAACCAGACCAGGAAATAATGACATTTGTGAATGTACTCATCGAGGCTGCTGTCACATCTCACATCTCACACCCTAGCTCAGATATGATTCTCCTCCATCAAACTTCAAGTCCTTTAGTGTTTTTCAAAATACCTTCACTGTTCTAGCTGTTGTGTGTCTATGCATACTTCCCTTGTGTGCTTAACATGGATACACCATTACTCCATAAGTGTATCCTTACTGCCTAAATCTTCTTACTGGGCACTACTGTTAAATACATCAGTTTAAAGACAAAGGTCTCTTAATTTATTTTGTGAACCACCAGGATCTTTTAACAAATGAATGAAAACATACATGGATAGATGAGAGTGGCAAACAGGCAGGAAGAGTACAAAATATGGAAAATAATAAGCATGCATATATTGGACAAAAAATGCTAACATTAATGGCCAGAGTCAGACAGTAAATGCAGCTAATTAGGTAGTATTTTGTTTATGCAAAAACCCCAAGTAATAACAGGAAATTACTGCTAAGGGAAAAGGTGCTACAAAACACTAATCAGGAAAGAAGCAGTTACTGTTCTTTCACTAATATGAACTACTAAAGACTAACACAATGTACAGCTGTGTATAGGAAGATAAACAGGATATCAGATCGAAGGACTACATGCACACATGATAAAATGCAATGGTACTGTTGGGACTAAAGACATGTTGTTGCACGTATCTGTGGATGATATTGCATAGGCATGTCCTGGTTTGAGTGAAAACAGAACTAATTCTGTTCAGTAATTTTACTTTTCAGCTCAGTTCTTTTAATTAACT
>WUAM01000071.1:759532-794443 GCA_024336885.1 Actenoides hombroni | reverse complement strand
GGCCGCCGCCATGGCCCGCGCCAGCCCCGCCGGCACCCGGCGGCGACCGCGGGGCCGCCCGACGGACTACGGCTCCCGGCGGGCCCCGCGCCTACAGCCCCCGGCATGCTCCGCGCAGGGGGCCGGGCACAGCCACCAAAGCGGCGGGTTCGAGGCCCGCGCCCGGCAGCGCCCGTCGGGACCGAGGCGGCACCGGGGCTGCCGCTGGAAAGCCTCCCCGAGCAGGCGGGTTTCTACAGTAAAAAGAGTTAATACGAAAATACGAAAGCAACACCAAAACGAACAACACTCGTTAACATGCATAAAGTCTCGTTCTAGAGCCATAGGCAACCTACGGGCTAGTTAAATTACGGCTGTGGGCCAGTTAAATTATAGTCTGTGGCTACCAGAGCTATTCCAGCGAGGGAACACCCGCGTGCCAAACACACCCGGTCCCTCCCACCGAGGAGCTGCAAGGGGCAGGGGCTGGCGGGCAGGGCAGTGCAGGAGCCCCCGTCCCACCCTCTGCCTTTAATTTCCTTTACCCAGGAGCTCGTATTGCCTAACAAGGCGTTACGAATCTTTGCGATTATTACTTTAGTTTCTTCTCAACGGTGGGCAAGTAAAAGGTGGGGCTCTGCCCCCCCAAGCCCAGACCTCAGACACATCTCCGCCGAGTCCGGCCTTGCTCCGAGCGAGCGAGCGCTGCTCAGATTTGTTGCTGTGACGCTGCCCCAGCAAACACAATTCTTGTTTAAAGATACATCATGGAGCACGCAGAACTTTGTTGGCAAGGACAGCAGGAAAGCATCAGTGTGAGCACCAGCAGGCCCACGTGGAAGTCTTTCAAACCCTTGAGCAGCCTCTGTCATGGCCCCTTTGGCCTCTTTCTAGGGGAGGCTTGAGCCGTGACGTTCCTTGCCAAAAACCACCCTGCACCCCACGCCGTGACTGTGGCTGCACTACAGGGCACTGCACAACCGTGCTGCTCCTGTGCCCACCACCCAGAGATGAGGACAAGCCCCTCTCCAGGGCTGGTCCCAAACTCCAGCTCCTGGCAGCAGCACCGTGCCCGGCCAGCTCCGGCTGCACGGGAGCTGATGCTGCAGAAGGCAGAGTGCAGAGCACTGGTCCCCAAAAGCCACTTATTCCCCCATCTTTCCCTCTCACCAGCTACACTCCTGGAGAAGCTGTCGATACTTGCAAATGGAAGCAGTTTCCAACCAACACGCTGATGAGCTCCAGCAGGAACTCTACAAGACACTGGCCCATCTACTTTTTGGACCTTGCGATCACAAAGAAATCCTTGGATTTACAAGTTCAGGCTGAGGAACAGTATCAGTAGTACCACGAGTCTCATTTTTCATGGTCTTGTTTAAACCCACCCTCCAACTTCACTACAGCACCACTAAGGCACACAGCAGTCAGCCCCACCAGCACCTCTCCACGAGCCCTGGCTAACCAGACCTGAACGTGCTCCACTTACTACTGACACCCCAAAACACACCTAGGTGGTTTGTATTCACCTACCTCCAAGAAGGGATGGCTGGTTCTGAGCTTTGCTGCCTCACACCAGGTGAAAAAAGCTGCTCCTACCTCTTCCCAGGGCTGGAACAGGTTACTCTGAGGACACTCACTTGATGCTTCCTGCACAGCTATCAGGATACACCACTGCAACCATCAGCTTCTAGCTGGGATTCCTCAAGAGACTGAACTGTTTAGTTTTACTTGTTGCCCCTTTTCAGTGAAAGCTGAGACAAATGCCTCAAAAAAAAATAAATAATTCCTAATAGACTTTAAAAATAACCTCCAGGTAGAAGCCAGAACCCCAGCGTTCCCACGGAGGGGGATGTCAGGGCACCAAGTTTAACTTGATATTCTTATACACCAGAGAATCCACAGGGGAGAAAGACACTGTGACAGAACTGGATGGAAACTTTAGATCAGAGCTTCTACCTTATTAGACACACGCAGAGGAAAATCAGGCTTCCAGATCTGGTTCTCACAGAGCTCTTCATACAAAACGTTCCCATTCACTGCGAACTTGGGGATGGTTCAGAGCTGTCTGCAGCTGACAGTGGGGATTCCCCCCAGTCCTGCCCAGTCTCAGGCACAATGTGAGGGTGTTGAAACCACAGCAGAGGGGCTGGGGTGGGACAGAGAAGCCAGGTCTGCTTTAGAGCTCTGGGTTATTTTACCATGTTCCTCACACACCCTAAACAAAATGTGCCATCTTTGTCTGTGAAAAAGCCAATTTATTATCCCCTCCTGGTAAAAAAAGGTGAAAAGCTACACTCTGTTAGACCAGCAAGATACAGAATTACTCCAGCTCTGTGGAGGTTTTTAGATACAACTTTGTAGCGTATTATTCCACAAAGGAACAGCAAGTACCTTTCTTAAGAAGGAAACTCTACAATGGGTCAGCCTTTTCTTTTGAGCAGATGTATCCACTACAGGATTCCCTGTCTGTCCAGATGACACCTCTGAAATACCCTGACATCCTCCAGCTGCTACACAGAGAAAGTTTTCTAAGGAGAATTACGCCTTTAAAAAGTGACTTCAGGAAACAAGTGCAAGTTCCTTTTAAATCTGTTTTTATAAGAAGGATACCAATGTACATTTTAATAGTTTTATTTTCATTTTCCCCAAGGGGGAACCAAAGGCAGAAAGGTGTTGTGAGATACATCACGCTGTTCTTACGGGTAAATCAGTTTGCAAATATTATTTTACCACTCTATAAAAATACACACGGGAGTGTGAAGGAAGCGAAGTAGTTCAGAGTGGCCGTCATGGAGCAAATATGTTAAATACAGCAGGTTTCCCTCCCCTCTTAAAAACTGTGGCTCCTCGTGTTCCACAAAACAAAGTCTTTAGTAGCCACATGCCACAGGAACACAGGTTGAAGTGGTGGCTTCCTCTGAGCATGTGCACACAAAAGCGTTAGTACAGAACCGCTCCCGGGGGAGCCGGCAGCAGATGCGAGCGACAAAGCCCCATCCACACAGGAAAGAAGATATGCATTGGGTTTATTGTCTCAGCTTCCCATCCAAACTCCTGCACACAGGCTCCATACCCTTCAGGCATCTCTGATGAAAGAGTCTATAGTTCTATAAAAAGAAGTCAACGCTGTAAGATCGAGATATTTACCCTGTACGTGGTACGTGGGCGTGAAGAGGAACAACCTTCCCGTTTCTCCAGACGCATCCGAGCAATCTCCAAGTGACCCAGTTCCTTTCTCTGTCCAGCTGTGTTGTTGGAAACTCAGTCGAGTGCCTCTTCACAGGCAGAGACAGTTTGCTTTTAAAAATATTAAGGACACACTTTTTTTTTTTTTTTTTTAATAAGAGTTTCCTGGAAAGTTATTGTGGAAAAATGAAAGTGCTCCCATGGTGAGACCAACGTGCAAAGCTCTACAGACTTCTGTTCTGGCTGCTTTCTTAGTATTCCTTCCCTTAGCAGATTCATGTTAAGATGAGGCTCAATACATCGCAACGAGGCCATCATCCACCTGGAACAAGCAGGCAGACACTGGAAAATGTTTTATGTTTAATCATAAAACGTGGAATAAGCCAAAAAAAAGAGAAAAATTCCTGTTCAGATCTGCTCAGGGTGGTCTCTCGAGTGGGTCTATATACCAATGGCCTGTAACACTCGCTTTTCGTTCTCATTGAGGTGGTCTGAAAACATTGCATAGCAGGGCTGCTGTGCAAACTGGCAGAGGAAGTCAGTGAGATAGGCCTGAAAGGAAGACAGAAAGACCCAGTTAGCACCATGTCACTTCAGGAGATCTGTTTCTTTCGTGTATTAAAAGATAAACCTCAACATACACCAAGCCAGACCGAAGGATTGCAGGGAACAGAGAAGTGGCGCAGCAGAGGGGAAGGGCTAAGAAGCAGTTGCCAGGTGGTGGTAGAAAGCAGGAGCAACATAATACAGGGACTGACCGGACAGGAGCATTTCCAAGTGCAGAAGGAAATTCTGGCATGTTCAGTGCCTAATCTGCTGACTTCAGCAGCTAGCTGTGAAGCTCATGGCTCAAAAACTCATCTCTCCCTGCTAAAAAAGTTTTGCTGATTCACATTGCCCAGTTACAGATTCTGGTCCAGTAAGAAAAAAGTAGCTCCCAGCATTCCTGGGGTACTCAGCACTTTCCAAAGTCATTTCAGTGAACTCAGTGCCTCCGGCACAACAATCAGGAACTGGGGTTTCCAGTGGTTTCCAGTTTTGTTAAAGTACAACATTAAAAGTTTATAAAGAATTACAGGAATCGGATTAAAACCACCTCATTCCACAGCATCACCTGGAGATCTATTTGGTAAAGGGGGTCCTTTAATGCATCTGGGTCATCCTCTTCATCATCTTCATAGTAATCCTCATCTGTCAAGAGGCAAATCAGCAGGTTTTAACATCAAACGGAGCAAAACATCTCACAAAGTATTCTATTAGACTATTGGTGAAATCCAAGGATCCAAAACCAAATACTTTCAGTATTTCTGGGTCAAAAAAAAAGCCCAACTGTATCCAGAATATTCGCTCCTGAAGTTCACGCACAGAAAACACTAAACCTGAGAACAAGACAGGTCACAGTGGGAGCCTCAAGGAACACACAGGCATGAGAAGCACACAGGGGACACTAGACAAGCAGGTTTGTTAGTGCTGTGCACTATGATCTTACGCCTTAATCCTGAGCCACGGGGACACGTTCCCTGTTCTGTGCTAATATAAGATGCCTCCTTTATTGTATTTGCCTGTAAGGTTCTCCCTGCTAAGACTATATGCAAACAGGAGAGCAGAGGGAAGGAGATGACAGACCCACTCTATCTTCTATATGCAGCAATTATTTCTCAATGGTCACTCCATAAACAAGCTCATCCACTTCTATGATGCTGTCATTCCAAGGTCGCATCAATGTTCTCTTCAGAAGAAATACCTGCCTGAACCTCACAGCAAGGTGAAGCCTACACAGCATGTGAACTCCCAGGTGAAAAATGCAGTTATTCAATCATTGTTTTACCCAAAGAAAGAAAAAGATCCTTATTCAAAACCCCTGTGGAGTATTTCCTTCTCCTTGCCTGCAACCTCTGTTGAGCTGCTGTCAAGGAAAGAAAACCTTGAGTAGCATGTCATCTACTCTATTTTCACTTTGAATAAGCACTTTGAAGCTGTTACTTACCATACTTGTTTGTGGAAAGGATATCTGATAAGAACTGTCCTGCTAAGCCTTCATCTTCATCTTCATCCTCTTCCTGATCTTCCCACATATCATTTGAATCATCTGTTTTGCAAAAAATAAAAAAATACATCTAGAAATAATCAAAATCCAAGTGGTCTGGTCTGTTGATCACACTACAGGGAAGCAGTTTTCAGGCCAACATCTCTGCTTGTGCAGGCAGATGAAGGGGAAAACCTGCACCCAGCACTGGCCTTTTGGAATGAGCAGCTCAAGAACAGGAGCTAAGAAAAAGCAGCAGCAAGAATGGGTGCTTGAAGTAGGGAGGAAGAAAGAGAAACCAGTCACACCAAGAAAGGGTAATTTTATTGGCATATGGTCAGATCCCATCTTCCCAACTGGCCTAGAATAATTTTCAGATATAAGAACACACAACACTGGTCTCATCCTTTGGCTCACTAATTAAGCCTGTGGAATTACAGGTATACTCTTTACTGTTCTGAGTTTATTACTGGAAATGCTTCTGAAGAGATTACCAAGTAGCTGAAGCCACCCAAAGAGAAAAAGCAAACCCAGTACCTTACCTTGGCTCCAATCTGCAGTTGTCTGTCTAGATGCATTTGCTTCCATTGCATTAGAGAGTTCATTTATTATCAACTTTAAGATTTTGACTAACAAAGGAATGTTTGTCCAGCGCTCGGGATCTAGAAGAGAAGGAAAATACATATTTACACTGCTTTTAATAAAGAGCTGTTAAAACCAGGCTGCAAGCTGAAACACAGGAAAACAGGAATGTTTTTTTTGCTGTGGTGTGTTTTTTGTTGTTGTTGGGGGGTAGTTTGTTGATTTATTGGGGGGGGGTTGAGTGGTTTTGTTTGTCTGTGGGTTGGGTTTTTTTTTGTTTGGTTGGGGTTTTTTTCCCCAATAACACCATACATTTAAAATGCTCACATACAAGCAAAACTTCCAGGTTGGGAAGAAAAAGGAACTGACATAAACCCCCCAAACGTTCTTTCCATCTACCTTCACAGCTAGAATCCCAACTGCAGGATCACATCTTGCATACTCTGAGTGAAGAGCAGGCATAGTGAAAATCTTCACGGCTGACTGAATCTGAGAGTCCCCTCAGTGGAATCACAGTCACAGATGACTTCACTTCCCTGCAGTATGCGTACGCACCGAGCAGCGCGGCGCTGCCACGCGCAGCCTCACCCTTTCTGACACACTCTAAGCTCCAACTTTTCCTCACCAGTGTTCCTGCAGGGCTTATTTATTCCATAGGGATAAGGTGACAGTGTATTTGTCCTTAGTTACAAAAGCAAAGATCCTATGAAAGAAAAAACCAACCTGGGAGCACTAGTTTTAGCTCTCGGTGATATTAGTATTAATCCTTTTTGTACCTCAAATGCTGGCAATTACCATTCTTCTGACTAGACAACATCTGAGTTTGCTGGTTAGGTTTTTTTAAGCAAATAATAAGTGTTTTGTGATCTCTGGTTACCTCTTGCACTCCTGATGCTTTCCCCTTTTTATCTCCCTAGTTGTCAGCTTAGTCCTTTACTAAAATGTTACCGCATCTCTGCCAGTCCCCTGAGCCTATGTCAGCCAAAGGCTTGAGGAGCGCTGCCCGTCTCCATGAGCCACCAGTTTGGATCCATACAGCCATTATGTCCCATCCTGCAACTGGTCACGCACAAGCTCTAGCACAGCAAGCAGCAGAGCCAAGGTTTTGACCAGCCACTGAGGACAGGAGCTCCCCTGTGTCTTCTCTCTGGGGCTCAGTCCTCGGGAAAAACTGCCCCGTGCTCGGCTGGATTTCATGCATCAAGTAATCCCCTATCAAACATTCAGCCAGGTAAAAACACAACAGGTCTTATGTGGGAGACTGGCCAAGCTTGGCTTAAAAGTGATTTCTAACTTGCTGAAACCATTGCTGATAACTGTGAAAGTGGCTCATCAGAAATAACAACACTTTTCTTCTTTCATTAAACACACTTATTCCTCTCAACGAATCCACCAGCCGCTGTGAAATCATCAATTCTCTCTCCTTGGATGGAACAGATGACATAAAATAGTAGTGAATAACTCTCTATCCCATAATCACCTCATCCATTTATATTAAATCGGAGACATCAGCCAAATCAGTCTGTGGCAGAATTAAGGTAAAGAATGGAGACGTTAAGTACACGATGTATGGATCACCTCTAAAACATCAAGGTGCACCTTCTGTAGGAAACATCTCCCACAGCTTTGTGGGATCTGCAAGAGCCATTTTAAGGCCTTCCACAGAATCTACTAACAGGGGAAAAACCCCACCTGTTAAAACCAGCCCAACGATCACTTACTTTTGGCCGACTTGGATCGTGTCCGTATCCCTTCATCCATATTAAAGATCTCTTCTCCCTTGACCCTGATGTCCTGAAGCCGCTTGTCGTCTGTGTTGATGCCATACTGGAGGAGTTTACACAATGCCACGGAGCTGGGGAGCAGGGAATAGGAAAATTACAGCTCAGAATGGCCCTGAACTGCTTGGCTGTCACAGTGAACTGTTTCTAGGGGATGCATCTCCAGAGCAGACATTCAGGTGCCCTTTTTGCTCCATTTTTTCCCCAAGAACAAGGATCACAGAGTTTTCCTATTTCTTCTGCTTTATGTCAGCATCTGGAAATGGAACACTGGCCTGCACAGAAAGCTGAAAACAAAGTTTTGGATTAAGCCCTACCAAACAGGTTTTTTCCAGTTCAGAAGGGCCACGAGGTTAAACAAACTCCTGAAGCTTCACGTGCAGTTGAAGATGGAATTAAGAGGAAAGCAGAGGCAAGACAGCAGTAATTTGGTTGTTCTGCAGTGAGGAACATCTCTTCTGCTCTCAAAGTCTCAAAGCTCTTTTCACTTCTGGCCCTTCACAGCTCTGCTACACTCAAGACCTTCTAGTTTGCTCCTTCACAAGTTCTCACCATCTCTGCTGCTGAAATTTCTACTCCATGTTTTCAAACCTTCTCCACTTCCAGGCTGTTCTCAATTCAAGATACACTGAGGATGTCTTTGACTAGAGGTTAAGGCCACCAATTTATGCTTGGCACTTTTAAACCTCTCTCCTGGCTCCGTGAGTCTCAAACTGAAGTTTCAGAGCAGCACAGACCTTGTTCTCTTCACACTTCTGTCTCCCACACCATGGCTCTGAGTTCCCATACCACTGGTTTGGACCCAGATCTCACGTGCCACCCCCTGGGTGATCATTCACAAACTCCCATATTTCACAGGCTACCTGACTGCCTCAGAACAGTAACACACCAACATGTGCTAAGAAGTGAGTCAAGAGCTGGTGAGAGCCCTCGGAGTGGTCTGTAAGGGTTTGCATTTCCAGAGGGAAAAAAAAAAAAGGAATCAAAGGCAGCAGCTGTGGCAAAATTTAAATTAATACAGAGCATTTAATGCTTTGGAATCTAGTACTCAGCCTCCCCTGGAACACAAACATGCTCCTACAGCAAAAGGGGGAGAAAAGTGTTTCAGTTATTTCTTTACTGAGATCATTAAATGAACAGGAAATCATCAGATTCTCTTAGGAAACCCTCTACAAGGCCCTAAAACTCTACAGTAGTCGACAAAGGCAATTCCACCTCTGGAAGCTGTTCTCAGCCCATTCACAAAAGTCCAATCTCAAAAGCATTGCCCCTTCCCTCTTTGGTCACCCTGTTCCAGCACAAACACCAAGCAGCAAGAGGAGCACTCCGAGGAAGACCGGAGATCGCTCCAATTACCACGGCTCTCTTGAGCTGAACTGACAGCACAGGGAAAAAAAAAACCCATTCTGTTTAATGCTGGCACACAGTAATCCAAGGCTGAACCTCCCCCCTCTCCCTCCCACCCCGTGTGTTTAGCTGCAATGGGATGACCCTTCAGCCCACGTCAGTGCAGGGATCCTGCTCGTGACCCATCCTACCTGACTTTGCCCTCGTACTGCCCGTAGAACAAGTGCTGCCGGCTCATCCACTCGGCCATCACAAACTCCAAGGCAGGCTTGCCAGTGGGTCCAGGGAGACTACACAGGAACTCTAGGAGTGGCTCCAGTTGTGAGTGAACCAAGTGAGCAAACACCATAATCAAGGACTGCAGGAGGAGAAGGGAAACATTAGCTGTACATAATTTAACAGCTGAAAATGTTTTATCAAATATTCAAGTAAGTTGAGGTTCCTGCAGGAGGGGAGACTGTGCTTATGGACCCCATCTGCAAGGCCCTGCGTGCTACAAAAGCAGCTAACAAACTCCTGCAGCAGTATTTAACCACCCCCAAACCAGCAGGAATACATTTTCTCACACCCACGTCCCAAACTGACAAACCTCCCTAAAGCAAAGACCACAGAGCTGTTTACAAAACATCAGAGGCTGCCGTTGACTTTTGACTGGCAAAAAATGTCACCTGGCAACAGAAGTGGCAAGAGCACCAGTCTGCTCACTGGCCCAGAAGCTGCACACACAGTTCTATGCAGAGAGCTCCAAGCCTGTGTACCTCCAGCAGGAACAGGTCTCATCAGCAAGTTAAGGAAGAGAAGTTACTGATCCAGAGCCAGAACCCATGTTCTCTTTCCCCTCCACCCCAGGGATTTCCCTTCATCCCCTCCACCACAGGACCACCCTTCTCCCACATCACACTTCAGCAGCACTTTCCAATCCTGAGCGTACTCTGAACACAAGTTTTAGGAAAAGAACTGCAAGTTTTAGAAGGGCTTTTTTACAAGATGCAGTTTTACAGCCCAACTCCTAAAAAACGGGGTAGAATTAATACATTGTGTGTGTCTAAAGGTCAGTCTCCAAGTCTGAAGGCATCTCCATGGAATTCCTCAGGGAAAAGCAGCCCACCTCCAGAGCCCCATCTTTTAGGCTAACACAGGGAAGAGCTTCAGCATTGTGAATTCCACTGGCTACAGGGGCTTCATGTGACTGCTTCAGATTTAAGCTTCCAGATTCTATAAATCCCAAACCAGGCAGTGAGAGCCATTCTGAACAGTTAAGGATCAGCAGTGTATCCAAAGGGGAAAAAAAATAAATCAAAGCTTTAAGATGAAATCTGTGCTGACATCTCAATGGCCTTCTGAGTCACCATGTGCTGGCTTGAAAAACACACATAAAAATCAGAGCAATACACAAGGTGAAAGGGCTGAGGCTGACCCTGCTCCAGCCAAGCACTGCACTGAGGGCAAAGGTGGGATCTCACTCAACAGTGCCAGCAAAATGCCTTCTCCCAGCTGCTGCTGAGGAGCTGGGGTGGCCATCACTAGAAGTTTTGCATTAAGGGCACAGATGAGAGAGAACAAAGACCACTGGGATACAAACCATTCCATAAAACCCAGAAGCAGGTCCAGACTACAACATGATGCCACTCACACGATGTAGGCCAACTGCACCTCCCAGACACCAGAAGTTCACCTTGTCTCTACTGCCAGGGATTCACCCTTTGAATACAGCACAGAACCACTGGGAAACACGTGCTGCCTGTGCCACAGCATCCCTACTTGCTGGGCTCCTGCCCTCTCTGAAGGTTGACTGCTTGCAAACACAAGAGACTATTTAAGATGCACTGAAGTTGTCCCACAAAAATCTGACTCAGCCCCTAATCCAGACAACTCCGTATGAGCAGAGCAGGCATTTCTCCGACTACCTCAAGAGGATGTGAAGACCCCCCGAGTGCACCAGCCATAAATACTCAGCAACTATAAAAGCATCCCGACAGTTTCATTTCCTGCCAGTTCCACTTCCCCTCCCGGCCCGCTCACCTGCATCACGCTGAGCGTCTCCGCTTGCTGCATTTTGCTCAGGATAGCTCTCAGGATCTGGTCCAGGTTCTCTCCCAGCTCGCTTCCCGCTTTCGAAATTAAAGTGGAGACCAGCCTGCCCACAAAGGCGGCGGTGAATTCCGAGGTCCGGGGGTCTAGAAGCTGGCTCACCACCTGCATCACGTACCACAGCCCGTTGTGGCCCTGCTCGTCGTGCCACTGGGCGATCTGCTCCAGGGCCACCGAGACGTAAGCGCGCAGGCACTCGCCGCCGTTCTGAGGGGGAAGAGCCGCGTTAGAGCCTCCCTGCCCCGCGAGGCCGCGGGGAGCCGCGGGCACACATCTTTCACCGCCCCAAAAATGAAACCAATGGATAAAACGGTGGTGTCTGTAAGAGATCCAAGCTCTCCCGTGGGCAGTAAAACAGACACACGAAGCTGGGCCGAGGGTAGGGAGGCTCCACAGAGGGACCTGGCCAGGCCGGACCGATGGGCCAAGGCCAGCTGTATGAGGTTCAACAAGGCCAACTGCCGGGCCCTGCACCCGGGCCACAACAACCCCCTGCAATGCTCCAGGCTTGGGGATGAGTGGCTGGAAAGTTGTCCAGCAGAAAGGGACCTGGGGGTGCTGACCAACTATTGTCTGAAGATGAGCCAGCATGTGCCCAGGTGGCCAAGAAGGCCACCAGCATCCTGGCTTGCATCAGAAACAGCATGGCCAGCAGGACTGAGGAAGTGATCGTGTGGCACTGGTGAGGCTGCACCTTGAGCACTGTGTTCAGTTTTGTGTGCTGCAGTACAAAAGGAGACATCGAGGTGCTGGAGCATGTCCAGGGAAGGGCATCAAAGGTGATGAAGGGTCCAGAGTACAAGTCTGGTGAGGAGCACCTGAGGGACCTGAGCTTGTTCCGCCTGGAGCAAAGGAGGCTGAAGGGAGACCTCACTCCCTACAACTACCTGAAAGGAGGCTGCAGAGAGGTTGGTGCTGCTCTCTTCTCCCAAGTAACAAGTGATAGGTCAAGAGGAAATGGCCTCAAGTTGTGCTGGGGCGGGGGGTTAGGCTGGAAGAATTTTTTTACTGAAAGGGTTGTCAAGCAGTGGAATAGGCTTCCAAGGGCAGCGGTGGAGTCACCAACTCTGGCTGTGTTTTCAAGTCATGTAGATGTGATGCTGAGGGACATGGTTTAGCAGTGGACATGTAGAGTAGGGTTAATGGTTGGACTTGATGATCTTGAAAGTCTTTTCCAACCTAGATGAAGCTAAATGTAATTTCTAGACTTCAGCTCATTATCAAGTACAAAACTCTTCACTGCCCAGGCAGTTCTCAGGAAGATCATCTAGTAAATACAATGGTACCCTGAAGTAGTTCCTGTTTTGTTCCACTTCTTACCAGAGAAATTCCAAGAGATTTTAACAAGTGAGGGATGAAGACAGCAAAGTGTAGCATGAACAAAACACAACTCAGCAGCCAAGCTGTAATCTTTTTGAATTCCTCTTAAAACAAAGACCTAGCAAGGCAATCAGCATGCTGGTCTCCAACCTCTTCTAACTGGTTTGTTGTTTAGGGAAAGCCATTCTATGGTCTGGATTCATATGGCAAAGGGTAGCTGGCACTATAAAACTCCTCACACAAAGAATGAAACCAGCTTTATTATTTATATGCCAGCTAGGAGCTGGAATGAGAAGGCATCCTGCAATTCCAGCCTCTGATGATTTTTCTTTCCTGCTTAAATACTCTAAGGACATCATCAGGTAATAGCAGAGCCTGCCAACAAGCACAGCTTAGGCACTATTGCTGGCTCAGTCAAAAAGAAGTCTGTCCTTCCCTTCTCACCTAAATGAGTACAGAACAAAACTGCTATAAGGGGTAAAAATAGAAATCAACATCAAGGCTGCTGCTTTACTCTCTCCAGTCCTCCCAATTAAAGAATGCCCAGTGAAAGTCATTGCAGGCCCTTGAACAGCAGCACTTCCACAATAAACTGGAGGTGACAGAGACTCCTGAGAAGGTGCCAGTACAGCTACTGGCAAGCAAAGCCTGGGCTCCCTTAAAGGCTATGTCACCTGTCTTACTTGGTCACCTCTCTTGGGCTGGCCTAACCCTGCAATCCTTACCCCTGCCCACAGCGTTACCTGCATGGTGGCATTGTCATCTGTGTTCAAGCTGCACTGAGCCACTGCAGGGAATGCTTGGCAGATGAGGAGCTGGGACAGAGGAGGTTTTGTGTTCCTCACAACTGTGGTCAATATATCGATAGAAGTCTGAAAGGAAAACACAAACAAAAGCAGTGTTAGAGCAGCAGCCACAGCACACTAAGTCAGCACTGCCCAGCACTGGTGCAAGCATCAAAGATGTCAAGTGGAGGGATGGGAGCCAGTACTGCAATCACAGCCTGGTTTTACAGACTAGGATATTTTTTAACTCAGAGGACTTTGGAGCCATGCACCCCACCCCAGCATCCCTGTGTCAGACGTGAGCACATGGTGTATGTCGTGGAAGTTCCCAAGGCAGTTCAAACACTAAAACCAGTGTAACCACTTAAATCTGGCAAACAATTTTCACAGCACCCTGACCCAATCAGTACAGCCAGGGAACTGGTCCAGCTGATTTGTCCTATTGTTTATATTGGTTTAAATTTATTTTCATTACCCATAAGCGACTGTAACAGTCATACCAATCAATACACAGACTGTGAGAATACTGATAAAAATGTTTATGGGTTTAACTCTGTAAAATCATTCCACACACTCAATGCTTAATCATTTGTTAGAGGACTTTTTACAGAAAGAACAAACCTATATAATTTACCTCCAGCAATTTATACATGAGACACATAAATCGTAGAGAGTCTTAGAGAAAAGTGCAAGGAATAGTGGTGTAGCCTGCTGGAGAACACTGCACCACAAAGAGGAGACTGTTACTGGTGAAAGATGGCCACGTGGAAGCAAAATGACTGGGGGAGCATTGCAGAGCCTGGAAGAAGGCCCGAGGAGCAGTTTAAAGTTAACTTTTGGAAGCATCCCCTCCCCACTTGCTGTTTGCCTTCTCTCCACAAGGAAACCTCTACTGATGGCTGAAGTCATTGCTCCAAAGCAGTTTAAATGCACCTTTCTGCTCTTTGCAGACCAGCCACCCTAGAGGGTGGAGAACAGGGAACCACCTCCAGCTGCGTACCACTGTAGCACTTACTGCACAAAGCCCTGCTGGGATCTTGTCGGCAGGGGCTTGCATGATGCTGACAAGAGTTGGTATCAGCCTCATCTGCATTGGACCCTGGCAGGCTTCTATCTGAGCTAGCTCCTTAAAGATATCTTGTGCAAGAGAAGCGACAACTGGATCTGGAGAGAGAAAGCACCATTAACTAAAGCACACCAACAAACACATCTCCATTTTCGCTACCCCTAGTTCGAACGGGCAAAGCAGCAAGTTTCTCTTCCAGCTTCACCAGCTCACTCATTCAATTATCACTTATTCAGGATTCAGTAGCAAAAAAAGGCACTGCTTTGAGACTGTAACTGGAGTCCCTACCATTGCTGTACTTCAAAAATATTGCGATGGTGAAGGGGCAGATCTTGTTCTCCACGCTGGCTGTAAAGGCCGGGTCCACCGTGCAGACAATGCACAGCGTCTCCATCACCAGGTTCAGCACCTCTGAGCTGAACTGAGTTGCCAAGTGGATCAGCCCATCAAGAATGCTGGGAAGGAAAGGCTGCAACACGTGGGTGCTCTCGGAGATCTTCAGCTGGTCACAGTAGCTAGACAAGAAATTTGTGTTAGAGATACACACATTAATATATTGAAGTGATTTGTACATTTAACTCTAGATGATATTTAAGGGGTTCCTTCACCCCACCCATCCTTCCTCCTCAAGTTCACTCCCCTAGGACTTTTCTCCTTCAGTCTACTACTCCCTAATCTCTCAACAGCTCAGTTGTCTTCTCTCCTCATTCCACTCCTGATGGTTGACAGAAGCAGAGTTAAGGGATGTTAAAAGCTTCTACTGCCTCTTAGTAACTCAGTTACTAAGTTCCCTGCCCATCCACGGAGAAAACAAACCTTGAGGAAAGGAGTTGTCCAAGACAGACACTCACTGCTTACAAAGTGGTTACTTAACAAGTTCTACAACTGACTAGGGAATGATAAAAGAATTTCAGGAATAGCTAAATTATGTCTCTACCTTTACTTATTTATTAACATTTCAGTGCAAATAGAAGACAAGAGTGTGGGGTTTTTTGCAGCAGAGAGGCTGGGGAAGAGTAAGGGTTTTACAAAGGGTTTTTTGTGGTTGGTTTTTTGGTTTTACACTAACATTCATTTTTCACTTTAGAATCAATACAGCAGATCTTCTTTTACATTCTTACAATTTATTTACAAAACAGGACAAAACAAAAATAAAATCCAAACAAAAAACCCCCCAACCCATCCCAAGCACTCCTTATTGCTGGGATTTGCTCCACAAACCTGTATTATGTCATCCAGCCACCTTTGTGACTGAGCAGGAGTAATCTGGGTTTCATCTTTATGCTTTTCATAGCTATCCAGCTCTGCTTCTCCCTGGGACTGTATCTGCTCTAACTCTTTATTGTAGCCAACTTTAAGTCTCGATTTCATATTCCTCATTAGAGCGACTCTATTTTGAACCTGTTGCTTACACTTTTTAAACTGACATCTATTTCATTCCAAGCAAATATTTCTGCAGCCTGTACAGAAATGTTATTCATATTTTAACATATTAGTTCTGTGAGTGTAATTTACACCACCTACCCCTGGGGCTTTGGAATACTTTGGGTTTACTTACCCCCAGATAGCTCTGACTGCCGAGATCCGGACAGAGGGGGGCTGGGTTTCGTGCAGACCACTGACAGTAGCTTGCAGGAACTGCTGGATCAGTTCAGGAGACATAGCCACTGTGAAGCGGCTGGCAGCCCACAGAGCACGGCCCAGGAGAAAAGGAGACACTGGAACAGAACAAAAAAACCCCAGTGGTTTTAGGGTAAGTTTTATGAATTTCAAATGCCAGCTGCTTCCATCCGTTATCCAACATCTTGGCATCCCAGCAGGAAAGCAGCAAGATGTGACACGGAAGACAAGCATGAAGGCATACAAATAATTTTTGTTCATAGGCAGAATCCAGTTTCTTTTTTTAGTTATTTCAAAGGATTTCTCACTAAAACAAAACAAAACAAACCCAATAAAACAAAAACAAAACCACAAAAAGAACCAACGCCAAAAAAAACCCAAACCCAACTTTTCCCCACCCTCAACTGGTTACACTTCACTCTGTTCAGCAATACAGGCTTTGCTGCTCACTAGAAAAAAAGTGAAGGAAGAGAAGGAAGGTTTCTGCAGTACCTCCTCCTCATCCAGCTCAATATTCCATCCCCAACAGCAGCAAATAGCAGCAGCTTAGAGAAAAGTTAGAGAAACAGAGCACATACACAGGGATCTTCAGCAGATCACTTTTCTAGTTTCCAGCCATCACCTTCCAATTACAGCACCAGAGAAACAGCAAATACTTGTTATTTACTCACCCGTTTACACTTCTCAAGGTATGATCTATCTTAACCCTTCTGCCTTTTCAGGCTGTAAGTATCCTGATCTACTTAGGCTATCCTCAAACAGATGATGCTCTCTATTTCTCAGCATCTTTACTGCCATTACTTATACTCCTGCAAGTATTCATTTTAAGATAAGGATGTAAAAAAATCCACACAAGATGCAGAGCAAGAGAAAAGCTTTGTTTTCTAAGCAAGTGTTATAAACCACAGGATTTCTTTGTCTTCTTATCATTACTGAGCATTAAATGGATGTCCCCTGAGAAGTATCTACATACTGACTCCAGGAGCTCTTTCTAGAGCACAAGAGCTCATTTACAATCCAATGCCATATATGTAAATGTATGTAAATATATGTAAATAGCCAGGGTTGGGTTTTTTTACATGTACTGCTTACTACACACCTTGCACGCTATTTCTTCACTTAAAATTAACTGGAAAAAAAAAGAAAAAAATCTTCCTTGTAATAGGCTAAAATAAATGTTTCTTTGATGAAAGCATCCAGCAATTTGGGTTTTTTTTTTTTCCCTGCACTGACAAAACTTAGGTGGACTCTCCAATAATGGTTATATTGGATTAAATTTCTCAAATGTTAATCATTTGCCAGATTTTTGAGATCACTCTTTTGACCTTCTTGCACGCTGCTGTAAGATGACACAGAAAGCAGGAGCCTGCAGAGTTCCCAAGAATGATCCCCTCAGCTACGAGCATCACTGGAATTCATGTGCTAGGACCAGCAGCAGCCTGAAGAAAAGGGGAGGGGATGGTGCTGCTGGAATTCAGAAGCCAGTGAACCACTACTGGTGCCTTTCCCACAAACAGACCCAAGACAACAGAGCAGCTATTCTCCACCAAGCTCCCCATGCAGTCACCCTTCCAGCTCCAAGCCCTACGTGCTCAAGCACCCAGACAACAGAAAGCACAGTGTCCCACATCTGTGAGCTCACGAGATTTACGCCCTTTCACACGTACAACGTGCACGACTGCACTTCACACCACCACAAACACACAGACACTTCTGCTGGGAAGAGATTTCCAACGTCTGGCACTCGGCAATGACTCTGAGTAAGGTCCAAGGTACCTGAGAGGTTGAGGTCTGCAAGAACAACATTTGTCAGGAAGCCATGCATATCGAAATGTATTCTGCCGTTCTTCACGCTGTCGGTGATAATAGACTTCACAGAGCCCAAGGCCAGCATACAAGCTTCATGTATTTTCCACCTGCAGAAGAATTCAGATGCCTTTAGGTTTTCCCGTCACCATCACCTCAATAAATAAATAATAATTTTTAAAAAACCCCAAAAACTGAAGTGAAACCAGCACAATTTCTTGGCCTAAGCTACCAAAACTATTTTCTTGATCTACTTTTTGTACCAGTCTTGTTGCCATAATAAAAAAAAAGTGAGATCTTTTAAATGAAGGCTTACATCTCCAGCTGTGCCTTGCTTGATTATTCTATGTGCAGAAACACCGTGATACTCATGATATTAAAGGTTTAAAAATGTCTATATTTGCAATACATTTTGGTAATTATGATGAAATAGGGTTATGGGCAAACACCATTTCTCCTTGGGTTTATTGGTGAAGCAAATAACCTCCTTTAAAACTTATCACAGTTAAGGCAGAGAGAGACTCAGTGTCTGATTTTTTTAGCCATTCAGTTGCTGCTCATTATACAGAGTGGCCACTGACACTAATATTCCAAATAAACACAAACACTGAACTAAGGCACCATAAACCCAAGAGACAGTACTTAGGGAACAGCAACCAGGTACTCTGGCAGCTGAGCTTTCTTCTCCTACCCCCAAGTAACACTAAAAACCCCACAACTCTGAAGTTTGAACACTTACATCTGCACATAGCATTTAGCTCTTCTTCACCTCGATTAAAAAAAGAAAAAGCCTGAAACTGTGAATGGAACACGAAGTGAAAGCATTGCCAGTTTCTCTTATTTCTCCTCAGACTGCGTGTAATTAATTAGCATTTCCAATTAGATGTTTTAAGGAATTGTCAGGGTCTGGAGGGAGGGAGCTGGGGACAGGTAACTTGTGCTAGGAACTGCTGAAAGTATTCCACATGCAGATGATGTCATCTGGCTCAAGATCTGCTGTGCTTCCTTTTTCTTCTTCTAACTGGAGCTCTCAAACTTCACCCCAGTCCATCAGCAGCAACACCATGAAAAAAAAAAAGCAATTGTGCTGCAGCCAGTGCTGCAGAAGAGCTTGGTACTCCTATCAAAGCCATGCCCTGCTGCCCCATCTCCTTACCAGTGCTCAGCACCATTGTTTTTAGCCTGCTCAGCTTCTTGGAGATGTCTCGTAGCTGCTGCAGCCAGCGCAGTCGCGCTCTCGTTCTGGAAATCAGCAGCCACAGCCTGCACAGAAGGGAATGATAACACTTAGTTGTAGAGACTTTTCAAAGTTGACCTTTTCTCCAAATGCCCTTCAGGAAGGTAGGATTATTATTTGTTACTATTAGTTTGGTGGTATCTAAATGTGGATCACATCTCATACCAGCAACAGATCCTGTGCAGCAATCCTCACTGTATAGGAAAAAGTATCGTCGTCTTCATCTTCCACAAACTGTTGTGGATTCGCTGTCCAAACTTTTATCTAAAACAGAAAGGAGACGATGATGAATTCAGAATTTCTCTCTGCCATAAGAAGTCATCATCTTCAACTGATTTTCTTATATTCTATTAAAAAAAAAGCCTCTGCAAACAAGAAACACCCTCTCTCTTTGTTCTGAGCTCATCTTGCTCTTCTGCTCCTCATCTGAGATTAGAATTCAACAGAACTGATGACTGACCTGGAATCAATGCTACACACTTTTATTTATAGATGAGGACTGGGAGAAGCAGATGAATCATTCACAGAGTGCCTGTTTTCATGCATGCCTACATAAACACAATGACGACAGCTGACAGGCTGGGGAGCTCAGGAGCCACGTGCAATTTCAGTACACATTATCTCACACTACTGGCACAACCTTTCCACTGTCACAGAAACCTGCCTCTCCCTTTCAGCAGGATAATCCTCGTTTTCACAGCGTAATAATTCATCGAGGAATGAAGGAAGAAAGCTTGAGAGAGTTGGGGTTGTTCAGCCTGGAGAAGAGAAGGCTCCAGGGAGACCTTCTTGTGGCTTTTCCATATACAAAGGGGGGCTATAAGAAAGATGGAGACTTTTTACCAGGGCTTATCGTGGCAGGACAAGGGGCATCAGTTTTAAACTGAAAGAGGCTAGATATAAATTGGATATATAGAAGAAAGTCTTTACTATGAGGGTGCTGTGACAGTGGAATACATTTCCCAGAGAAGCTGTTGATGCCTCATCCCTGGAAGGGTTCAAGGATGGGCTGGACAGGGCTTCTGAGGAACCTGCTCTAGTAAAAGATGCCCCTGCCCATGGCAAGCAGGTTGGAACCAGGTATCTCTGAAGGTCCCTTTCTACCCAAACCATTGTACAAATCTGGGATTTACTGTCCATGTTACACCATTTAGGAACACTTGGATGCTACTGCCCTAACTCCTGACATCACAAAGTGACAGAACAGCCTGTTAGACTGCAGCAGCTTCCACGCACCAGAGCTCTGCCCAGGGCACTAGCTGTTTAAAATCTCCCATTTCATTTGCTTCCTACACAAGACAAGCATGCTCACCTGCTCCTCTGTGATCTGCATGTACAGGAGGATGTAATAAATCAGCTCTGGCAAAGCCTTCTTCACTGTGCTCTTAAATTTGTTGTTTTCCAACAAGGCATGAACAAATTCAAATATGCTGAACACTAGATTTTCAAAGCCCAGCACTTCACCTGAACAAAGAAAAAAAGAACATGACTCAATTTGCCAACTTATAGAAAGGCAGATGTGAAAACAAGAACCATGATTGATATGCTAACATACACAAAGGTATAAATGGGTGTCAGATGTAATTACAAACCGTTAGCTTGTCTGACAAGATAATGTTTATTCTTACTCCTGGACTAGCAAGGGTGGCAGCAGCCCCAGGAGGATGTTTCACCTCATTGCTTTCTGCTCCTCTTCCCACCTCACCACGCACCCCTCATTAAAATTGATCAAGCTCAACCTAAAACCTGTTTGGTTTTCTTTTGTCTCGCTATTTTTATCTCAAAATTGTTGCAGAACTCAGGTCCTTGAGTCACTAGAAAACTTAAACTATGCAGCTTCACTGAGCACAATCACACATAACTCACAAAGTGACAGACACTGTTCTCTCACCATTGAGCACAATCTCCTACAGTGCTTCAGTCACTATTTGGACAACAATAATATTCAGTGAAGTCCATTCCTCTTCAAAAGAGAAGGCAGAAGTGCA
Organism: Actenoides hombroni; assembly: GCA_024336885.1. NCBI lineage: Eukaryota > Metazoa > Chordata > Aves > Coraciiformes > Alcedinidae > Actenoides > Actenoides hombroni. The sequence continues at coordinate 773,629 of WUAM01000071.1, read as the reverse complement.
GTTTAACAAGTTCTTACCATCAGAATCCACAGGGTCCTCCACCTCTTCCGTGTAATTTACTTCTGTTCTCACATAAGTGAATGGAGTTAAGTAAATGCACGTTTTTCTGAAGAACTGGATCTAGTTAGGAATTAATCTGTTCCTGAGTCCTGAGTAACAGAATTCCTGATAACTTAAAAAAAAGAAACCTTAGACTATACACACAGTCCTGTGTTTCAGAGAGAAGACAAGCTCCAAGATTCCTGGCTCCATGCACTGCCTAACTCCAACAACCACTTCCACAGACCACTTCCACATCACTTCAGCACATCTTTTAGATCGTTTGATTTACTTGAACCAAATCCACCAAGATAACCTAGAATTTCATTTATGTTAAAACTTTGCAAAAAGGGAACCACTCCAGTTCACTCTTTGCAGAAGACAGTGAGCCAGTTCAACACTTCACTAATACAGACGGGTGAGCAGCCACCCCGTGACCCCACCTTGTGTTGGCTCTGCTGCTCCCTGTCAGGCCTCTGCCTGAGCCTCCACCCCTGAGAAGTGGCAGAAGGCTAAGCAGGGGATGGAGAGGAAGGTGAGTTGAAGATCCAACAACTGCCAGAGCAAACAAAAGGAAAGGGGGGACAAGACTTTCCCCTTTTGTGAGCAAAAACCTATTTTGTCGGCTCAGCTGCCAGCGGGACTGCAATGGGAGTCAGGAGAGGAGGGAGAAAAACACCATCCAATGTTTAACAAACAACTGCTTCTATTTTAACAAGGGGGGGGGGGGGAAATAGCAAAAAGAACCCCAACCCACTGACCTTGAAACTGGACAGCCTCTACTTGCTCCTGCACTGTGGCTACTTCTATGGTCTTTCTACTCATTTTCACTCTACAAGAGCCTATCCCCCAATATACAGCACGATTCTGGAACATAAGACTATGCAGGAAAAGGCCCAGAGATCTTGGGGAGAAGAGACATTCTTCTTAAGTTACAGAGGGAAAGCTCAGCCAGCCCTTCCACTGTTACCACGATACAGAGACCAGTTCTGGTGTTTCTACCAAGAATTCAGAAAAAGCTGCAAGGCGGTTGTGTCACGGTGAACTACCCCGGGTACCAGGTACCATGCTCTTCAGCAGTGGTCAGGTTGTTGCTGTGGATGAGCCAGTTTCTCTTCTACCCTTCTGAAACCTGTTCCCCACAAAGGATATAAGGCAGCACTTTCTGTGAGGGTGTTCCAGACGATGGGCAGGATCTGCTGCATCGACGACACCATGTGCTTGGGGTAGTTCTTCACAAGTGCTGTCACAGCCTGGGACAAAAAGGAAACAAAAAGAAAATAAAAAGGAAACAAAAAAAGGAATATCAATCAGAAGCAAAACTGGGGAAAACCAACAACCACTCCAATGACAGGCTGCTGAGCCATTAACCATGAGGTAACCCAATGTTGCTCTGCCACCAAGGTCTCCTCCTCTCCCTCCTGATCGGGCAGTCCCCTCACTTGCATGAACTCTGACAGAGACTCCTCTTCTTACTGGCTCTTTTGCAGGGAAGCAAAGGGATAACACGAGGTGTACGACTCTGGAAATGAAGACAATGCAGTGATTGGTGTTAAGGCACGAGACACTGATCAGCAGGACACTGCTGCACAGCACCGTCTGGACACAATTCCCACTTGGAAGTCGTTTTATCCCAGTAAACGAACTCTGGTATCGAGTAAACCCAGATCACAGCCTATTTCCCACACTTCCACACGTGTGACACATCTGTCAGCACATCCAGGGAAGAGCTGCCTGCGAAAACACCCCCAGATCAATTCTCTCCCCCATTTCAGCTCCAGCCCCAGGCAGCGGTGCCAGCCCAGCCCAGGGGCTGTTTGGGAGCAGCTCAGCAGCAAATTGTGCCTGGGGTTTCCCAAAGCTGACCACCCTGAGGTGGGGGAGCCCTTCCACTGATGCTTGCCAAAAAAGATTCTGGAATGCTGGAGGAGACAGAGAACACCCATTTACCTGACAGACACCATTTCCTCCCACACAGGCACAGCTCCAGTTCTGTTCTATTTGTTATGGAAGAGCCTCTGTAACTGCCTGACTGGCAGCCACTATGAGACGCAGAGGTATCGGTTTGTTTCTGCTTGCCCAATACTAAACTTAACACTTCATCCAGGTTTTTTTTTTTTGTTCGTAGCATAGGGCACATTAATAGAAATTATAAAAAAAACCAACAAACAAAAAGCAAACACTCATCTTCCAGAAAGGTCCAGCACTCTGATGTCAGTACTGCAGCCACTGCGTCTGTCAGGAGCGGGCAGCCAGAGATAATCCAAACACATTCATGTGAGAAAGGGCTGGGGAGGTGATAGATCATTACAGGAAAGTCTTGTTGACAAAAAAAAGGGCCTCTGAAAAAAGTTTATGCAGATGCTGGCAGAGAATCTGAACCTGATCTGCAGGACTGCTGCAAACTCAACACCCCAACTACAGCCAGAGTAGCATCTAAAGAGACTCGTTCCATGTGCCGCTGCTCATGAAGCCCACGCCAGTGTTTCTGAGCTGTATGCCAAGACAATCTTGCAGGAAGCACTGCTCAAGTGGCAAGAGAGTTCTTCAGTTCAATAGCTCTGCAGCTCTAACAACGAGAAGGAAGCATTTCTTTCCAGAAAGGGTTGTCAGGCACTGGAATGGGCTGCCCAGGGAGCTGGTGGAGTCTCCAGCCCTGGAGGGGTTTCAGAGCTGGGCAGATGTTGTGCACAGGGACAGGGTTGAGTGGGTTTGATAGGGCTGGGAGTGAGGTTGGACTTGATGATCTTGAAGGTCTCTTCCAGCCAAAACTATTCTATGATTCTATAAGAGGCTGCATTTGCAGGTTCACCACTTTCCCACAGTCCATGTCATTAAAAAAAGCACACTCTCCTGTCAAATGTTGTCTGTCAGCCCCTGGCCTCTGCTTCTGCCAATTCCCACTGCTTGTCTGAACTGAAAGAACCACTTCACAGACCTTCTCCTCCCCCTCCGCCAACCCCCACGTACTGCTTCACCCCCTAGTAAATCCTCCAGGAAAACCCTTACACACGTCTCCCTGAAGTCAAGCTGCTCGCCAGGCAGGAGGTTTGCTGGCCAAGCGAGGCAGCGACCCCAGTGCCACAGAATCCCCCGGGAGCGGCAGGACGGCAACCGCAGCCCCCGGCTACCCCGAGAGCGAGCACCCAACCGCAGCGCCACTAACCAGCATCTCCCTCAAGTCGTTCTCCAGTAAAGCCTTTTCTTGCTTCACTTCCTACTTGTGCCTTTAGACAGAGAAGGAATTGCCAGATTGGTGGAGAAAAACCTTAAAACCTTTGGTAGGCAGCAGCAGAACGTGCTAAAGCCAAAGGCTCAGCCTTGCTGTAAACTGTCCCGCAGGACACGGCTACCACCTTGTCTTCCACCCAAGAACAAAAAGAGGGTATGATTATTTTAACTAATTATTTGTTCCAACAGCAGGAAAAAAATATAAGCATAACCTCTCTGCCCCATATGACATACAAGTGGTGAAGAATAAGATTTTGCTAAGGTTGTTAAGATCATAGAATAGTTTCAGCTGAAGAGACCTTCAACATCATCAAGTCCAACTTTACTCCTAGTCCTATCAACAACCACTCAACCCTGTCCCTAAGTACAACATCTGCCCGGCTCTGAAACCCCTCCAGGGCTGGGGACTCCACTACCTCCCTGGGCAGCCCATTCCAGTGCCTGACAACCCTTTCTGGAGAGAAATGCTTCCTGAGATCCAGCCTGAACCTCCCCTGGGTCAGCTTCAGGCCATTGCCTCTTCTTCTGTCCCTTGTCCCCAGGGAGAACAGATCAACTACCCCTCACTACACCTTCCCTTCAGGTCGCTGGAGAGGGCAAGAAGGTCTCCCCTCAGCCTGCTCTTCTCCAGGCCAAACAGCCCCTTCATACTTCAGACTGTTGGTTAATTGGTGCTCCTGACAGAATTACTGCATAGTCAGTTGTCCTGGTTTGAGTTAGAACAGAACTAATTCTGTTCAGTGATTTTATTTCTCAACTCAGTCTCCAAGTAGCTGCACAGTCTGAAGTTAACAGCAGATTTTCACACAGTCTCTGCTTCTGGCAGTGATAACACTCCATGTTCAGAGTCACTGCCAAGGATCAGTGTGCAGAAAGGCTCTTGTTGATATTTTCTCCTGTGCAGACCAAGGTCACTGCTGGATCTTGTCCACCACATTGGGAGGGCAGCAAGTAAAAGGCGGCACCTACAGGGAGGGACCAGGACAGGGGACCCCAAACTGACCAGCCAGAGATGCCAGCCCATGGACAGCATCTTCAGTACAAAGCTGAGGGATCAGCCTCTTCTCCAATGGCCAGTGTCCGAGGAGGACTGTTGACTGTCCCTAATGACCCTCTTACCCTTGATATGCCTAGAGACAGCACTGAGGATAAGCTCCAGGGATGGAGGTGAGGCTGACTGGTCTGTAGTTACCCAGGTCCTACTTCTTGCCGTTCTTGAAGACTGCAGTGACATTTGCTTTCCTCCAGTCCTCAGGCACCTCTCCTGTTCCCGACTTACCAAAGATGATGGAGAATGGCCTGGCAATGACCTCTGCCAGCTCCCTCAGCACCCAGGGGTGCATCTCATCAGGACCCATGGATTGATGGATGTCCACATTGTTTAACTGGTCCCTAACCCAGTTGTCATCAACTGAGGCAAACTCCTCCTTTGTCCTGACTCTCCCTGGGGTCTCGGGTGTGTGAGCTCCCGAGGACAGCCTCCAGCAGCACAGACAGAGACAAAGAAGGCATCAGTAACTCCTCTGTCAGCAGGGCCCCCACCTCATTCAGCAGTGGGCCTGCATTGCCTCCAGTGTTAGTTTTAACTGAAATGGATTTGAAGAAGCCCTTTCTCTTGTCCTTGACTTCTCTTGCAAGGTTTAACTCCAAGGAGGCCTTAGCTTTCCTAGCTGCCTCCCTGCATCCTCTGACAACAGGCTTACGTTCCTCCCAAGTGGGCAGCCCCTCCTTCCATGATCTGTAGGCTCTTCTTCCACTTGAGCTTGCCCAGCAGTTCCCTGTTTAACCATGTGGGTCTCCTGGCTCCCTTTCTTGATTTCCTACCTGTTGGGATGCTCTGATCTTGAACCTGGAAAAAGTAGTCCTTGAATATAAGCCAACTATCTTGGGTCCCTTTACCTTCTAGTGCCCTGTCCCATGGGATTTCCCCTAGCAACCTCTTGAAAAAGCCAAAGTTGGCCCTGCTGAAGTCCAGGGTTGTGATCCTGCTTGGTATTCTGTTCCTACCGCACAAGATCCTGAACTCTACCATCTCATGGTTGCTGCAGCCAAGGTTGCCCTCAACTTTCTCCGCTTCAACTGGACCCTGCTTGATAGTGAGCAAAAGATCCAGAAGTGTTCCTCTACTAGTTGTCTCATCCATCATTTGCATCAAGAAGTCATCATTGATGCACTGGAGGAACCTCCGGGACTGTGAATGGCTGCCCGTGTAGGCATTCCAGCAAATATCTGGATAGTTAAAATCCCCCATGAGAACCAGGGCCTGTGATTGTGAGGCTGCTATCAGCTTCCTCATTCTGATCATGTGGCCTGATTAATTAATAAAATAAAAGGTAAACACAAAAAGTCCTCCACACTAGCTCCAGAACACAGGACAGATCTTACAGCTCACATAAAATGAGCACAAGTCCACTGAATGTCACTGGTTTTATATACAATGTGTTAAAGCACAACTGCACTATAATGCATAACACACTAATCATGTTAATGTTTCATTTGGTAGAAGCTTCATTTTTATCCAGCAATTGACTTCATTACATGGGGGTAGGGAGTAGGATTCAGCTCACCTAGTGATAACTGTGCAAAAATTAGGCATTCACTTTGATGTAATTAAAAAAGTCTTCTCTGACAGATAATGGAGAAAGGAATTCACGACGAGAGGAATCTATTGCTTTGTGTAAAACATCCATCTTAGCTGTTGTTTCATCCTGTCTTACTTTTCTATGTGCTCCAAATCCTAAGTAGCTAGCACTGATCATACAACTGTAATTGTGAAAAGTTGTTGATTTAACTATTTCACATGTCTTTTTCTGCAGCTTACCAGAAGCTGAAAGATGAATTAATCACAGTGCAGAATGTATGCAGTAGCTGACTGTTTGCAACGTTAGGAACGAACTAACACTGATCAAGAGTCTATTTTTTTTCTTTTTAAACTATGTATGCAGAACTGTATGAGTTGAAAATAGACAGGATGTGTAGCACTAACATTTTTCAACACTTCACTTTAAGAACACAAAGCAATACAGTATTCATCTTACAGTACAATATACTCAAAACATATAGCTGCCTTGAAAAAATAAATGGGAACAGATTATAAATTACAATCCAGTTATTAGATTGAAGTTCTTTCCATCACAACAAGATCATAAGGAATCACTTTTCCCTTTTTAATCTCTCTCATCATTCAAAAGAAATTAATTTTGGAAAATTTTAACAGTATGAATACATTTGTGTGGATGAATATAAAAATCCCACTTTTCAAGTCACTTAGGTCATTCAGCTAAAGACGGCATTTTATAATGCACACCTTGTTGTGTGCTGTAACTTGCATAAATATATTATTCATAGAAAGTTTGTAATAACATACTTTTCACATTATGATAATAAACATTGTTAACAAATGTTCTATAGTTGGCAAGGACGCTGCTCCACCATACACGTAGCTAGCTAGCCTTGCAGAATAGTTTCACTTCTTCAATAAAACTTCTTTTTTTTTTTTTAAATAATATCTAAATCCAGGAGACTTTAGGGATCTTTTTGTGAATTTACCTGGAAATAAAATTGCCCACAGAAGCAGATAAAAGACATAAAATGAAGAAAGGCAGAATTAAATATCTCAGATATTCTGTTACAGATCAAATTAAGGTTAGAACTCACCGAGAAGTTTTCAATATGTGTGATCTGCACTAGTTTTCTCCTGCTCTGGCAGGGGGGTTGGACTTGATCTTTGGAGGTCCCTTCCAACCCCTAACATTCTGTGATTCTGTGATTCTGTGAATGGTCTTTTTAAACTGGAAAATGAAATTTTTCAGATTCAAAAAGGGGAACAGATGATGACAAAAAATGCCTCCATGTAGGATATTTGCTCTGAAAAAAAGAGGACTCCACTATTTCCCCAGACACCCAGGCATGCCCTACCTATCAGTCTGTTGGCTCCTTGGAGGTGGTTGACTCACTCCCTGCAACAATTCATTTTGGGTAATTAAAATTGACTGAAGCATGGATGTGAAGTAAAAAATTTCCACCTCCTCAGAGAATTCAATGGCATAACCCTTTATTGTGGTCTTTCCTTCCCATTAATAACTTATATAACATGAAACAATTCCAACAGGAGAGACTTTTGTCTCTCAAAAACAAAGATAACGTTTCTTTGAGCCTTTAGAAAGCTATCAAGTTAATGGTTATATGGTTTATGGATTTATGGATTATGGATTTAATGGTTATATGAAGAATCTTAATCCCTCCTGAATTTATTTTAAGTGCTCTTCTGTCCAGACTGCATGACAGCTTCATTTCCTTTCTTAGTTCACATGAAAAAGCTTTACAATCATAGAATATACATTCTCATTAACTACACAAAAATGGAACCAGTGCAATAAACTAAGAGATGCACTGGAAGAACATCCTTGTTTTCAGTTTTACACAAGGAAAGATTTCATGTGGGTTGATGAGGCATCTTGGAAATGTTAACATTATCAAACAACTGACGTTTGGTTCCTGGTGCAAGCTTTGGCAGACACAGCCTAGTACTGCAACTTGTTGATCTACTTCTTTTCGGAGCATAGCTTTGACCTGTTTGATCAGTCATATTAAACATATTATAATTTTAGCTTAATGAAAATATGACCTTTATTTTTGTGCTTGACTCAGTCACTATGCAATTAAGACTGCTGTAAGGCTCCAAATAAAAACTCAGATGGATTTCTTTGGCAAATTGAAACATTAGACTGCCTTCTTGGTTTATTTCCTTCTTTCTAGCATAACCTACAGCAAGGCTGAATGAAGGAACAGACCTCTGGTCTCCTGATTCCATTGAAATGAATTGCTTTTTCTTTTACACAAGTATTTGGGTGGTTCTTTTGCTCAGATTCTAACAAGAAAGTAACCTTAAAAAAAATTTGAAAATAATAATAAAAAAAAAATATGCTGAGAGGACCTTTGATCCCACCAGTGACTAAAAGAAAGGTTAGAAGCACAATCCAGAAAGTTATGAGCTTTCTGGTGGGTTTTTTTGCAAAGAGAACATCTTCAAAGGGGGATGGAGGAGATAAGTCAGTAAGGAAGCTACAGAAGTCATCCTCAGATGAATGGGTGGAATTAGAAACAGGGCCATGAGAGAATAAATGCCTAGGGAAAGAAAAAGAATCCCTGTGTATTGCTTGGGAGACTGGACCACCCTTCTAAGACAATTAGCTCAGCTACAGAAAGGCTGTAAAATGCAGAAGCCACAAAGTCTTATCCAGGTGCAAAGAATTCCTCTTCAGAAGAGAAAACCCCAGCTTCTCCATCTAATCCATTTTTCAGCACAGAAAGAAACTACAGATGGTTAAAGAACAGAGTTTCGACCCAGCTCTCGTGTCAGGAACAAGCTGAAATCCCAAGAAAAATAAAGTGAAGCCCTTAAAATATTTTAAAATGTCAGCTAAGATGGAAACACAACTTAATTACTACTATTATTCTTTGTATTCTAGCCACATCCTTAACAAAACCCTGCCTAATCCTCTGCAGCATTCAGACAGTATTTAGCCAACAAGAATAAATTAATTACACTCATACTCACTTTGTCTTATGTCATTAATACAACTGGCCTATGGGATTCAACTGCCACAAGAAGAAGAGTTTAATAGAAAATCCTGATACATTAGTTTGTCTGTAATCTAAATAGTGAAAACTATGAGAAGATTAAGATTCATCAATTACTCTTCTGTGTAAAGCTACTGAAAGGGTAAAGGCTCTTTTGTTCACACACCAGCTTAAGTTCTTTGCACTCTGCTTCTAGCATGAATCCTCCATGACTGCTTCAGTCTCACTCCCTGTCATTCAACTTCTATGCATTTTTAGAATTCATGTATCATTTGGCTGCACTTTACAGTAAATGATGAATCATATCTGCTTCTTTCTTACCATACCGTGTCCAGGTTACTGGGAAAAAAGATTAGTCAGGAGTGCAGACCACAGCATTAAAAGAATAAGTGTCTCGGATTTTTGTGTCAGAAACATTACAGGAAATCCAGAGATGGGAAGGTCACATTAGGAAAACAAGTTCCCTTAAGAAAATATAAATACTGGTTCTAAATCAGAAGGCTTTGAATGTTGTATAACAATCACTGTAAACACCAGACGGCACCCTACATGCAAGCGGATCTGTGAGTCACCATCTTAATTAGTGAATTCAGAATATTTGAAAACCTTGCATAGATACACTTACATGCACTGAAGTCACAGCAGCATAAAATCAGCAATATGATCAATAAAACAAGATGGGAGCCTATAGGTTTGTCCTTACATGCCCAGATTGAAAACAGTGCAATTGCAATTTGAACCCTGCAAACAAAGATGTGTAAGTTGTTTTCCCCTGCCTGTACCTTCATAAAGAGGAGATAATTCCAGCACTCAACAGTGCTTTGTAAAGATGTTCAAAAAAACCCCCACAATGGGTTCATACATCACTGTCTAACACAGGATGTGCTTAATGCTTGTCAGTGTGCCTACCTTCCATTAACACTTTCCTTTAACTGCTCCATTTGCTAGCATATGATTCATTAGTGTCAGAAAAATACCTTGAAATATTCTAAGATGATTTAAATCATAATTGGCATCAGCCTAAACTACATTCATTTTTCCCCACAGCTAACTGTGAGCATTAGATGTGATTTAGAAGTCCTGTATTTCTGGATAGAGGTATGAAAAATATAACACTTCTCTCTGACTTTAACTGGCTTTCTCATTTGGTTCTGGAAAAGGTTTGTGTTCTGGCTAAGACAAGTCACAGCACTTTCCTTTGCCAGGATCCTGTAACATATTCAGCACCTTCAATTCCTACCAAGTTGACAGCATGTTGATCTTCAACTTCACATCACCCCCCAGCAAAACATTTGGGAGGTTTGGGACTGGTTGCTGTTTATTTCCTTTCTCATGAAAATGATAATGCCAAGTCACAGTGTCTGGTTTGCAGCCATGGATGTTATCAAGAACTCTGTGAATTTTTTCCATCGTGTTGTTTTACCTTATTTGAAAAATACAAACATAAGTTCTGTCTGGAAGGTGAACAGCTCTTCTGTGAAATCTCTGATCCTTTCCAGCAATCTGTGTAAAAAGTTGAACATTCACATTTTGCTTTCCTAAAGTCACTCACTAGCCATTCAAAAAGGAAAAATAAATCATCTCTGCTAATGACCACTAATCATCATATTGGGTTAAAAAAATTTTCTCAAGTTCATTTTTCCTTTGATTTTGTCTTTGGGGAATTGGTTCCATTTTATACATAGCACACCCTTTCCTTGGCTAACCAGCACTGGCTGGAGGTGATTTATCTGACTGCCATTACCTAGGTAATTTGCCATGTATGACAAATTAAGTTGACCAGTGATTTGGGAGTCCCAGCAGTATCCCTGGGATGTAAAACTAGTGGGTAACTACTATATGAAAGCTGGAATTATTACACTGCTCCTCTCTGAGCTATTTAAGCGACTTTTAGGAGACCCTGGAGCTTGCTCTTTGAAGTGCAGTATTCATTTTCCATGACAGTTACAGTCTTAAAAGCTCAGGGCTTGATCCAAAGACACTTGTAGTCAATGGCAAAATTTCTACAGATTTCCTTTGCATCACGGCTTTGCACACCATTCGCAAAAGTTACAGCCACAATAGGACCCTGTTTTAAAGACACAAATGATAGTTCATAAGGGGTGAAGCTTTTTTACTTGCCCCTACTGCTGCTAAAAGCTGAGGAGAGAAAGAAAGTGCCACAGGGACATTATATTGCCAACTCGCAAACAAGTATGTATGAAGTAAGAAGATCCTTGACATCAAGTCTTTGATTTTACAATTTGGAAACAGTCTTTTGTTCTCTCTCACAAAGAGAATCGTTTGGGGAGTGCCATTGAATTTTTTTATTTTTTTTTTTTTTTTAAAAACAAACTGTAATCCATAGATTTGCCCTGTGAACAGAAATATTTGAGTTTCAATGGCAAATGAAAATATCCTTTTCCTTCTAACTGTTCAAGATTTTGTTGATGGACTCACTTCTATGTGAAGTCTGCAAGCATCATCTCTGAATTCCTATTTTTAGGAGTTTTAAGTTAAAAAAAAAAAAAAAAAAAGCATGTACTCAGACCACTCAGGAAAAAAGTGTATGGCTTCTGCAGATTATCCTAATCTGCAAATTAAGGATTTTGAAACAGATGCAGTCTATGTACAGATATTTTATTCTCTGATACAGGAAATTTAAAAGCAGTACTAGACATGTTTTATACCACAATCATTGTGAATATAATTTTTCTATAGTACAAAAGCAGTTTACAGAGCCCTGAATCTGTGATTTATCCATTGGGTTTGCTTCATAGTTAAAATCTCATGCTGTATATTTAAAACATCTGTTGTTCTGAAAGTTCTTAGTGAAGAGAAGGGAACAAAATCCAAAACAAAGATCATAATATGGCTTATTTAGTTTTATATTAAAGCTGCTTTGGGGGTTATGAGAAAGTTTGTCTCATTACCAAAAGGAAATAAACATACACCTTGAAATGACTAAAACTATGTAGAGCACAGATTATCATCAGACTGAGTGCTAGTGCTTTTACCAGCTAGAACTGAGCTATGACATATACTGAAGGCTATCAAAATAATACAATTTAACTAATAGATTCTAATATTAGGGCCTATTAACTACAATATAATCTGGTTTTAAAATCCTAAAAACAAATTCTCCTGGTTTTGTGTCAGAATTTATACAAACAAGCCTTTGTAAGACCAAGTATGCAAAGTTCTCTTTTTTCTAATATAGAGTGCAACCTGAAAACCTAAAAGCCTTTTTGCAGCTAAAGAACAAAAACAGCAATAAAAGCTTATCAAGAGGTACCTTGCTTTTTCTCCCCCCGAGACCAGAGTGTTAGAAAAAGGAAAAAAAAAAGAATAAAAAAGGAAAAAAGAAAAGGACACAATAAGATTAGGTATGATTTTTATGTATGCAGATTTATATTTTTCATTTAACAGAATATATGTAACCTCCTAAAGCATTCATATTGCCTGCTTCATAACCACGCATCCTCCCGGGCTTCCTCTTGACTCTAAAGCTAGCTGTAGGATCTTTCAGCTCGAGTATCCTTGTTTCACACCTGCCTCACAACGGTGACATACATTTAAGTTATTACATTATGCATATGTTCATATGACATGCCAGGAGTTAATGTTTCTGATCAGTAAAGAAAACAACGGCTTCATATTAGCAGTTAGCCAGTATATTGTGTGTATGAGTGCACTACATCACAACTTCGGAGAAATTCTACGCACCACATACACTTCTTTGGCCAGTGCCAATATTTTCCCCCATGTCTTAAGCTTTTACACTCTACTTGTACAAACTCTTCTGAGGACTGCTCTACCTTATTAGTTCCACAAACCAGACCTAAGCACACCTTGGGCACAGCAGCTGCGTACAGTCCTTTTTTGGAGAATTCCACATAAAGGTCAGCTACGCTTGTTAAGATATTTAAGGTGTCTGTTCTATTTATATCAGGTTTTTTAAAAAATAATAAATAAATTGACTGTAGTCTAGCAAGGGAGAACAATTCCACATAAATGGAAAATGTGGAAATGGTCATTAGGTCAACTATGTAAAAATGTGTTATATACTGTGTTTATAGGTATTTTATTCATGGACAAGGCTGGCAAACCCCTTTCCTCTGTATTTTAATGTAGATCACAAAATGGCACAATAACATACAATTATTTTCAAAACATATTAATTTGCACTTAATTTACATTATGTTTTGATTGTAAATCACTTCTGTATCCAGATTTATTTGCAGGTGACCTCTACATATATGCCACACCCATTTATATGCCATATGAAGATTTCTGAACTTCAAAGATGAGATTATAGATCCAAAATCAGAATCATATATTATACTGAAGGCTCATCTTCAGACAAAAGCAATGGACATTTTACCACAACTAATTAGAGAATCTAATCCAAATAACACTGCCTGACTTTGCCGTGCCTGGAAACATTAAAAATTTGGCCAAAAGCAACTCCAGTTAGTCTAAACATGGAAGTTGAAAGGAAAAATTATCACATTGCAAAGAACTTGAGGGTACAGAAACATCTACACCTAGAAAACAACTTTAGAAAGAAGGAAATTTGTGCTGCAAATAACCTTTGCTTTCAGTCTAACTAATGCTATGATTATGAATAAAGTGTGATTTAGACATGATGATGTATTGAGACCTCTATTTCTTGCTTCGTTATGAGGTGGTTTTAACCTCCCTGTACTCAGACTTGTAGAGGAGCTTCAGTTACCTCCTGAAATCCTGAATATGATCTCTTTTTTAGATATGATTAGACTTTGGTCTTTTAAAATCATGAATCTGAAAGCAATCCATACCTACATAGCTCTGAACTGTATCAATGCTGCATTTGATATTTATGCTTGCCCCTAGAAATCATGCTAGTTCTGCAGAGAGCATAGTAACCACTTTGGTACTGCTGGGTACCAGCTAGGAATCTTGGTATAACATACAGGATTCACTTTACCACTTTGGTAACTGTCCTTATCCAGCTAAACCACCATTTAAGGACCTAAAAGTCCTATAGGGAATGCATGAGCAACTATGGCAGGAAGTTGTTAGCTGTTAGTTGTTAGCTGCTGGGCTCACAGCTCAGAAATCTGTTTTCCATTTACACCTGCTCCAGTCAGAGCCTGTAGACCTGAAACAAAGCTTTGATTAAAGTTGGGAGGTGTTAATAGTAGGTGTGATTGTAACATACAGGAAAACATTTGTGGATCATGTCCTTTCTCAGACATTATTTAGGAAGCAACTGTGGATACT
>WUAM01000071.1:671023-724470 GCA_024336885.1 Actenoides hombroni | reverse complement strand
TGGTGTTAGAGACACGGACACGAGGAACCCAAACCCAGAGTGGTGTTAGAGACACGGACACGAGGAACCCAAACCCCAGAGTGGTGTTAGAGACATGGACACGAGGAACCCAACCCCAGAGTGGTGTTAGAGACATGGACACGAGGAACCCAAACCCAGAGTGGTGTTACAGACAGCTCTTGCTGACGACACAAGCCCCCACCGCCAGGAAAGCCAGCAGCAGCTCAGCCTCACCTTGTTTGTCTCTGGCAACTGGCCCGCTGTGCCTTGCCATCTGTTGTACAATAATCCTGAGCCAACTTTGTCTTGTATAAGTTTTAGATTCCCTGAATACAACATTTGTTGTGCTCTGTGCTGCCAGTTCACAGTTCTCTCGATCATGTACCGCAAGGCATCCCCCTCAGGAAGCCTCACGCGGATGCGCTGCAGGGAGGCCAGCAAGGGCAAGATCTTTTCTAAAGGCGGCTTTTCCGAGCGGTGACAGTGGGGACAGAGCCACACACGAGGTCCCTGCGAAACGCCGGCCAGCGACACGCAGCCGGTGTGGAAGAATCCTCTGCAGAGTTCACACTGTATCATGGGAGCAGCCGGCTCCTTCTGGCACAGGCAGACTTTCAGCTCCGCGTCCTCTTCGCTGTTCAGCACCTTGCCCTCGTTGGCCGCTCGCAGGGAACGCAGCGCTTCCATCTCCTTTAGTCGGGCCTCCCCCAGCGTGGCCATCTACAAGGGAGGGCAAAGAGAGGGATGCGATCTCAAACGGAAGGTCACTCATCAGAAGCAGGGCGACCCCCGCGCAGTCACCGCTCTCCCGTAGGCCAGGGAGCAGCTCCTCAGCCCTGTAGGCCTTCAAGGCTCTGAAGGTTTGAAGCAAAGGGCTTACTGAGGATGTGCAGTGATGTGACAGCACTTCCCTTCCGTTTTCTCATCAGGCCCAGAGGTAACAAACTTAGTGCTTTGCAAACACTAACCTCCTAACTCCCTCTCGGGTCCAAATCCTTCACGCTTTGTACCAGAGGAACATCACCCTTCACTAAAGCAGCTTAAATTCCGCAACACGAGCGGGTTTGGCCTGCAGATCCTTCCCTGTGAACGCTCCTTTCAGACACGGAGCCTGAATCCGTGTCATCACAAACCAGATCCGGGCAGGCTTCAGAAACACTGAGACATCTCCCACCCCCCTGCATACAGCGCCGAGCGCACGGGGGGTTTGCAAACCCCGCTGCCGTGCGGGTGTCGTTTGCCCTTCCTACCCCTGAGCGTGACCCCCTTTTTCTTTTTAGCATTAGTTGCTATTAAAGATAGTAAAATATTTCAGTTTCCTAAAGGCTACTGGTAGCAGCCACGACTAATAAAAAGCACAGAATTTGTTATGGATATCAAAATAAACGCACACAGAAGTGTTTATTGACACATACAAACCAGTCCTTCCACACATCATGGCTTTGAAATGTGCCGACTAGAGAAAAATCAGCTATGCCAAAGTGAGGCAACTGATTGTGGTCGAGGCTCTGAGGCAGGGCTTTTGGGATGCAGCACTTTACCACCAGCAATCAAGGCTGCTCCATCCAGAACTAGTGTTTTACTGGCTTCATAATGCATGAGGTTGCCTTTATTATTCATGACGTTTGTTTTAATTATAAATGGCACTGGGTTCTTGTTCTCTGAAAGGATCAGACTTGGGAAAACTCTATCCTGTCCAGTAAGGTTTTGGTATGGTGAGGGGAAACGGGTCTCAGGTCTTTATTTTCCTGTGCTTGGTAAGGCTACGGGCATTGCCTGGCAAACTACTCCATGCACAAAGACAATACATTTTTTCCACTAAAAGCAATTTTGGGACGCCTAAAGCAAGCACAGGAAAGTGTAGTGCTAGAGGTCCTTCTGCAGAACAGCTGAGTAAGCAGAAAAGAGTGGAAAATAAGGCTCCTGCATAAGAGGCAAACAAAAAGAAAGACTCAAAGAACTCTCAAAAAGCTCCAGTTAAAAAAACCCCATTAAGCCACGTACCGCAGACGCAGTATCTTTGCTCTCAGAGAGCGCTCTTTCTAAGTCACTCAGTGTCTCTAGCTTAGTGCTTTTCTTCTTTCCACTTAGCACTGGTTCCTTCAACTTCTTCTGCTTCCTCTTCAGACTCAGCATTCCAATATCACACCGGGGACACAACACCTGGCAGACAGAGAAGCAGCGTTGCCTGCAGAGGTTTTCCTGCGGTTGTCCTGCCCTAACACAGCCACGTAGACTGGGTAGAACAGGGATTCCTCAGGGTTTTCCCAATCAAAGAACTGAGGAACTAGGAGGATGTTATCTGGAAAACGGGGAGAGCTGGAAGGTGAGAAATTCCATTTTCTAAAATGGGCAGAGCACGAACACCTCCCTGTCTCCTTCCAATTGCTGGCACAGCGAGGGAGCCGCTGCGCGACTGAAGCTGCAGAGCCCTGGAGACAGCAGAGGGTTCTGGGGCTGCCCGACATTCCTGCTGGAATGGAGAGGGGGGGGCTGGGGCCCCACAAGGGGCTCAGTGTGGACTGCTCGGGGCTCCAGGCACGGGCAGCAGCAGAGTCAGAGGGCTGGAGAAAGCAGCTCCAGCCTCCGCTGGTCACAGCTCAGCCTGGAGCTGGCTGAAGGGGGTTTGAACCCGCGCACGGAGAGCATTCAGTGCCACAGCACTGTCAATATCCCCATGAAAACGTCAGCCACTAATTAAAAAACCAGAGAAAGTATAGCTGAATCTTCAGCGTTTTAAAAGTTTAAAATTATCCATCAAAGTATAGGTCAAGTAAAAAAAAAAAACCACCACCTTAAAATAAGTAATGTAATCCTGAACCAATTCTGCACATATTTACTGCTACTTCAGGAGTCAGTACTGTCGCTCTGATGGGCCGTGGTACGATGATGGTCTCCTCCAGAGCTGAGATCTCTTACCTCCAGAAGAGAGTAAGGGGAGTTCTCGCACAGAAACGTGTTAGCTGCACACTCCTTCCACGCTTGCACTTCAGACACCAAGGACTCCAGCCTCGGCAGGTAGTCCAGATGCACTGGGATAGATCGACCTCTCGTGACAAGTTCTGCTAGCGTGTCCAGCACGGGCACTCGTCCCCCAACCTGCCAGAGTAGAAAGTAAGAAATGCTTGATATGTATCAGACACACCACCTCTGTGAACCACAGAGAGTCATTTAGAGTAACTGACGGAGGCTGGAGCCAGGCTCTGCTCTGCTATGCCCAGTGAGAGGACAAGGGGCAACGGGTGGAAGCTGGAGCAGAAGAGGTTCCACAGAAACATAAGGAAAAAGTTTTTCACTGTGAGGGTCAAGGAGCTCTGGAACAGGCTGCCCAGGGAGGCTGTGGAGTCTCCTGCTCTGGAGACTTTCCAAACCCACCTGGACATGTTCCTGTGGGAGGTAATGTAGGGGATCCTGCTCTTGCAGGGGGGTTGGACTCAATGATCTTTTGAGGTCCCTTCCAATCCCTAACGTTCTGTGATTGTGAGAAGGCAGAGCTTGTGAAAACAAGTGTGCTGCGTAGACACTTCAGTCACTTCCATGGCTGTTATTCCAACATTTGTGCTTCTCATTCTCTGGTCGTTAGAGACAGAACTAGTGAAACACGTGAGGGGGAATAATACACTTAGAAATGACAGAATGAAAAAAAAAAAGAGACTGCCCATCTAACAATCTGCATTCACAGCAGAAAATCAAACTACTTTTTAAATAGACCCACGAGGCAAGTCTAACCCAGTCCCTGCCATGCCAAGAGCAAGGAACCATCCATCCCAAGCACCCCATGTGCCATCGCACGCGAGCTCCGTCCATTCCCCTGGCAGCCCAGTTCCAAGAGGCTCAGCAGGAAAGCAGCACCGGGAGGTGAGTTCCAAACCACACTGTGATGTGGGACTCGAGAACCCTTCACCTACAACAACCCCGACATCTCTAGCAGCAAATCTCAAAGTGCTGACACCAAGAACTCCCTGCAAGCTGTGACAACTGCAGGCACTTACTGAAATCCTCGCAGAACTGAAGCAAAAATTCTTGGCACACAGAGCCACAGTTTTCTGTACTCAGGAGGCAGAGTTTCAGAATCCAAACCAAGCAATCAGCCAGTACCAAGAACAATCACTTAAGTCCTCTCAAGACAGCCCTCAAACAAAAGTCAGTATTACACCAACTTTATTCCTTCAAATTTTTCAAGTCCAAGACAACTAATTTTTTAAATAAAAGCTTCTTGAAGTGAAAAGAAGTTTTTAATAAAAGCCCAATCTAGGTCACACAGGCCTGAAAATACTGGTTATGAATTCACTTTATGGATAAAACCATGAGGACAAATGAAAAGATAAGGAAATACCAGGCAACTTATATCAAAACATGAAATCAGGGCTGAAATTAAGCTGCCATTCAACTGCAAAAGAAGCAAAGAACATAAAAAGTCTGGAAAGGAAACTGGATCCACAAATAAATCTGTCTGAAAGGTTAAAAAAAATGAAACCAAAACAAAACTGAGGGGGAAGCACCAGAAGTCAAGGTGAAAACCTGTGTAGGTCTTTATCAGACACTGGTTTTCATTCTCTGCCATCAGCTGCTCAGCTGAAGCCTTATTTCAGTGTGACCATGGAAAAGGAAACCACACCAAGCTGGAAGAAGCCTTAACAATGGAAGAGGATGGAGAGAAGAAGGAGGAAGAGGAGGAAATCAAGTACATTCCAACTTAAAATCAGACAGAAGTATTACAAAATTACAAGTGTTTTAATCTATGAAATCAAAGGCTGATCATAGAGGAAAAGAACAGGAAACAGCCTTCAGACTGGCCATGCTTAAAGGCCAACAACTGAGGGAACCCCTCCCAGTCCCAGGAGGTATGGAAATCTCACTGATGACAGATGAATTCTGCAGGGCCTCAGAAGAGGCGATTCCAGCACCAGGAGGTATTAACACCCTTGAACTGCCAGGTCTCGGTGAGACGTGATCTGCAGTGCAGCACCTGAGGCAGCTCCAGAACAGTGCATTCCAGACTTGTCTGACCAGGAATAGTCCTGGAGCAGCAAATCTCCCCTTTATTTATTTTATTTTTTTTAGAAGATGCTACAGGACAGTTATTTGTTTAGTCAAGTAAATGAAGGCTGTGGAAAAAAAATATATTATTGGTGATTTGCAACTACTTCAGGGGATTTGTTCATTCAGGAGATTTGTTTATTCAGGAGCCAGACAGCAGAACTGGGACTGTGTCACCTGCTCCACACTGGGTGTTGCAGGAGTGCAGCAAGATGCAGAATGGTAGATAGATAAAAATGTGACTACCAGGTAATTGTTACCGAGCGACTGAGTAAAACTCACCTGAAAGTAAAGCTCCACAACACAGCATCTTTATGACTTTAGATTTTTGTTACCAGCTCCTTTCTAGATTTTATTGCAGTCGCTTAATTGCAAAGGTGCAGGAATACAAGTCAGGTCGAGAAACACAAACAAAACCGGCAGCAGTCGCCGGAGCGTCCCCGCACCGCGCCGAAGGCGACGGGCGGCACGGACTGAACGGCCCTAGCTCGCCTCCTGCGCTCGCCGGAGCGCGGGGCCGTCAGCCCGGCAGGGGCGACTGCCACTCGCCGGGAAGCCAAGAGTACGGGTGACAGACAGACATACCTGCAGAGATTCCACCTCCTGCAGCCAGTCCTTGGCCTTCTGAACCGCGTCCTTCAGCGCGATGCCGCTCGGGAGGTAGGCCGGGATCTCCTCGATCTCCTTCATCGCCGCTGCGAGCCTGCCCAGCGACTGCCGGGGTCTGCGGGGGGAGAAGGGCTCAGAAGGGAGAACACTGCAGTGCATCTGGGGCTCTTCTACTCGGCCGGCCTCTTAAAACCGCGGGGCCGCCCCAACCGACCAACGGGGCCGCCCCAAGCAAGGCCCTCGCAGCCAGCGGCAGAGACAGACGCGGTGCGAGTGGAACGCACCTACGCTTTAGAAAGGTCTGCTGGCTCCCTACAGACTCCTACTAGAAACAGTCTCACGTTTGGCCTCGAGGGAGAGTTAACATTTATTAACTTCTGAATACACACACGGAAGCCTAAGCCGGTACCAGCTGCGGGATGCCAGGGTGGAAGGTTAGAAAGAAGCGGAGGTGGCTTTGCTGTATTTCACAGCCCGATTTGGACGTTCAGAAAGGTACAGACACAACTGCATTTCCAGCTTGGAGGCTAAACCCAAGCTTATCCCAGTTTTGTGCTTTATGAAGTTATCACTTTAAAAGAGCACCTGCTGTTACTAATGGGTAACACACACTCAAATGCTTTTGTAATTATGAGGCTGGGGGGAAAACTAAAAAATACAAAAATATATATATAAAGGAATCCCGAGGGAAGAAACCTTGCACACAAATTTGTGCCACCTTTCTAAACTTCAAGTAGACAGTGCTGTCCCCCATTTTACTTTATAAAGCAGAAGGTCAAAGCAACGAGACAGAAATTTTTTTCTTGCTAAGGATGTATTTGGTTTATTTCTTTCTCCCGTGCACCAGCTAAGCTGGAAAAATCTCCTCAATGTTAGAAATAGTGCACATAATGAAATGTTACCAGTTTGTGGTAGGTATCTAAGCTCCATCTGGACATGCATCCTCCAGTCTAACACTGGGGGAGGGAAGAAGGTGGAAAGGAAGGGAGAAGTGTCTTAAAACCCTTCCTCGTGGCAAAAGGAGAATTTGCACAGTGACAGTGGAGCAACACAAACACCGCAAGACAGCAGCGGTGCTTAAAATCACTCAGTCACTCATCCCCCTTTCCCCCTGGATGGCACAACTTTTGCCTTCAGGTCGGGAACCGGCTGAACAGAAGAGAGCCCCTTCAGAAGTAAAGCCAACCGCTGCCATCGTAAACAGCCGGAGGAACTACAGAACGCAACACGCCGAGATTTAGCCTCTACCTGGCCTTGATCAGATTTCTGGCTTTGTCATCCCAGTGTTCAGATACAGTGAGGAGCTCCTGCAGCTTTGCCATCGCTTTCTCAACCGCTGGGTAGGGAGCGAGTCCGACACCCGAGTCTATAAGACGCCTCATATCATCCAGAGTGAGAGAGCTGTGGTCTGAGGAAGCCAGGTGCACGTCCTCCAGCCAGCGCGCCTGCTCCAGCCGTACCCGCAGCTCGGCCAGCTGGGGCAGGTCGACGTCGAAGTCAAAGCTGACATCCAGCAGCTCCTGAAGCTCTGCAGCACTGGGCATTTCTTCAGAGAGGAGTTTCTCGCTTTGCTGCTGGAAAGCTTCCACGCGATCAAGAAGGTCCTGGAACAGACAAACGCAGCAACGACTCAGAAGAAAACCCACCGCTCAGACTCTGAAAGACTGAAGTGCAGCTGCCTGGCAAATGCCACCTGGCAGTGATCACAACCCTGGAACACCGAGACACCGCATCCTCCACACCCGCTCCAGGGATCAGCATCTCCTCAGACAGGGAGCCTCCCAAAGCTCGAGGATCACAGAACAAGGGAATTCCACTCCAAACTCCTTTGAACTCAGAGACGAGTGTCCAAAGGAGGTCTCAGATCACCAGCGAGCTCTGGAGGGACGAAGGCTGCAGAACAGCAAGGCTAATGTTAAGAAGCCTTTCAGAGTGCTGGGAAAGGCACAGAGCTTCTGGGATTAATTGCTGCTGAACTGGTGAGGGTTTTGAGAGCTGGACCACACAGTCTCAGTAAGCCACAGGCACTTCACTCTTCCATGCAGTGCAACACCTTTGCTCTCCCCACATGTTCAACAGGTAGTTACCCCCCCAAAGGTACCTCCGTGGCTGTTTGCACTGCACCAGGAGAATGGACAGTCAGCCAGAGCACCCCCGCTGCAAAGGCTGGGAATACTGTGACCTAGCCATGCTGCCCAGTGCTGCCAGTACTGCCTGGAATGCTGTTCCTGTGGTAAGTTCTTGCTTCCCAGCTGACACCTTGGTTATTTTGCCAAGAAGGTTGTTTGCCAGGGGAGGCAATCTCACCCAAAATGGAAATAAGGTCTTTTTAGAGAGATGTTAAATTGTGAGCTGGTCTCCAGTAACCGTTTGTCATTTATATTAACAGCCTTATTTGCATGACTACATATAATTTGGGGTTGTTGAGAATGCTATAAAAGAATATCCTGACCATATGTGTTTGATATTTCCCTGCTCAAAAATGCCAGATGGAGGAAAAACTGTTTGCATGCCTGGCATTTCTGAACTTCTGCTTTTTAAATTGTCAGATAACTTCAGAGTTACAATGCTATAAACAAATAACTGTAAATAGAATTACACAAAATCTGATTCACACATTCCAGCCTTGATAAAGCTTCAAAAGCAATACTTATAAAGCTGAGTTGAACTGGTCTATTCTGATTCAAAGTTACACAATAGTGTCTGGTGTCTTGGTGTTGTGTGGATGCTTAAGAGACAGTTCAGGAGCTGGACGTGGCATCTCCTGGTTCTAAGAGCCACGAATATGAAAGCCCTTCTCCTTTAAGACAGGAATTGCAGCTGCCCAGAATTCATGTTTGGGGTTTTTTTGTTTGCTTTTCTTTTTGATCACCCCTCAGCGTGATATGTAACATTTTAGTAAATTCTGAAACCAAATCTTGAACCACTTTCAACTTGTCTGGGGGCTGATCATGGGTGAGGAGATACTCGGCGCTGGGCGATGGTTGTGGGAGACAAAGTAACTCACTGTCAGCAGCAGGTACTCTGCTAGAACAAGTACGCAGCTTTGGCAAGAGTTGTCTGTGGTGTTTCCTGCAACGTGGGTTGCCAGCACAAGGAGGTACCTAATTACACGACTATCAGAAAGCTGGTTCTGGATTACCAAAGGAGGAAAGTGATACCGATGGGAGAACTGGGGAGTTGCCAGTACTCTCAGACCCGGCATCACTCCTAGAGACCAGTCAACTGACCCCAAACTTTTAATCTGTAGTTACTTGGGTCATCCTGCTGCTTCTTTTGCTTTACTTTGTACAACATTAACGTTTTGATTCCTCGACGTAGTATAAAAATCTATGGACCATGAACATCAGCAGGTCAGAGAGCTCCATTCTTAAGCAGCTCCTGTGCACAAGTTACCCAGACCTGCCACTTTAAAGGTCTTTATTCTCGGAGCAAGTAGCAAGACAGGAGGCGAAAGCAGCACCATCCACCCCTCTGACAAATACTCGTGTTCTCTCCCCTAGAATTTCCCAGGTTACCTTCAGTAAGGGTGTCTGACTGAGGACACAGGGCAGTGCATACAGCTGCCTCACGAACAACCGCAGCTCGTTCACAGTCAGCTGATTCTGACACTTTCCTCCTCCGGAGCGGTACCTGCAGATTACACACAACTCCACTTTGCTGGGTGCCACGAAAAGTGAACATAGAATCTAAACTTCTCCAACATCTGCTTATGATTTCTTTTAAGTCAAGCTTTCCTCACACATAACAGAATATTCAAAGGGACCCAAGCAGCCTGGGGCTTACGTACGTGGGAAAACTTCAGTCAGCTACGGCAGAATAAGCTGTTGTTGAAACCACTCTTTCCCATTAAATAGTATTCTGGAACAACTACTCAGCCTTGGAAGGGCACTGGTTATTATGGAATAAAATTAAGCTGTTTTCCAGAACACAAAGCAATTGTGGATAAACCATTCAGTTATGTTGCAATAGCTATTGTAGTGAGCTCTCCCCATGCCCATACCAAAAGAGAACAAATCCCAATTTTGAATGGGGTTGATATTTACAGGTCGTGTAGGCGCTTCTGAAAAATCCTCTTTACGCTGAAATCATCATTTTCATTTTTATTTAAAAGCTTTGTATCAAACGAGTGGCTTATAAGTGTTAACAAATTGGCTAATATTAAAAACCTCTCTAAACTCAAGCCAACATTAACTAGGTCTGAGAGTCCTGAACAGAAAGGAAAGAAATCTCTCACAATGCTGGCTCCAATTTAATCCACAGCGTGTCATTTAAACAAAAGAGGAAAACAACATCCCAGCAGGGTATGCCAGCATGGCTGGAATGTGAACACTATAAAATCAAGTTTAATTTACCATTCTATGTTAAAAATAGGTATTTTTAAAGGATATGCAAGATGACATTAGGAGTTCCAAAATCCAGAGTAAGCTGAACAATAAAAATGAACTCAAAGTCTCAGGTACAGCACAGGCTGGTTTATGGTCTACAGTGTTGTTCTATTTTTTGTGAAGTTCTGCAATATCTTCCAAGAAAAGGGACAAGTTTTCAAAATAACTATTTCTGTACATTTTTATATATATATCTGCACAGACACATATGTACATATCTAAACTATCAAGATGGTTTTGATAACCAGAAATTGCATGAGCCTAAACAGACAAAAGAAACACTCCCAGAAGAGAAGTCCACATCCATCCAGGGTTGTCAATCACAAAGATCTCTAAGCACAAGGTCTTTAAACTCTTGGAGACTCTAAGCAGCACAAAAGGTACCATGAAACCTGGAGAAAGAAGGGGCTAGATGGTGAGAACACCCCTTTGTACCTGCCCTGCTGTCACACAGGCACACCTTCCAGGGCCAGGGAGGAGCGAGGGCTGCACTGTCCTTTGGCCCCAGACAGTTCCAAACAGTGTCTGCCAGGACCAAGTAATCACCAACCACCACAAGAACTGGAGGAAATAGGGAAGAATTCAGCCCATCCATCTGTGTTTCTTCAGGTACTACAGAGAAGATAGTACAGAGAAGATAGTCACAGGATTTACTCTAAGAGAATATTTATCATTTATTTTGGTCTTTCCTCCCCAGGAACTGTTGTGTGTTTTATACAGGAGAAGATCCTTGAGTACCACTGACTACCATGACTAACAGGGATGACCTTCCCAGTTGAGTTGAGTCTACTGCTTGACTCTTCCAAACTGAGAATCAGAACAAAATTAAAGGAAGATGTGTCAAAAGCATGACCCAAACTTCAGGCAGATGCCACAATCCTTCATAACCCATGAATGTGTGTCGGCTTGACGAAGGCTGCCCAGCATCCTGCAGACACGGGAACTTCACACAGGTGAAACTGTATTTCATATAACATACATAAAAAGAGAATAATGTGTGATAATAAAGTCTTGATATCTTCCTACATAGTTTATAAACACTTCTCCAATCTTTTAAGAGAGAAAAAAAAGAAAAAAGAAAAAAGCACCAAATAACATGGGGGTTTAAAGCTCTAATTATGAAGATGTGCAACTGGACTTTTCCCAGAAATAAGCCAGAAGAGATGAAAGGAAAAATTGTGAGAGAAGGGCCAAACCCACTTTTAGAGCCAAGGAGAACTGCAGCCCAAGCACTGCCCGGATCCCGTGTCTCCCGGGCTGAGCTGCTGCAGGAGCTGGCAGCCCAGCTGCAGACAGACGGACACGCTATCGCCGTGACAGAACAACAGCCCTGGGCACAGAGCTGAAGGTATCAACTGCTGCTGCTCTTTCTAGGCCAAGCAAAGTCAGCTACATGTTGAGAGAGGGAAGGACTCTCAGAAGAGCTCGGCTGGCACAGGAAATCTGGAAAGGGCCTGGCTGCTGCTCCAAGTTCATCAGTAGAAGGCCTGAGCAAATACCAAGGATGGGAGAACACAGACTGGGGATGCCAGAACAAGAAGAGATGGCTCAACACTAAAGGGAGGAAGACAGAGAGTGGACAAGTCCACTGATAACAGTGCCATGAATCCCTGGGTTGGCAGTTACCAGTCTGGAAGAAGTTATGCCTGTTGGAGTGCTGAGTTTTTCATTTCCTGCTGTAACATTTTTCCATTGCTGTGACAGGGGCTTCATCCCCTTGTGTTTGCAGGATAGCGAAGGTGAATTTTTATTGAGCCCCTGATACAAAAGACTTAGACAAGGATTCTAGGAAGGGAAAGTGCAACAAGAATCACATCTCAATAGTATGTGAATATTCCGCTAACAAAGTCCTTCGAAGTCAGCCTTTGAAGTGCTGCAAGAACACAGAGAGTGACAAGCTACAAGATTCCTGCTGAGGCAGCTGACACACAGGAACCCAGGAACCAGAGATGCACAGCACAAATAGCCTGCTCTGACAAACACCATGCTGTTCAAAGCAGCAGAAAGAGGTGAGCACTGTCCAGATGGGGCAACAGAAACCGTTTTTCCTGAAGTACTTCACGCTGTTAGGCCTGTTGGACTTGGGCAATATTGTCAGCCATGTTCACAAACTCAACATTTTCTTAGAATCCCACCATCCCACAAGACCAGGTGCAGCCATTGTTAGTCTGGCTGGAGAACCTGCAACAGAAGATAGTAGTTTGTGATCCCTGAGAGAAAGGCCAGTAGGTCATACAATCACCATCTGATGCAACAAGGAGATCTGTCCTTGTCCTTCTGGATCTTCCGACTCCACTTTCAATTCATTTCGGATAGGGAAGGTGCCAGCAGGAGCAGGCAGCCAGCTCACAAGGAATGTACTACCCAAAGACTGCCCTGTCTTCAAATTCCTCGAGGAAAGAACCTGTCTAAAAGATTTAACACGAGCACTGCCATAGGAAGAGACCTCGTACAGTATTCCCACCAGCAGCAGCTCAGGAAGTTAAGATGCTTCCTTCTTCCACAAGGCACGAAGTGTCGTGAACACAATGACACGTGCACCACCGACAGACGTACAGTCCCCACAGCACAAAGACAAGACTGTACCTTGTTGGGTGTTGCTTTGTCTGGAAATACCACACCAATTTTTTTCTTTTGGGGAACATTAGAATGAATTTACTGCCCAACTGTCAAACACAGAGGAAGAAGAGATTGAAAGCTCAGAATGTTCAACTTATTACACACCGTAAAGGCGAACCTCCCTGTAAAAGATGGCTCTCTTGAGAAGACAAATAGATTACTTCCATTTTTAAGTCTTACAGAACACTGGCATCTGTCACTGGCCACTGGCATCTATCTTCAGTGACTCGATTTCGTTGCAAACACCACATAACATTTACCTGGTTTGTCTTTTGCCATTAAGAAGCTGCTGTGCAACTGAGGCACATTTGTCTGCATCCTGTGTAACCAGTCTGAGGTGTCGCAGTAGATCGTTGTCCGGAAACTTTTTCATTTCTGATTCTTCTATCAAAGCCTTAAAACTGATGAGACCTTTTGAGAAAGACACAAAGTTAACAGAAGTCTCCCTTTGTGATGGATTTTAAATGGTAAGGCTGAATAACCCAATCCATTAAATACATTTCAGTTTCACCTTCAGTTATGTTTTGTGCCAAAGTGATTTACAATCTTCTCAGGCAGAGACAGCTTAGCATAATTTCTGGGACTGTTAACAGTTAAAATATTTACTTCAAAAGATGCAGTTAGATATTATTTCTTTTGACTGTTGCATAAGACTAAAGTTGCTAAGGTTCGGAAAGTAAAAACTGAAAGATTAGCCACTTAAAAGTTACATGCTGCAGACAAAAGGTTAAGATACTGACTTTTTTTATTGTGAATTTTTGCCTCTAGAGCCTCGTTAACGTTGGAAGCCCACTCGTTGTAGGACTCTGCGCGCATCTTCAGGGCGTTCATCATCGGATAGAGTTCCTCCAGGGTGTAGCGGTACCTGCAAGCAGCACAAAATTCAAACTCTTCAGCAAAAACTGTGGGGCAGCAGGGGGGTGGAAGAGAGGGGCATCAAGATGTGTTGGTCCATACAGCTCAGCAATGATCTACTACGCACCCAGGGTTGTATAATTGAGACCTACGACCACACCATGTTGGCCCTAAGACAATTTCAACATGGAAATCCTTAAAAAAAAAAACCCAACCTATAATCAATGTCAATGTTACAGTTGAAGAAACTGTGATACTGGTTTAGGACAAGCTTCACTCATACAGGACAAAGTTGTAAAACAACAAGGGAAAGGTGACAACAGGAAGGAAAGTTAACAAAAGAAAAACTATTACTCAGCAAGGCCTGGGTGTAAAGGATGATGACCTGGTTGCTATAAATAAAAAAGCAAACTAACTTATCCAGCAATTTTTGCCATTATAGAGCAAGAAGAGCTGAATGCTGAAAAGAAAAAGTCTTTGTATCCACACACAAAAAGGGCATTTGACTCTGGGGGCACTGCATTTGCAAAGGACTGAGAAAGAGAAGAGCGAGAGGAGAGGAGCACGACTGCCAGAACAGAGCAGGCACTACCTTATCAAACCACAGTATCTAGCGTAGAATAAATACCTCCAGAACACAGCAATATTTGCCCTCTAAAGCTCACCCGAGTTTGTATTTGTAGGTGGGACAGGAGCAGAGATCCTCGACGTGGTACAGGCAAACCAGCAGCCCGGGTTTGCAGGGACAATAAACAGCAGACATGAAACAGGTGGTTTTGCACTTCAAACACTGTCGCTCGTCGTCAGGAAACAGCTCAAAAGCCACTCTCTCCGAGTCAGTCACTCCCTGCAAAAGAGCATGGCACATCACCTCCACCTCTAATGAAGAGGTGA
Organism: Actenoides hombroni; assembly: GCA_024336885.1. NCBI lineage: Eukaryota > Metazoa > Chordata > Aves > Coraciiformes > Alcedinidae > Actenoides > Actenoides hombroni. Next base: position 710,065 of record WUAM01000071.1, on the reverse strand, counting down.
TTATTCCAAGCTAAAAGATCAGAAGCTAAATTTATCAAAGGAATAATGAAGTTTAGAAATAAGACATTAAAACCAGATAGACAGAAATCTTGGTTAGTGAAAAATCAGCTATTCTGACTAAACTACTAAACTAAGAAATACTGCTTTAGAAGAGATGTTCTGAACAATCATAGACTCTTAGAATCGTCAGGGTTGGAAGGGACCTTAAAGATCATCCAGTTCCAACCCCCCTGCCGTGGGCTGGGACACCTCCCACTATTACTAAACTGCCCCCAATATTAAAGGGCAGATGGTAAAAGAAGATGCACAAGAAATGACTCAGGAGCCAAGAGCTCCTCTGAAATCACCCAGCTGCTCAGGAAGGCACCGCGCAGCTCTGAGCCACTGACAACGCAGCACAGGGCCCAGCACGTTCTCACACCGCTGTTCCTTCTTACAACTCACCAGTTTATCAACCTTCTCACGCAGCACCTTCTCATCTTCGATCATTATAGCCATGTCCTTCTGAACAGTGGATGCTACCACCACATCAAGAACATCTGCTTTGGAAGCCATCTTACAGATCATCTCGTCGTGCGAGAACACGCAGTAGCGGTTCAGCAGGCGGTAATGTTCCACGCACTGGCGACCCAAGGGCAGCTGCACCAGAAAGACATCAAATAAACGAAGAGTTCACTTTGAAAGTGACGTGCAGATATTCATTTCTTATGCTACTAACCAAAAACCATCCAAATGAAAGGCCAAGACAAAACTTTTGAGCAACAATACTCATAATTCAGAGTGTAACCCTAGAGAAAGCAAGACCCTGAGTTCTGTTAAACCAGGACTGCTGAGAACCCTTTTATACTGGACACTGTGGACACAAGCTGCTCAGCTGGGTTCCCAGGGGGGATGCACCATCTGGAAGAGACCGCAATTAGGGGGTGACTACATCACTGAACCACAGTAGGTTCAGGAAGACCCAAGCTAAAAATGGATGCTGGGGAAACATCAAAGAGAAGAGCCCATGTGCTTGCCCTACTCTTACCTTTGGGGGATGCCCCATCAAAGGCAGGTTGCAGGGCACACTGGACCTTTTTCTCCAATGCTTCCTGAAGGCCATGAACTGTGCTGCAGCATGAGGAACTGACTCCAAGAACCATTAAAGTCCCTAACAAACTCCAGGCAGAGCAAACAATTTCTTACGAGCTGGGCAGGTTACTCATGGCTTGATTTGCAGGCTGTCATTGGCCAGTGATGCTCAGGTTACAATGAGGCTGTGTGTTGGAGTCTGGTATGAAACTCATGGAAGGACAAGAGGAAAACCAAAACCAGACCAAATGATATGTGAACACAGTCACAGTGCAGAAAGCCTTCTTCCAGTTTTAGTCACCACCTCCTTCTAAGTTATGTATTTGAATCTAGCAACATTTTAAGATGGGCTACAGTTACAAATAGCTAAAATCTTTTTTTTGGGGGGGAAAAAACAAGTCAGAAGAGGAGTAATTTGAAGCGTCCGTAGCTTCAAAGGATCCTTCTGAGATCAGGCAACACTGTGTGTTGGAGAAAGCTGCTGGGAAGGAGAAAGGTTTACTTGTAACTTTGGAGCAACTATCTTCCATTTGTTTTTATTTAAAAACAAAAGACAAAATAAATTACTATGACCTAATAATTGTAATGTGTGCTTGTTGTTTCAATGAGCTGAGTAAAGCTTACTGGGAATAAAGTACTTGTCTGTAAACGTTTTGTTTGAACATTAAAATTTTCTGTTCCCTTCTTAAGATATTCTTCCTAAAAACCTACAGCACCTCTGATGTACCCACATCAGATGCAATCATTGCTACCTTTTTCCCCCCAAGAAGACTATCAAAGTCTTTGATTTTTCTTAGTGTGTGTTAATCGTATCATATGGTTTAATCACAGAAGCTGAAGTAGAAAAGAAGTGCCAGTCAGCTTTGTTTTTCAGCTGTAGAAAGCACCTCTTAAGAGAATTCCCAGTGCAATCAACAGAAAAATTTCATTCCAGTTCTTGATGATTTCAGTGGAATCGGGTGGCACGAAAGGAGCAGATTCTAGCAGAAATAGTGCTTCAACATTGTAGACATACACAGGACATCACCCACCTGCTGCTGCAAGAGATACATCAGCTCTAACATACAATTTCAAACCAAACCTTAGAACCAGAGACAGCCCACACGCTTCACTCCATGAAAGAAAAACCTTCAGCAAAACACGATGCTCCCAGTACCAGGTTCCTTCTGGTCCGTGGACCAGATTTGTGCATCAGCAGTAGAGCTGCACATCAGCCAGAGAACTTGGAAACTGCATACTTATGAAAAACTGGTTTTGGAACATACCCAGTCAACTGTGCAGAAGTTCACAGCCTCAGCAAAATTGAAACCTTGATTGAAGCCGCTGTGATAAGCTCTTGGAAAGGTGATCACAAACTCTCCAGCACACTGATTGGTTCGATAGACCTAAGGGAAAAGGCAGACAAGTATTAGGTCAAACCTAAAGAGAACTGAAGGCCGCAAAGAGGATATGAATTTCCAGTTCCTGGTAACGTCCATCATGATTTCAGAGAGTTTTGAAACATAAGCCCAAGAATTACAACTGGTATCTGGTAGCTTGTCACAGAAAGCCCAAGAAAGCGAAGGGGTGTCAGTCAGTCAGTCAGTCAGCCAGCTGTACCTGCTCTCTAAGCCTCTTTAAGGCAGGAGCCTGTGCTTGTTGCACTTCGCTAGCCCTGTGCACAGGCACACCAGGAAGGCACGGGCAAGGCTCTCTTCAGTGTGGAGCTGAAGAGAAACTTGGAACCTACTCAGAAGGTTACGCGGCTGTAAATGAAACAGTTCTGGTGCTATACAATCAGCATGACAACAGGCAGGTCTTTCTGCATCTTTCATTTCTGGAGTCCCTCAAAGCACAGCAGACACCCCAGATTTTGCTACTTTTTCCTGATTTTCCATTAAGTCCCAGGGTCAGCCAGTCAAAAGCTTATTAAGTTGTAAAGGGACATAATTCCCATGAATAGTATGGAGTATGATGAAAACTGATGAAAAATGTTTTTAAATACTTCAGAATTTATCCAGCAAAAATAAGAGGATGTGGATGACAAAGGAAGAATGGGGTTTGGCCCCTTGCCAGAAACTCTACACCAAACAAAAATATACATGTGTCTGATTAGACAGACATAGGCAGAGCTCCTGCCATCGTTTCAAAGGTCGAGGCCAAACGCTGCAGCCGAGAGACAGAACAGACAGGTACTAAGGGGGTTCTCCAGAGAAGAGTTTGCTGAGCAATTCCAAAGGCAATGATTCCACTGCCCATCTGTTCATACTGGCACATCACGCTAGACAAGGAAAACACACATGGAAACGACCACACCATCTCTGTAATAAAAGTGGCTTCAATTATCAGCTTTGAAGTAGAATTCAGCGCAAACGAATTGGGGGAGCATAGCACAGGAGTCCAACACATACAGGCACTCCGTGGGCCATCAAAGTGTTCGGGTTCATTATGGTGACAAGTTGGTGCAAGAGATCTGGCTGAGATTCAAATAGCTCTGGAGCAAGCTTCTTCATTACATCCTCCAGCTGTTCAGCTGCATACCCTGGGGCTCCATACCACGTTTTAGGCTCCCCCCTGCAAGATTATTAAAAAAAGTTAAACATAAGCAAGCTTGCAAGTTACATTTTCAGTCTTCTGCTTTAAAATACACTATGTCAAAAGAAGGGTCCATCACCAGGAAGGAATGCAAGGAATATGCACCTTCCTGGATCTTCACATCGTACACAGGTCCCTCCTCCAGACCTAAGTTTTTCACTGCCTGCATTTCTGAGTACATACTTCAAATATTCGGGGGGGGGGGGAAGACTGACGTCCTCAGTGAAGTTCTGCTGATTCCAGCACAACTTCAAAACACAAGCTGTTTATCTTTTACCGTGAACACAAACTCCCTCTTGGATCTAACAACCAAAGCCAGTGCATTCTGTTTTGTGTGTAACTGCCATAAAACCAACACGGAGAAATTAAATTCCCAAATTATGCAAAAAGACATCAAGAAAAAATTAAATTAAAATAAATCCATATCCAGAGTAGGAACAAAGAACCCTTAGCAACAGCTTAACCCAATGCAAGCCAGCTGACAGAATGAAGGTCATGCAGATGTGTTCCAGAAGAAGCTGTTTCAGGTTTACGATGCTGCTGGTGCGCTGCGGCGCAAGGATGAAAACACCTCCCAGTCCCCTCAAGAGAACAAGTTAGAGAAGGTGTTTGGAACTGATCATCGCAGACAAATCACTTTCTCCCAAGACTTCTAAAGAGCTGGAAGAATAAAGTTGATTGGGTTTTTTTGTGTTGTTGTGGGTTAGTTTGTTGTGGGGTTTTTGGGTTGTTTTTCAGTTGTTTTTTCTTCCTAAATCATGATGCAATTAAGAAGATTCCAGAAGAAAAGAGAGATGTATGAATCCAGAAGCACATCCCTCACACCGAGGAGCTTTTTCCTGCAGTCAAACAGCAGCTCTGTCCCTGTGAGAGGACAGCTGGCAAGGGACTGTGGAAGGGCAGTTACAATGGTAGCACAAAGAGCAGAACAAGTAGAGTGGTCTCTATGCACTGCTAAAGGACTAAGCAGCCTTAGACGTGGTCACTGTCTTGGACCAACTCTACAATTCATGAAGACCAGCCAGAGATGCAACTAAAATCTATCCTGTATCCTGACCCAAGACCGGGTTAGTTGAGTTCTGCTCCTTGATAGGTGGTGAGTACCAAGGAACAGATGAGAGCAGTTGTGAGTTATGCTACATGTGGACCAGGATATGGGGACATGGGGTCTCTGGACTTCAGGGGAACGGATAACTGAGAAAGATAACAGTTCTAAGGGATGTGTTTGGGTGTCAGCCCTGTGAAGGTGGCAAGCTGCAGGAATGGACGAAGGTGGCAGTTCTTTCTGCACTGGCACCTGACAGCCCCACACTCCTGCCTTTAGAAATATTAGCATCAGTGATGGTACTTCTTGCTCTGACCAGGACTGACATCTTATTTATTTACTTGCAAACATCTTTAGAAGCAAAGATGTGGGGTTTTTTCTCCTTTTACCATTTCAAAAACTAAACACAAGATTGTCGTTCAGGAGAACTACTGCCTTCAACCTCTGACAGCTCTGCTGCTGTCACCTGGTTCACTGGGGACTCTCTGCTCAAAATACTGTACCAGAACACAGGCTCTTTCAAGGCTCATGGGAACACTGGAGATGGACATGCCATGCCTAGCATTTCACAAGAACAAGTCCTGCCTGCTGAGGTCTTCTCAGAGTTTGGAGCATTGTCTCTTCAGCAGCAGGTTGGCAAGAATGACTTCTCTGGCCAAGAACAGTATTAACCTCAACTACACATTGCTCTCCAATAGGCTAAAACCCCCAGACTTAAACCTCTAGATGGAAGGGAAATATAGAAGAATATCTGCAAATTAAAAGATGTTAAGGACTTTCATGCTAGAGGATAAATAACTGAAAAGCAGAGAGGGCAGCTTTCCCAGGTGTCTGTGAATGTACCTACCACCTACACAGCTTTCTGGCCTTCACTGCAACCACCAATGCAACTTGGGACAAAAGACAGAGGACATAATGCCACTCTAACCAAAGCGAGGAAAGCTCTCCTAGAAGGAAAGAGGTTTCTACTGCAAACAGAAGAACTCCTCTCCTTCCCTCAGTTTTCATCTCGACTGAAGATCCAGACAAAGAAAAAAAAAAAGGCAACAAATGACAAGGCAGATGATTTTCACAACGTCGTCCTGATCACTCATTTATTTAGCCTCAAACAGTTGTGTTAATAATGTCAGGTACTAAGAAAGAAAGCAAATTAAGTCACTGACAGACTCTGCTACAGCAGCAGCTATTTCAAGGACCAGCAAGTGAATAACCAACCAAAAAGACATCTACTGAATAGCAGCTGGGAGGGTTTTACCATTTGCTGGAATATTTATGTGAACAGGGGAAGGGAAAGAGCTTGACAGGTTTCAGGAAGACTGACAAGAATCATTCAAACTCTAGAAAAGCTGTTGTAAGGCGAGAAGTTTAAGAAGTTCAATCTCTTTAGAATATCAAAGAGATGGCAAAGATTTGTCCTGATTGCAGCTGACAAGGGTTTGCTTGATGAGAGGATTTATGAGAGGAATGATCTATCTAACAGACAAAAAAAGATGCAAGATCCTAAGATTGTTAGTTGAAGCTAGATGATTTTTTAAATTAACTTGCATGGGTTTTAGTTTTACCTTGAGCATAATAAAACATTTGATGGAGTATCTGCTGAATCTCTCATGGATTTTTTTTTTTTACAACTGGGAATGGACGTATCTTTCCAAAATATGACCTCTTGTCCAAAAGCAAATCAATGCAGGAACCACACTGTGTCAAATTTAACCCTGCTGCTATAGGACTGCAAGGGCTGTTGGGCCTGAAATCCAGGAATCTGGTTTTAGTCCACCAGTTAGAAAGGGGAAGGGGGAATGAAAAGGAGATTGCTTCCCAGGCTGAGTTTATTGCTCCAACTCACCAATGCAGATAGTTAATCGAATAGCTCCAGTGGTCTTCTATATGCCAACAAAATGAAGAAAAGCACATTCCTACATATAGCCAGGGCAATTTCATTCCACATATGTCTGCAGTGATGTGAGCAAGAACAGACTGCTCCATCACAGGCATGTTGTTTAAATTCCAGCCACTATCGAGGTATTCCTGAGAAAGGAACAGAACAGTCACAGGTTTATACAAGATGAAGTAAAATAACCCAAGAAAGTAACCCTGCCAAAAGAGCAACAGAAGAAAAGCATCTTTCCCATCTGAAAAACATAAGAAGTGGGTCAATGAATCAAAGAACAAAACCTCCATTGTCTTTGCTCTTTTTACAAACCTTATCTGACCTGCTTTATTAAAATCAGTTTGGCAGCTGTTTATTAACTTCTAGGATAAACCTGTAGCTTTTAATGTCTGATCACAGCAAATTTTATTTATTCAAAACTCTGTTGTAATTCTCCTCTACGGGTGCTGTGCCAGATACACAAAACACTTTGCAATGCAGTTCCATTCTTGTGCTTTGAACCAAAGAGAATTATTTAACGAAGAACCGTGACACAAACAAACACAGTGAACTAATACAGACTTACCTCCTCATCTGGTCTAACTTTAAATTTCCCACCCCGAACTGGGAAGCCACTGCCAAATTCCTTTGAAGCAATATCAGCTCCATATTCTACTGTCACATCCTCTTCAATGGTGCTAACAAGTCTCCAGAATTCTTTTTCAACCAGCTCGGTGGGGACCATCTAGATAAGAGAAGAAAAACATGGAGTATGTACTGAGGAGTCAGAACATAAAAAGCACATGCGGGAAAAGCTGCCTCAGGGAGGAACCTCCATTAGCTTGAAGCATTGCCCCGTTTCAAAATGGTTTCAACAAGAGAAAACAAAATGAAATGCAGCAGAAATAGGGTTCCACTCAAGGCATGCTGCTGCTTTCTTCTCTCAGGAATGGGTGTCAGAAGTATTCTCTTCCTTACAGATGCTTCAAATGTGGGAAAATAAACAAACAAAACCCCCAAAACTAAAAAACAACAACCAAACCAACAAACAAAAAACCAACCAAACAAAACAAAACACAAAAACCACCACCACAAAACACAAAACAACCCCCCCTCCCAAAAATACCAAACCAAGTGTGTGGTGGAACAAGAAACTGTGACGTCAGCGAGAACAAGGATTCACTGACGTAAACGAGAACCTCTGATTTGAGATTTCATCCCATTCAAAGATGGAATTTCCCCCCTCCTCCCCAAAAAGTTAAAATATATAGCTAAGCATAAAAAAAAAGAATTTTGGCAAGAGGATAAATCCATGGACATACGTGCACTGGCATGTTGAAATAGTCCGACTTGAACGCGTCTGCCATTTCTCCAAAGGTGCGAAGCGTGTAGTCTCTTGCTGCTTGTTCAAAACCAAATGCTTCTTGAGGTTTATTACACTCCTGCAATTGTAAAGATAATGAGTTCTATACCGTATCAGTAGGACAGTCCATGCTCAGGTCTTAGACAAACAGGCTCCTCTTACAGCATCTGATGGGTAGGAAGGCAGGACGCCTGAACTGAAGGGACTGCCCCAAGTCACAGAGTGAGGAGAAGAAACTACTCTGGTTAATTCAGCAAATCACAATATTTATTTATAACTCTTCATAAACATTACTCAAGTAATACGCCTGATTTCTCCTTCCTCTCGTACAGCCAAGCATAAAAACCTGCACTGACCTCCCCACTGAAGCACCCAGTGAGGCTCCAATTTTAAATACAGAGGAAAGGTGCCAATTAAAATCCCATGTTTTCTTTAAAGACACATCAGTTTTGGCTCCAAAACATAAAGTGACTGCTTTCCAATCTGAAGCACGCCCACTCTTCATTTTAGCTTTACCCTCTATCCCCCTGTTTGCACACTCTTAAGTAATGACAAATTGTAGTTTCAATCCCTAGGATCAAGTTTCAAAAAACCCACAAAATAATTAAAAAATAAAAATAACCTTCAGCCTGACTTTTACAGTTTGTCAGATTACCTGAGCCAAACACTGGGGACACCTCCAGTCCCCTTTGGGAACATCATGAAGGGGTGGAATTAAACAAAAGGTATGGTAACTGTCATCACAGCCGTCACATAACAGGAGACGGTCCTCGTCGTTCCCACTGCCACACAAGAGACACACGTACAAATCCACCTGCAACAAAGAATTGCCAGAGTGGGAACTGGAGCACTTCAGGTAACTCAGTGACAGAGCAGTTTGGTAGCTCAGCCATCTGTGACATTTGTTAAAGCTTGTTTTTACTTTACGAGAACGCACACACGAAGCAGTCGTGTAAAACTTGAAACAACCCCTGCTGTAATTTAAGGAAGGACCACGAGAGTACCAAGCCCTGCGATGTATTTTATTTCCAAGTGACAGCAGACTTGTCCCCGTGCTAGTTTAAAGCAGCAGCACTGGGGATTTGGCAGGTATCATGTAACACCCAGCTCACAAATCCTTTTCCTTGTTGCTTTCGCATGTGGCACGCGTGCCCATCACCCTCCTCTGAGACCAACTGTTTGGAGCCTCAGAAGACAGAATGGGCTTCCTCTTGACAGGATTATTCCTCTTTTTCCCCAGAGATACTGGCCAAGACCAATTAAAATGAATTGTAATTTGGAAAGACACCAGCTCCAGGCAGAGCTACGTGCTCTTGGGCAGGGGGGCAGCTGCTGAAGGAGCCTGACCGAGGGTTCACGCAGCAGCTACTAAGCCCCAAAGAGAAGGTGCAGGCACTCCAGACAGGGAAGGGGCATCTGCTGCCTGTCCCACACCACACCTTCTTCAGCAACGGACTGGAAGGCTCTGCTCAAATAGAGAAGAGAGCTGTGAGGTCAAGCAGACTCTGTTGCCTTATGTTAAAAGAAAAAAAATAAATAAAAACAGCAGCAGCATCTCCTGCTCCTCTCCACCAGCCTTTTCTGTTTGGGGTGTGAGGCTTCTTGTATTTGCACATTTCCTTCTCAGGTATCTGGCTATAGGTGTGGAATAAACAAAGAACATTTTGGGGTTGAAAAAGGACCCAAGTAGTGGCACTGACAGAAAAAAATATCTCAGTATCATCTTCTCAAAAGTTAGACAAACTGGTATTACTTTCAGTTTGAGTTTGGGATTTCTATGGAAAGGGGTGGTGGTGTGTGGAGAGGTGGAGCAGGAATAGGGTTGGGATTTTTAGAAGCATTTGAACAATGAATCTTCCAGGTTATTACTGAAATTGTGGAATAAGTGGCAGGTCTGCTGGAGAGCTGGGTGCCAAAGCTCAGATTAAGCTGCCTTGAGGTTAGAGAGAAATGGGGAGAGAGTTCAGTTCAGAAGAACCACTTCTATTTGGACTCTTCTTTCAAAATGCTCATTTTGAGACTGTACACCTTAGAGACAGAAAGCAAATTAGTTTAGTTACAGTGAAACTTAACTATCCTTTTCCTTTCATTGAACAGTGTGAAGCTTTACGTGTACGTGTACTCCAGCAGACACCGCTCTGTTTCCAGCACAGGGTTACATGAAGAATACAAAAGAGTTCTTAGTGTGATATAAATGACATGAGAATTCACCACGTAACCCAAGAGAAGCCCAGAAACCCCTGCCAGCACCACAGAGCCACAGGAAGGCAGGGAGAAACTCACAGCATTAGTGGGTTTTTTAGATCGGACTTTGGATTTGTCCTTCTCTGGCTCCCCAGCATGTTCTTTCTTCTCGGGAACTTTCACTGTGCTGTGCATTTCCTTTTCTGGTGTAACAGAAAAAAAAGTGAAAGAAGTAGTAAAAAAATGTTTTCATGCTTAGCATTACTTGTTATTATTTAGAATCATCACAGAATCATTTTGGCTGGAAGAGACCTTCAAGATCATTAAGTTCAACCTTATTCCTCATCATATCAAACCCACTCAACCCTGTCCCTGAGCACAACATCCACCCGGATCTTAAACCCCTCCAGGGCTGGGGACTCCACCACCTCCCTGGGCAGCCCATTCCAGTGCCTGACAACCCTTTCTGGAGAGAAATGCTTCCTGAGATCCAGCCTGAACCTCCCCTGGGTCAGCTTCAGGCCATTGCCTCTTCTTCTGTCCCTTGTCCCCAGGAAGAACAGCCCAACTACCCCTCGCTACACCTTCCCTTCAGGTCGCTGGAGAGGGCAAGAAGGTCTCCCCTCAGCCTTCTTTTCTCCAGGCTAAACAGACCCAGAGGCCTCAGCCTCTCCTCATCAGACACATGCTCCAAACCCTTTAACCAGCTCTGTAGCCACCTCTGGACCCTCTCCTGCAGCTCAACATCCTTCTTGGAGAGAGAGGCCCCAAACTGGACACAGTATTCAAGGTGAGAATTTGTTACTGCTGCATCACTCCAACTTATTTGTTGACTGCCTCGTTACCCCCCCCTTGTTTCAGTTAGCTCAAGGCAGGATTTGAACACTGAAACTGGTCTTACAGAAACACCAAGCGTGCCAGCACGAGCCAGCAGCGACTGTCACAGCCCACATTCATTTTCATTTTAAAGCCCACTCAAATGAACTTCAATGAGGAGTTATCTTCATCAGCTAAGATGCTGTTTGTGTGTGGGGTTAACAAATGTGGCTGAATCACCCCAGCAGTTCTACAGCAGCGTGTTACAGGGACAAGTGAAACGCTGCAGCTTCCTGTGGTGACAGTTTCCTGTGGTGGTAGCTCTCAGGAGGATGTATCGTCAGAGATCACAATCTACACCAATTCTTGAAAAGAATATTTTGCACAAACAAAGGAGATTGATACACTGCTTAATTGCAATTATTAACTCGTTGTACACGGGTCTTCCATTTGCACTGCCAAATTATTCATCAACAAGCTTGTTCTTCTGTTTGATGACGATGAACGTTTCTTCTCAGCCTGGAATCGTTATTTCTTAGGGACAGATAACAGGGTCAGGATTGATAGAAGCAACTTAAACCCCATATTATGGGAACTTTATCATTAAGGGTTCACAACATATTATCTTTTGCCTTCCTGAGTTTCATTTCCTGATTTCAGATTCTTTCCTGAAAGTGTCTGAAATCTGACACATCCTTAGAAGAGCTTCCTCTATTTGAAGCTGGCTGATTGTTGATAGCTATTTAAAATAAAAAATAGAAGCATGGTTCAAATCTCAATGAAGTTGTGAAAAGTGTAATTTATTTACTTTTTACCAGCTGAAAAGATCTCCAAGAAAACTCCACCACTTACAAAGGCACAAAGATACCAAAGCCATAAAAAGAACCTTTGCAATTAACTCAAAGTTAGAAAAGGAACTAAACAGAAGGTTTTGGGGTTTTGTTGGTTTGGGTTTTTTTTACATACTTTGAATTGTTCCAACTGATGAATTTAACTCTGGTCTTAAAAGAAGTTTGTACAAAGTAACAGAAATTGCATTTGCCTTTTCTCTTGGTCCCCGCTTGCCACTCACCATTTTCAGGCTTCGGAGGTGCACAGCCCATTCTACGTCTCAGGTTATGAGTTCTGGCTTCTGGAGGGTCAGATTCAGTTTTAATATTGGTTGCCTTAAAAAAAAATAAAATAGAAAAAAAGATAAAATCAGTCATGTCCTTAGATGGAACCCTCTGGATTTACACTTGGATTTGGGACAATGTTCACTGCCATCTAAACTTGTGGCTACTTGGCTGAGTCAAGGTTTTAAAATACACATTTCAGTACTTTTAATAGCTGAGAAAAGAACCAGGGGGGAGAACAACCAAATTATTACTTCCAAATTAAAAAAAAAAAAATTACTTCATACAATTCTTAGTCCACTCTGATAAATGCCAAGAGAGGATGAAAAGGTTCAGAGCTGACGTGAGACACAAACCCTTCACTGAGGTGCAATGTTAGTCTGAAAACTTGTAACCAGATGGGATCTAGGAAAACTCCAGGCAGAGTCAGATAAAGACTTTGAGGACTTCATTTAGACTCAAAGAATCATTTTATACTTGCAAACAAATAAATCTAAAAAGGCAACTTGAATTTCTGAAATGCTTGTATTCAGTTATTTAACAAAGAGTTCAGAGAGAAATAAGACAGGGAACAACCTGCAGAGATGTGAAAGGAAACCCTACAAAGAGCCTGTGCCAATAACGACACCATGGGTTTAAGTTTATTTCAGTGGAACTTGGTAAAAAGCAAAGGACCGAGGAACTCTGGACTGTCACATATTTTCTTTCACTCTGGAGATGCAGAACATACTCTGGTCTGCTAAGCAGGGAACTCGCTTAGTGTCTTGTACAGCTTTCAACACAAAGTTTTTCCATTTAATTCTTATGTTTCTTCCCTGAAGTTTTGAGACAGAGAGAACAATTCTCAAATCCCTCAGCGTAAAGTCGGGTTTCTCCACCATTGTTAGTTTTTTAAGGCTAATTTCTGAAGGCAATGAAGCCATGCAGCCACTCTCTTCCCACTACTCACACAAGCCAGTCCACTATCAACCACCCCCTGAACCTCAAACAATGGAAGCACAACTTCCAGCCTGATGCATCATCAGGTGTTTGAAAGGACAGGGTGTGTTGTGTTAAGTTCTGTTGGAGTTGGGGGTTTTTTGTGTTGTTTGGGGCTTGTTGTTTGTTTATTTTTGTGTTGTTTGGGGCTTGTTGTTTGTTTATTTTTGTGTTGTTTGGGGCTTGTTGTTTGTTTTGTAGAGGTTTTGGTTTGTTTTGTTGGTTGGTTTGTTGTTTGTTTTCTTTGTTGTTTGTTTTTTGTAGGCTTGCTTGTTTGGGATTTTTACAGAGGTGGTTTTGACATTATTTCCCCTCCACTTTGTGTTCTCTTTGTCCAAATTACGGTCTCTGTGAGACAGGCAGAGGTCCCACTGCTTAAGATATGCAAAGAGATGCCATTCATTGCATTTAGCAATACTGAATCAGGATCATTTGGCACTGATCCTCAAGCAATGCAGTAACAGGTGCCTCACCTTTGCATCTTTAACTTCGAGTTGCACCCCTATTGGTGCTTCAGCCTATATTTAGCTTCACACAAGCAGCTCTTTTTGTCTCCTGAGCCTTTCATCACATCAATTCATCTCACTTTCACTTCCGCAGCACTGTTCTGGTCTTTTCCACTCACCTTTTCTATATCGAGCATCTAAATCCTTTGCATTTCAAAACCAGCCATCATTGCCCTTTTCCTTTCCAATTATGCCCCTTTTCTCCCAAGTGTTTATTCACCAGGTAAGAAAGGGCACAGTAAAACTGCACATGTCTTTAAACAAACATTTACCCCACAGGCTGTATTTTCTGCTACTATGAATCATTTACAGTTCTTTCCTGTAGGTCACTTAATTTGAGAAGTTTATAGTAGATGGTAACAACGCCTTTGAGGAGTGGAAAGTGTTAAACTGGTAAACATGAAAATGAACTAAGGTTTTACAATTTAAGGCACTGACAAACCCCTGTGTAGCTCAGGCCAAAAAGTCGAGACCCATTAACCAAAGACAACTGCTTTGCAACCAGATCAGCACAAAAATCAACTGCTTGTAGTTTCAATGCACAATAAAATTGATGTGATCAACTTAGCTGATTTTGCACCAGAATGGAACAGAAACACTCACATGAACAAATCATCTTTTGGAAATTTCTGTCCTAGAACACAGCAGCTCCTTGCTGAGCAAGCCAGGCCACGGTGTGTAACTCAGCCTTAGCTCCACATGTTTCAATCCTACTCTTAATCGAGTCTTTTCTTTGCCCAGAAGCTAGGTGCATGATGTCAGCAGTGCTCAGGGAAAGAGCTGAGAGGCAGCCTTGCATTCTGGTTAAGTCTGAGCAGTTCGTTTCCACAGAAATGACAAAACCACGCACCCTTAGTTAGTGGCATCTGACACCAGGGTTGGAGAAACAGCTACAATTTCAGTGTGTGTTTGTTCTGCTGTTAAAGGGTATGTGAGAACCAGCAGCTCTCAACCACAGGCAGATACTTCAAATGGAAAGTTTCAGACAAAACTACTGAGGTTTTCTCGGAATTATTAATCTATTTTTACCAGGTATCTGAGTGGAAAAGCTTTAGAAAACCTTAACTGCAGCTTATTAACTAAGAATAATTATAGGCAGAATTTGCAATAACTCAGCTGAACTACTTGGTAGTAATAAAGACCAAGACTAGAACAATGGCAGTTAATAGAAAACCTGAAATTAACTTAAATAGAAATCTGGATTATAAGCAGAGTCGCTGATGACTCCTAACTCATGATGTCACCAGTAATAAGACCACCTCCTGGGAATAAGCCTCCCCTGCCCTTCATCTGCTCAGACAAAAGAAATAGTAACCTCTCTGAGGGCAGGAACATCAGTCTGGAAAGACTGAAGTCACAGGATTACAGTTTTCCAGCAATCCAGAAGACACATCACGAGCTCCTAAAATGTGTCTTCACAGAAAAACTCTACAGAGGTATAATCAATAAATTTTATGCTTAGCCAAATAACTGTTTTAATAACAATTAATCCCGTGTGATCGTACACAACCACACTGACTTAATGTTATGCAATTTTTTCCTTACGTTGCACAGTGAAAGCATCACAAATTGCTAGAACTCAGTAAAAAAAATCAAACAACAATGCTAATGTTGTAATAAAAACCTTCTCTGCCTTAACATCTGGTTTCAGCTCATGAAAGATTTAGAGAAACCTCCCAACACGTTTGAAGAGTAACTACTGTTCACTGGCTGTCCTCCGAGGAAGCGATAACCATCAACGCTGCCAAAGAGGAGCTTCATTTCTACAGTTTGTAACCTGTGGTTCAATCTACAAGCCCCACACTCTTTGTAACGATGCTAAAAACACTACTATAGGTACACCCCTCGTCATGACTGTGCAAGTAGAACAGCCTGAGTAGAAGAGCCTCTCGGAAGCCCAAGGCTCAGCAACACACTTGGCAAAGTCTCGCGCAGTCCTTACCGTGCTAGTGGTAGTTTATGCACTGGGAGATATTTAGGTGTGTTCACCAAAGCTAGACACCTGTTGACTGTGCATGCACATTTAGTGACCTGACTGAAATAACATTCACCCTGGAAGTGAACTAAAAGCTGCCGTGCCACGTGGCCAGGCAAACCACTGCTGCCTTAGAGTCAGGCTTGCTCAGCACAGAGCGTTTCCTTTGCCACACAGACAGATTCTCTCACCTCTGCTCTCAGGCGCTTCGCTCGGCGAGCAGGTGGACAAGTTTCAGATGGCTGAACAGACTGTCTCTGTGGAATATCGTGGGGCTTATATTCCTTGTCCTTTGTGTCACTGGTGAGATCTGGTTTCTGCAAGCACTAAAGAGACAACATGATTACTTCATTTCTGCCTCCACTTCTAATAGAAACTTGGTGTAGAACAATTTGCTGGCTGCTGGGGAAGAACGCAGACAGGGGTTTAATGATCACTGCCGAGTTAATAAAAACAGTATTAATGATAATTGTAACATTACCTATTTGAACGAGTCACAAAATCACTTTTTCCTGCCCTTTTACTGAATGCAATAACCATAATAAAGGATCTCAAATAAAGCTGAAGTCATCCTTCAGCCGTTATGAGCACCAACCGTTTCTTTATGGGAACGCCAATTCTGGCAGGATGGTGCTTTGGGAGGCTATCAGCAGCATGCTGGAAGCTGCCGTAGTGTCCTCGGGTTCCATTACTGTAATGCTAACACACAGAGCAATATAAAAGTAAATTACAGCCTATCATAGATCCCTGTCTAAACTGAAACACAGTTTTGTCTGAAGCACACTGCAGAAGCTGCAGTCTTGATGTGTTTGAGAGGACGACTCCGCTCCACGAAGGCAGAAGGGAAGAGGCAAGAACAGTTTCAGTTCTTTCGAGCTGCTGAACGAACACATTTAATTGCTGAAAACTGTGCATACATTTGGCAAGAGAAAAGAACAATTAATGACAATTCCAAGTTTGTCAAGCCACACGACATCCAGTAGCAGCAGACAAAATATAACAAGTTTTTAACGAGTAAATAGCAAATCCTGAAGAAAGAAAAAGTCTTATGTTGTCAGAATGTATTTCACAGGAATTGCTGGATTCACATTCCCCAGCTCTCTCAGCTGTTCCCATCACAGGCATTTTCTCAGTAGGAGAAACGGGACAGGAGCTGCAAGAGAAAACCACGGCAGCAGAGTAAGGGCTGATGCTCTGCACACAGCACAGAGATCAGACTTCCAGAAACAAATGGTAGTCAGAAGGTGGGGAAGAAAAGAAGGGAAAAGCGGTATTTTAGAAGACAAGTCCATGCTGGAAGAAGTACTTAACAAAAAAGTCTCAGTCATGAGTAAGAGGATATCATTAACTATCACCCAGACAGGCTGGAGAGCTGGGCAGGGAGAAATGGAATGAGCTGTAACAAGGGCAAGTGTAGAGTCTGGCAGCTGGGAAAGAACAACCCCAGGTACCAGTACAGGTTGGGGACTGACCAGTTGGAAAGGGACCTGGGGGTCCTGGTGGCCAGCAGGGTGGCCATGAGCCTGCAATGGGCCCTTGTGGCCAGGGAGGCCAATGGCATCCTGGGGTGGATTAGAAGGGCTGTGGTTAGGAGATCAAGAGAGGTTCTCCTGCCCCTCTACTCTGCCCTGGTGAGGCCACAGCTGGGATGTTGTGTCCAGTTCTGGGCCCCTCAGTTCAAGAAGGACAGGGAACTGCTGGAAAGAGTCCAGTGCAGAGATAGGAAGATGATGAAGGGAGTGGAACATCTCCCTGCTGAGGGAAGGCTGAGGGAGCTGGGGCTCTGGAGCTTGGAGGAGACTGAGGGGTGACCTCTTTCATGTTTATATGTAAAGGGTGAGTGTCAGGAGGCTGGAGCCAGGCTCTGCTCAGTGACGTCCAATGACAGGACAAGGGGCAATGGGTGCAAACTGGAACACAGGAGGTTCCACATAAATACGAGAAAAAAACTTCACAGTGAGAGTAACAGCACTGGAACGGGCTGCCCAGAGAGGTTGTGGAGTCTCCTTCTCTGGAGACTTTCAAACACCTCAATTTGCTTTTTTTATGTACTGTTCTTTATATAAAGTGCTGATAAGCAAAGTAGTTAAACATAGGTGTGGTATACTGCTGTGTATGTATGTATATACAATAAATAGAATATGTTTTAGAACTTGGTCATGTAATACTGCACAACTCAACTCTCTGAGCTATTAAATTATTAACTTTTGCACAGCAATTAACTTCACCTTGAAGTTGCCTGTTAATATTTATCACATCATTGTTCTGCCCTAAAATGTAAAAGAAGTATGGGATTTCCTTGGGATACTGTCCTCTTAAGATGCTGCAACATTTTGGTGTACAAATTTACATTCTGAGCGTATTTTTCCAATCTCTGGTGACTTACAGAGCATAATGTTAAGGACAGTGTGTCTGTGGTTTCTGATTTCCCTACAGCTCCTTTAATTGAAACATTTGGATTCAGCTTTTGAAGTAAAATCATAGTCAACTTAGAATTGCTCCGTATCTGTACAGTACAGACTTAAAACAATATTTGGAAATAAATGGAAATAAAAACCCAGCCGATTTATACAGACGTTTAGACTGTAGAAAGTGATGTTTAGCCAAGTAAGAAATTACATAGTGCAAGATATAGGGACTAACATGTTTAGATAGGTACTAAGATATTTATGATATCTTATTGATATTTGCATATGGATGTCTGTTAAGTGTGACACGCAGCTTTTAATCTACTCTCACCGTAACTGCCTACATTTCCCAATTAAAGAGACAATTGAACTGTTAAAAAAGACATTTCTCTTCTAGACTGACTTTTCCAAAGAGTTTATGTGACAACGGATTGTGTGTTTCAAGTTTTACAGCTGATGGTGCTGATCGGGTTCTCCTTGAAGGAGCAATGTCACACCATTTTGGTTTTTTCTCTTGCCCTGCTTTATTCTGTCTCCCTTGTTCAAGGTCACATGCTACTGTCCCTTTCTTTGTGCGTGTCTGGTTCTTGCCAGACTCCCCTGTGAGCTGTTTTAACTCACTAGCAAGGCAGAAAACCGACATCTTTCTTGCTAAACCAGGTTTCTGTTACTTTACTCAGTTAAAGACACCCGTGGAAATGTCCAAATTCCACCACAGACAGCAGAAGACATGGGACGTGCTGGAGACAGGACCGTGAGGATATTACGGGCAGAAGGGAGCAGAAACTCACTTTCTGGGAGCAGTGTGCATCACTTCATCTTCTGCTGCGGCATCTCAGAATTGGCTACTGAAATGTAAACTCTGTAGGCTGTGAAGATAGACCTCTCCACGTGACAAGTCATCTTATATGAGAGCTATCTAAGACAAATTGTAGGATTTTCTTTCACAATGTGTTTCAGAGGAGAGGATAAGAGCACACACACATTCAGTTACCACAGTTTATCTGGTGAGTGGTTACTGGCTATGACTGGTACCTCAGCAGCTTGAGGTCACTAGTCCAATACCCTCAAGCCTCTGCTATAGTCTGCCTGCACTGGCAGGGAGAACAGTTGCTGAGGTTGGCTGCTCTAAATTTCTTCTTCATTATTGCTGCCCCTGGGAACCAGTTTCAATGGGAACAGTATATGACACAACCCAACAGTATTATGTTGAAAGACATCTGCAACAGGCGCTGTTGTTGTAAAGAGCTGTCACTGGTTCAGTGGAATAGTAGAGATGATAGGAAGCACTGTCACAGTCAGCACAGCTTTGTGGTGCATGAAAATCATTACATTATGGGCATGAAAACCATTAAGATTACTTGGTATCTTAGAAGAAAGTTTTAAGAATGGTTCTGAAGTGCAGCTGAACAAAATTTGTTTACATTTCCTTACCTGTAATCTATCAATATCTAGGATAAGATTAATATTCTCATAACAGTTTTTATATGTGATAATATATTATACATTTATTTCCAGAAAGGATACTGTACTCCACATCCCTTGCTGGCAGTATAATGTCATTTCTGTATTTTAATAATTTATCCATTAGATGGCAGTAGCTGCTTAACAGCTGATAAATTAACACCATTCATAGTAGGCTCTATAAACATAAAGCAGTAAGCCCAAGTATGTTCATATATAGGTACTTAACACATAACTGGCATGTAATTATGTACATTACAAGTATGTCACCTGCTTTTCATATTTGAATATGAAATCCTTTCTGAATATTTTCCTTCTGGCAGGGGGGGTTGGACTAGATGATCTTCCTAGGTCCCTTCCAACCCCTAACATTCTATGACTGGCTCAGAATTATATTATAGTATAAAACTAATGAAACTATTATAGGGCTACCAAAAGTTAAGGACAAGTATATCTCAAAGCATGCTTAATTCTGAGGTCACTAGTGTTTGTCTACATCTGGAATCTGTTGTGGGTTACATTGAGTTGATTCATCTTACATCCAGATTATAATGTTTTATTGTAAATTATCTGGCATTAAATTGTGCTTTATGATCGGTATTTTACTTAAATAATATTACAGGTTTACTTGCACCAAAACCAGTGTATGGATGAGTCTACATGTTGGAAGACCAAACCTGCCACTGCTTTTGTACCATGTTTTGCAGCTTCTAGGCTTTCTGTGTCTCCTGTCATGAAACTGAGGTAATGTATTTGTAGCTATTTTAATGCCAATATCTTAAAGCCACAGATTTTTAAAAATAATTTTAGAGACAGGTTTTTAACCTTATCTAATATCTTCCATTTCTGCCTCTTTCATCTGGCTAATAAATCCTGGTTTAGTATCTTCTTCATTTTTTCCCCCTAAATTAGACTCTTAATGAAAGATCTAGTCATTTATCTTGAACACAGTGTGTATTTTAGCTTTACTATTGTTCCAGTCAGAAATTATTCTGCTATGGGCCTTCCATAGAAATTCATGGGTGCACATTTTTCAAAGGCAAAACCAGCAGGTAAGGAATCAATCATCAAGGGAAATTATTGCCATTAGATCCCAATTTCCAGCAACGGCTTTGGAAATTTCCTTGCATGAGAGCTGCAGATGAAAGTCAAGGGCTATACATACCTCAAAAGTGATAATTTTACTGGCACTGCTTTATATATTGGTGAACTTTAAGAGGTTTACTTCTTAGTAGCATAGCCAAAAGGTCAATCTGAATATACATCTGACAAGTAGTTACCTTAGCTACTGCTATACATGTGTTTGATACATAAGACCCTAGAATTCAGAATAGTACTATTGAGATAGTACCATGGAGGTAAGCTTGCGTAAAATGGTGTAAACTTCATTACAAGAAAATTAACATATCCTTTCAACAATTTTTTTTTTTAATGTTCATATCAATCCAAACCAAATCCCAGGTAATTCAGCAATGCCATTGAACTCTGTGCTGACACCTAATAGACAGGTCTTGAGGATATGCTGAGTATTTTCTCAGAACTATGAGCTCAATGTCCAGTCAAAAAAGCAAATCAAATGGTAGGAATTATCAGGAAAAGAACAGAGAACAAAACCAAGACCATCATTGCACCACTTTACAAAATTATGCTTCACCCATGCTTTGAAATTTATGTGCACTCCTGCCTCTCTCACGTAAAAAATAATACAACTTAAATAAAAAAGTTTTAAAGAAAAGCAACTAGGATAATAAAAGTTACAGAACACCTCCCATTCAAGGAACGACTAGGTGGACTTTTCTGTCTGAAGATTATTCTTCAGAAGAATAAGTATTAATTGTTAACTATCTATTGCATCTTCTGTCCTGGAGTCATGGTAGAGAGATGGTTGTTGTGTTGTTTAAACATCAACCTGAAGACTCCTACGTGGCCATGCCTAATTCATAAGGAGTTCACAAAGCAAAGCTCTTGGTGCTTCACCTGCCATAGATTATATTGGCTGGGTCATATACTGAGAAGCTTGGAATGGAGACTTTGTTTTCACTGGAATGATCTGCATTATTGTAACTGATCTGCAGTTATATAAACAAGCAACCACCATTATACAGATGAAGAATTAATGGGGTAAATTCTGGTTTCACTGAATACTTCATAGGTAGATTTGAGATTAGAATTTGTTAGAATGGTCTGCTATTTCTATGAAAAGTTTGATGACATCTTGCTAACTAGGCTATGGCTGTCTCAGTAACATAAATGGAAGAATGTCACACACATTGGATCTCCTAAACCCTGAGAGAGACATGGAGATCTAGAAGACCCTGAAGAACACTGAGGACTCAACCTGAACCCCAAGCAGAGGACAAAACCCATGCATGGGACCAAATCCAGTAAATAGAAATTGATGCAGTGGAATATAGCTTCAGCGTAGGTGGGTAGGGATGTTTAATTAACTTAATGGCACTAACACATTTTTCCAGCCTTTCTTTGTTTCCTGGATTAGATGCCTTTCATACCACCTTTCCTCAACCCTGACTGCCATTCAGCTGCCATGCACACCACCTATTTCTGTAAGTACACACAGACAGAAAGTGTCCCGCTTTGTGTCCCATATCATAGTGTCCCTTCACTTCTGCCTAGCTGACTCTTAACTCCCTGAAAAGGATGATAGCCAGGGGGCTGTGTCAAAGAAAGACACACAGAGAAGAGAATGAAATTTTGGAGAGAATGAAAGAGCACACGTAACTTTCAGCTTTTCACTAATGCACTGTCACTATGTGCCTTCACAATATTCACAGGAACAGCCAGTTTGTCAGTGGTGATCCATTTCTCCAGGTCGGATGGGCAACCAGTTTTTGCTGTGATGCTTCATATCACACCTGGGGAGTAGCAATACTTAGGAGGAAGCTAATTTTTACTGCTGCTTTTTATCTTATAACTCTAATGCCATGAAAAAGAAAGGGTGGGGAGAGATTGTGAATGAGGTTGCAAAGCCAAACAACTTCCTCGAGATACATAGCAAGGTAGTCTATTGAATGTACATAGTGGTTTGAAATCCTAGGCCAAGATTTTTAGAAGACCAGCACTACATTTTTGGTATTACTATGTGTTGAATAAAAAAAAATTGACTTCTTCTGCCTGTTTTGGATCATGGATCCCCCTTTTGTATCATCATCATCATCACATAATTCAAAGACTCCAAAATAACATGGAAACTTATAAACCTTGTTACAAGAACTGTACTACAAGCTATGCATGAATCTGCAGCAAAAATAATACTAAATGTGTTAACACTTATCAAATCTATAATTAGATACAGTGGTAGCAGTGCACTGAGCCAAGATGACATGCAGCATTCCTAAGACATGTCCTCTGTTTAACAAATCTATACTGATGAAAAGCTGAAATTAGTATCAGTGTAGGAGTAAAATACATCCCTCCTGTTTTGAAATTGCACCATTCCACTAAGTCCTCCTTTCTGACTTACCAAGCTTGCTTTTCTCTTACTCCCTTGTGCAAGATTTTCTCGTACTTGCCATACTGAGCTTTTGCACAACACATCAAGGAACAATCAAAAGGAACACGTTTGGGTTTTTTCCCCGTCTTTCTTTCAGTCTTTTAGATGTCCCATTGTATTATGTCTTTGTCTTTTCTATATAACTCATTACTGTAGGTGAACTTTCCATATACATACCAAACATTGACATACCATGGGGAAATATTTTTCTCTGTTTATGAATCTTGAGGTATAGAGTGAAAAAGCCCAAATATTTGTACAATCAATAATCTGCTTTGATTTAGAGAACGCCAGCTATGCAAAACCATTTGTAACAATCAATATAAATAATCGATATGGCTTTGGGTGTTGTACTGTTCGTAGATAGAGTCACATGTCTATTATGACAGGCCTAATATTTGAGCTACTTATATGACAAATTAATTAGTAATCACCAGGATGGCAACGTCATAGGTAAAATAACCACTGTCACATGCTTTTCTCTCTTGAGGTCATTCTCATAATAGCTGCAGCTACAGGACAGACTAAGTAGATTTCTAAGAAGAGGGTTTGAGATCCTACAGTTCTGCTGCTATGTCATGCCCTCTAGTGAGAGTATTTGACTGAGCCCAACCTTTGAGAAGGTTCCCAGTTTGAGGTGAGGCCAGCATAACCTTTCTACCTCCTCTCTCTCCAGCTCAGAGAAGCAAATCTTCAGCGCTGCGATCCTGATTCATAAGTTGTACATATTGGCAACAGCTACTCATGTTTTGGGTTGTTTGGGTTTTTTTTGCTCCAGAATGCCTGACTTCACTTTGGAAAAGAAATAGGGTTATGAAACCAAGATGGTAATAAGATCAACAGAAGAGAATTTTTGCTATAACAGAGGAGCTTCAAGGATGAATGAAGGTGCAACATAAGTACTGTTTATACTGTCAGGCCCACTGTGCAGTGGGAATAAACACAAGCTTTGTACAACTGTACCAGGTCCAGACATCAAAAAATGAGTGGAATCTACTACCAATGGTCACAGACATATCACGTAGTGTCATGCTCTGCTGATAAGCAGGACAGAGGCAATGTGGGTCGCTGGTGAGTAACATCTTGTAATGGGTCATTTCCGTGTGAAGACTACCATTGCAAAGGCAAAGTCCAAAGTTTTTGGATAAATCAGATAGCTTTGGCTCCTGGATATAGATAATATTCCCAACTCTCATATATCCTCCACATCCTCAGCAAACATGGATGACTCTTACTCTTTCAAGTGCAGGGCTGAAGATTTGCTTCTCTGAGCTGGAGAGACAGAGGAGGTAGGAAGGCTATGCTGGCCTCACCTCAAACTGGGAACCTTCTCAGAACAGTTCTATGGAATGCAGAAGTGCTCCTAGGCAAGACATGGCAAGCTGCCCAAGATGTCAAAGTGATTTGCACTGACCCTGCTCCACTACAGACAGCTCAGTCACTACTCAGTCAGCGCAGCGTGCCAGTCTGGATGGATATGTCAATGACATATTTCCAGCGAACACTGCATCCTTCAAGATGTTGTGCAACTAAAAATAAGACGTGCCTTTGACTTCGGGACTAGTTCATTCACACGAATTTTATACCATTGTGTGTCTCTGACCTTCCTGACACTGAAATTGTCGAGGTGCCAGAACACAAAGAGAACATGAGCTTTGGTAGGCACTGAGAAGTTATCCGCTGCCACAAGAGATTAACTTTTCCCGGTACATTTCAGCATTCAACACATGTGCATGCACATCTTGATTTCCTGGCAGAAGTATTTAGATTACATGCAAATTTTGTTGGAGTGTACTGCTTGTCCTGGAGATGACACAGTTTCTCTAGTTGTATAAATCCATGCATTCTGTGTAAATCATTTAGCTGATGAGATAAGCAAGTAGGTTACTACTCCCAAGCAGAAGTAGTTTGCTCTTAGGAGCCAGCTACCTCCTGTTCCTGGTTACAGCCATTAAAATCTGCTTCCAGAGCTGTTTGTATGAACACTCCCTAGTCTTTTTTGGTCAAAATTAGCTGACTGAGCAGCATCTTATCATTCATATTTTTTATACTGATCCCATCTAAGCTCTACACTCAATATGCAGCATGTGAACAAATATTCTGCTCCGTGGAAGACAGAGTTCCTTATATTCCAAAGACTGGCTGCCTGATAAACATTACTTAAGTTTGGATCAAAATTAAAAATCCTGCCTTTGTGCAGGAAGGCTATAAATGCAAAAATGCCGTAAGAGCGTTTCCTTATATAGTAACCTGAAGAATTAATTCTGGTTCTTTTTCATTGCCCTTGAAAAAAAATCACTCTGTGGCAGCTCTGGGGAGTTTTATGTTATAAAAATACAGGTTATTTATGTCAGTCTATATATCCAACTAGCCCCAAGGCATGGAAACTTAATGAACAGGCTCTAGCAGCAAAAAAACTTTTCAAAGTTTTTCAGCATTTTCTTCAAGTATTTTCTAACATGAGGAAAGGACGTACATGGGGTATAAGCAACAAATTATTATGGTCTGTGAGTGATTGGAAGGCAGTCAAGGCTACCATGCTGAATTGACAATCCAAATATTGTTTCCTGCTCCCTTCTATAGCAAATTTCAGCAGAGGGAAGCAATCAGTATAGAATATCATATAGGAGTAAATTGTGTCATGTACAGTCCACTGTCCACCTACAGCTACATAGTTCTTTAAAAATATAGTCAGGCACCTTCAAGCCAGCATGAAAACCAGCTAAGATGGTATTGTTCCTCCATCATCTAGAGCTCCAGAGATGCCTGTGGCTGGGACAGGAGGCTGATCGTTTCTATGCCAGAGCAGCTGTACTGTTCCTATAGTATTTGCAAATGGAACTGGAACCTATCTAATACCAAATATTTCTTGAGCACAGAGAATTCACTTGGGATAGTTCAAAGATCAACATTGGCTTCCAGGAATGTGTCATTTGGCTTGAATGGAGAAGATTCAGCACGCAGTATACAAGAGTAAACAGACTTGATGAAGCAACGTTTGCCCCAGTAAAACAAGTTATTTCACTAATCAGCTAATGTAATTGTGAAGTCACCGTCTTTTGTCAGCGGAGAAACAACTGAGACAGCTTTGGGGAAAATGTTGACTCCTGAAAACAATGGATTTGGTGAGTACGAAGAGAAGTCACTCACGTGTTTCCTTGCAGGAGTAAGGAAAAATCCTGCTTTTTGTTGTGGTGTTGTTGTCGGTTTGGGTTTTTTTTCATGAACAGAACAAAAGTTTGTTTTATTTAAAAGAAAAAAATATTTGAAATAGTTGAGTAATTAACTTAGTTAAGTCAAAAAGCAGCCACAGACTGCTGCTTGATCAATAAAGTAGTGCTCTTCCGACACATTCACAATAGTGCAATGCAGATTAGAACTACATTGGAGTTTAAAGGTTTAGTGTCTCTACAACTCTATGTGAATGCAAAAGGTAAAATTAATTTTGAATTTTAATTATAAGGAAGATGATCATTGGAAAACCTATAGAAGTTTGGTAAGACTGACCAAACCTGGTATCAAGGTTTTTTTTCATGAGAACTTTTTGAGGTAAAAGAACCTCAAAAGGTTTTATTATTTCTTAACCTCTCCATTTTGAGCAGGCAGTACTGATCAGTGCCTTTGTCCCCTTGCTGCAGTCTTTCATGAACTTAAAAAATTTTTGCTTATTCTTGGTCTTCTAAGGCTAACCTTTACCAAGTCTTTCAGATTTTCCTCACAGATCATGTTCTCCAGACCTCTGATTATTCTTATTTTCCTCTGAACTGTATCTAATCTGTATCTAATTAGCCCACATCTTTCTTGTTGGGGTTTTTTGTTTTGTTTTATTTTATTTTCCAAGAGTATGGCACTGATGACAAAGAGTTCAGTTTTTAATCTGCACTAAGCCTCAGCTCCACACACCCCCCACACACACTCCCTTCAACAAATGGTGAAGCCTTTTGAGCATTTCTCTGCATAAAATGCCTGCTTTTGAATCAGAACGCCTTGACTGGGTACTCTCTAAGCAGAGGAGATCCAGCAGCCCAGACATTCCTGCTAACAAAATGGAAACATTTCACCCACAACAGGACTTGATGAATTACAGCACTGGGAATCTGTCAGTCAGCTGCAACTGGAATGCAGGGGGTTCTGGGAGAGGTGAGCTGGTAAGTTTTGTGTAAGCCATTGCTAAATAAGGTTCTTGAATGCTTTGTTGTCTTCTCACAACATCGTGTATTTCAGGAAGTTCTCATACCTATCTACCCAAAGGCCATCTAAACTATACAAAAATAGTTCCCTTTTAACATATGCATTTAACTAGCTTAAAAAGGAACACATTTTGAAACTCTCTCATGAACTACATTTCATCCTTCCCAAGTCTGCACAGCCTGGTTTCTGCTGATCCATGACCTTTTCTGAGGGTTTCAGTGCCAGCTGTATGAATTGTTGCAGGGTACAGTCTTGAGGCTACAGCATCTGTTGACTAAAATATTTAAATGGATATATTCTTACATCCTACTATCAGGAATTTATAATTTGCTAATGCCAAGTAAGACAATTGGTAACACATTCAGTGATTCAGACAGTAAGCCTGACCCTGCTTTGGGGTTTAGTAGTTATAAAAGGAAAATACATAAATATCAGTAACAGGAAACTGCTGTTGTCCAAGCACTGCTATATCCTCTGCAGCAATTAAGAGGTGCTCACATGTGCACAGACAGACACAGACACTTCCCTTTGTATGAGAGTTTAAAGGTCCCTAGAAGTCTCGCATTTTTGGCTTTATTTGATTCAGTCACAAGCTTTGAATACCCCACCTAACTTGTGGGAAATCCTTTCTCTGTGTTTACAGATCTTTTTGTGTGTGTGTTTACTTCATGCAAACTGAGAACAATGGTGGGGTGGTTTTTTTTTTTTAATGCTTTTTATCTTTTTGAATTGTTGGAGGCCCCACAGCTCTGCTGTCACTAGGTCACTTAACAGATAGTTTAGCTTTTCCCAGTTGTGTGTCCTGTAACAAAGTACCTCTGCTTTGAGTCAGGCTTCAAAGGCATCTGGTTATTAAAGCTGGATGAAGTGTTGCAGCTTTTTAAAAAAAAGGTAAAACCGATTTCCTTTGTCAGATACAGCTTTTCACCTCTTACAACTTTACCAAAGCACCTCATAGAGCTTTTCCAAGGTACACAGCAATGGCAAGAAGGATGTGGTTTCAGTCCTTGCAGCTGCTCACACGGTATCCTGGCATGCATCCTGTATATTGACACGTGTCCCGAGTTAAGTCAAGTAGCAGAGACACACTTCTGCACTGGCAGCACAGAACTGTGAGACCACAGGCACACCCCTGTGCAGCTACTGCTGGCCTTTCCTATGTAATGACTGGGACAGGGAGTAGGGCTGGTCCACTCTCAGGTCAGGTTTTGAGGTAGTCAGTGAGTTTAGGCAATCCACTTTATCTCATTATATCTTGATTTTCAAATGATAATGGCTAAGACCTCTTTCACATTAAAATATTCCTCATAAGATGTAAGCAAGAGTATTGTTCAGCTTCTCCTTGCGTAAAAACCTGGAGTCTAAGTATCCTCATCTGATCAAGCAATCACAGACACTTTATCCAGGGACTTTGTAGTTTGTGTTAAATAAAATATTGTCACAGAAGCATATCACTCAGACACCTAGATTGTTTAGAGATCACTTTTTTTTTTTTTTTTCCATTTTGATTCTTAATTGGATTGTAAATTCCAAGATATTGCAAATGTCAATTTGGCTAAAAGTTGGTGATGTGCAATCTTCAGATGATGAACGGGGAAATGTTGCTATTCAGAAGAGCTTAACACTGATAACAGAACATTTACAAGTCAGGACTGATATACACATAACCTTGCAAGAAAGGATTTGTTTGTTTTTCAAAAAATTATTTATTGCAAGTAGTCATATGTGTAGTGCTAGAACCTTGCTCAGGAAACAGAACTTTAAATACTTTTTCATTCAGGTGTTGGTGAATAGTACTATGCAATTTATTTAGGAAAATAAAAGGTGATCTTAAGGACATTCATTCTTCACTGTAAGGTAACTCATGTACTTTCTAGTAAAATCCAAAGAAATAGTTGGACAGTTAATGTACAAGAGCAGTATCTTTTGCTTTTGTTCAGTGTAATCATGAAAGAAAATCATCCTTCTGAGATAGGTGTTATTTAAAATTTACTAAAACATACTGAACACAATATACAGTATTTTTACTGCATAAAAAACCACCATGTAGTAGATGTGGCTGGTGGGTTTCTTAAGCACTATGTGCTACATATTTGAGTCACATCTCCGTGTTTTAATGGCTGGGAAACCTTTTTGTTGTTGTTGATGCTTTTTCCCTTTAGACATGATATTATGGGCATTTGAGTGTGTCAACTGATTTTGAATCTGGTCTGCTAGTTCTGCCAGGTTATTTTTCCTTGTTTGTAGCATTTGACATGTGTGCTCGGTAGACCTAAAGTCTGTGTCTTCTGTGGTTTTGCACACTCTGCTGGTGTCTCTGTTGTCTGATCTGCTCTTCATTACCAAGTCTGCAGTAATGCCAAGCAGTAGTGATGTAATCCTGTACCAACCTAAGGATTCCACATGGAAATATTCTGTTATCTGATGGTTAAAACCCTACAGGTCACATTACACATCTAAATATGATGATATTGATGGCCAAACTAGAATTCCATAGAGCTGAAACTCTTTGCAGGATAATGCTCTCTGAAAAGAGACAAAATAGGTATTTGGGATAGCTGACTGCTCCGTGCATACACCTTTGAACATTCTTAGTGTGAATACTGCTAACATGCAGTATGTTTAATAAGCAGTTAAGAAGAATAACATTATGGCTGCTTTCAGCTTTCGGTGAACTTTGCATTATCAGGGGATTATCAAGATTTCTGTCCAATGGAATCTTACTGCAAAGCATATTCTTCTGTTCAAAGCTTGAAACTTTGCACGTGTCTTCATCAGAGAGTGCAGCTTCACACATTAAAGCAAGTTCTGATGAAGCTGGTGTATCTACAGAGTGCCATACACAGCCTTGATTGCCAACGCAATATAATTACGTCAGCTCAGACTCCACTCTCTATGACATATCCTTATGTTTTAATTTTTATCCTTTATGTTTTATCTTTATGCTTCCCAGTAAAAATAATTACACAGCAACAGAGCTCTACACTGAGGTGGCCGCAGTGCTGACCCCTTAGCTAGTTAGTTTTGAATTAGCAAAATTATCTTGATAAGTCTGTGGCTTGTGCTACACAGAGGTATTCTGTGCTGCAATGCTGGTATGTTATGTCAACTTCTTTAATTGAGCCTTTATAGCAGAGGAATATGGGATAAAAGGGTAAAACTTTCCTAACTAATCCAAGCCTTGCAACTGCAGACTTGAATTCAAATGTCTCCTGGAATGCACCTGAAAAGAAACACACCACGTTGTCTCACTAGTGATAAATAAGTAATTATTCTTCTTCCCCACAAACAACACTGAGTCAGCTCTCACAACCCTTGAAGGGCCACAGCCCACCTTAATTTTAGTAAGGGTGGAATCTTTTATGTCCTCAGTGGTCAGCACAGGTCTGTTCTCTGCCCTTTGCCCTGAAAACAGTACGGCAGTTGTGCTATACTCAGGCTATATATAGCACTTCAGAGATATCAAGGGGTGACCTTGACCTCAAGCCCTTACAGATACTTAAGCTTTAAGGAATCACTTGATGGAAAGTCACAGAGGCATTTTAGCCCATTTGCTTCTTTCTGAAAACTTCACTACCAGTGCTCGAGGAGACACACTGAGTATCTTTCTAGCTGTTATATCCTACATGCATTTATTTTAAATGCCAATGAAGACAATGGGTGCTTTGATGGTTCTGTTTAACTGTGTTTGCACTGAATATTTATTTTGACAGTGATCCCACCATTAACAATAAAACCTCTCTCCCTCTCATTTTCTCCACCTTATAATGAGCACAAAAAAATTGCATTTTTTTCCCCCATTTTTAAAGGAAAATTACCAATGCAGTCCTGGATTACTTGAAGAACATTACAAAATAAGCTCCAGGGATGGACCTGCACACTATGCACATTTGTTGTAAAAGAAAACTAAACAAAATATATGCTGTTCCAAGTCTACAAAAGATTATTTTTTATATCTTTTTTTCAAAAATTCTGTAGACACTATGAGTAATAGTAAAATAAATAATAACACAATACCTTACTCCAGGATGAAGCTTTTCCTACAATAATAAGTTCAGTCAAAATAAGCTTTCCTGGAGAGTGTGTGTGTGTGTGTGGAAATTGGTGTAAAACTGCAGCTGAGACCTCTCTCCCTCTGTTTTCAATTGTGTAGTTCCCTCTCTTCAGTTTTTGCCAATTCTCCTTTGATCACATGGTAAGCTGATTCAATCCACTAACCAAGGAAAAATATGTGTGTGTTTAGCTTGAATAATCTCACCAATGTGAGCAGATGAGTGCCAAAGTTAACGGAAAGTGAAAAGAGTGTTTGAATAGAAAAGGAAAACGGAGGAAAGAGGAAGAGGGATCTCCCACTTTGAGTGATTAAATATGAATTGGCTCACTGTCATATAAACCCCTATTTTGCCATATAAGAAGGCTGCAAGTACAGTGACTGTTCTGCAGAGGCAAGGATTCTATTGATAAAGAGCATGTTCTAATGGATATTTCTCATTTCTTTAACTCATGTGCTTGAGAAATCAGAAAATACAGTTATTTGCAGAATGACTCAAAGCCATTACTAAGAACAGGCACAGTCTGAATGTACTCTTCTTCTGGAGGAAATGTACACATAACTGTTGAAGAATTTTGTTTTCAATCCTGTATTATCATCTATGTCTGATATATACAGCAATGTATTACATTCACCAACACCAACTGCTAAGGAAAAGAAGGTATGAAATGAATGACTCATTAGACTACACACTGCTGAAATGTGTTTCTAAAGAAATCCAAAATAACTGTCAAAATTTGTAGACAAATTTAAGGTTCTTCGCTCTCAAACTATTTGTATTCAAAATTCAGCCAAGCCACTATAGAATCATAGAAATATAAAATGCTTTGGGTTGGAAGGGATCTTAAAGATCATCTACTTCCAACCCCACTGCCATGGACAGGGACACCTTCCACAAGATTAGGTTGCTCAAAGCTCCATTGAACCTGGTCTTGAACACTTCCAGAGGTGGAACAGCCACAGCTTTTCTGGGCAACCTGCCCCAGTGTCTCACCACCTTCACAGTGAAGAATTTCTTCCCAATTTCTCATCTAAAGCTACCCTCTTCCAGTATGAAGCCATTAACCTTCATTCTGTCACTTACAAGCTCTTGTAAAAAGTCCACCCCCAGCTTTCCTGCAGTTCCCTTCAGATACTGGAAGGCTGCAATAACACCTTTCCAGAGCCTTTTCTTCCTCGGGATGAAGAAGCCCAAGTGTATCATCCTTTCTTCACAGGAGAGGTGTTCCATCCCGCAGATCATTTTTGTGGCCCTTCTCTGGACCTGCTGATGTCCTGCTTGTGCTGAGGACTCCAGAGCTGGATGCAAAGCCTTCAGCACTGTCCCACATGACATTCTGGTCTCCAAGATGGTGAAATATGGATTTGATGGATGGACAATTCAGTGGATAAAGAACTGGCTTGACGGCCACTGCCAAAAAGTGGTTGTCAATGGGTCAAGTGGAGACCAGTGACAAGTGGAGTCCCTCAAGGATCAGTACTGGGACCAGTCCTGTTTAACATCTTTGTCAGAGACCGGTGCTGTTTAATGCCTTTGTTGGTGACATAGACAGTGGGATTGAGGCACCCTCAGCAAGTTTGAAGATGACACCAAGCTGTGTGGTGGGATTAACACACTGGAAGGAAGGGATTGCCATCCCAAGGGACCTGGGCAGGTTTGAGAGGTGGGCCCATGGCAACCTCATGAAGTCCACCAAGGCCAAGTGCAAGGTCCTGCACCTCTGTAAGGCAATCCCAAACTCAAGTACAGGCTGGGTGGAGTATTTCATTTGTTGGGGCCAGAATTTCTACATAAATTCAGTTGGAGATTCAGTTCTTCAGTGACTTATCTGGACTAGGCACTTATGAAAGGAATTGGGGAAGAAAGACCCTCTCATGCACACTTTCTTTCTTTTCTTTGTGCAGGTTACCTTCCATGCCAACATCCACACCAATCTCAGAGCATGGAGGCAGACAGAAAACATGGAGGAGAAACAGATTAATGGGACATGCCCCAAGATGATGGTCAATACTGCTGTTTGAGTAGTAAATTATTACCCCCTTGAAGCAATGAGGAAACAGTGGATATGTTTTGCCCCTGAGGTGTGTCTCTGGGACAGAGTCCCTCCTGTGACTCCCACTCACATACTGAAGGTTAAACACCAACCTTTGCTTAGGGCTGTGCCCAAAGGTATAGCCTACCTTTCGGAAACAGATTCTGGCTTTTATCCCCAGCCTTTACTCTACGCAGGCAGCCAAGGTACTGAGTCGGGGAGGCTGTATCAATGGAGGTCATGTCTTCTGGTGGGATGGTGCTAAGGCAACGGCTAACCAGCATTCAGATACTCCTGCATCAGTTTTGCATCGTTGTACTTGGTTGTGGGTGAAATGTTGAGGCTTCTGGGGCTCCAGTTTCATAAAGATACGGATGACGTTTAGTCTCGCTGCCTATTTTTGTTGCTGCTTTTGCTGTCCCAGAGGTGGGCTGAGCTTTGAATTTCGAGGAGGCAAATAACTGATGCAAAATAATAGTGAGCAGAATGGGCTGCAGAAAACTTATTCCCTAAGGGATTGTAGATTCATTAGAGCATTCATTCATCATATGGGTGATGGTCTCTCGATCCTGCTCTGCTTCCCGTGTGTACGTGGCTGTGAAGGCTGAAAGTATTTCTGTATCTAGACTTTCCCAGTATTCCTTCAGATTTGAACTAGGCTGCTGATGTGCATGTAGCAGAACATCTCAGGGCCATTATATAATGCTGCTGCTTCCTACGTCACAGAAGTGGGGAATGCTTCTTAGGAGCATTTGATCGACTCCACATGTGTCCAAATAAAACCAAAACAATGTGAATACATTTTAACAGTACTATTTGTTGCTTAGGGTGTTCAGTAAGTATTACACGTTTGCCATTATTTTCTACAAGGCTCCTGTGGTGCATTTCCTCATTGTATGAATTTTACACTTTTACACTATATGTCTGCCTTAAACTAGGAAGCATGTATAGGTGTCTCAGTTGCTTCAGCACCCATTTCATCCTGATAATTACACTGGAACAGATTGCCCAGAGAGGTTGTAGGTGCTCCATCCCTGGAAACATTCAAGGTCGGATTGGATGGGGTTCTGAGCAGCCTGATCTGGTTAAAGATGTTCCTGCTCACTACAGTGGGCTTGGACTAGAAGAGCTTTAAAGGTCCTTTCTAACCCAAAATATTCTATGATTCTATAATTCTGTATTTCAAGGCTACTGGATGACTTGGGGCAGTCTTTAGGAAGCTCTACATCTTATCATCTGCAGCATCACTAGCAATTTGCTGGATGTCCTGAGCTGACAGTCACTGGAGGCAGGATTGTGAAGACCAACTCCTGATGGAATATCCTATATTTTTCAGTTTGTCTATCTCTACCAGGCTAAGTTGTTAAACTTTGAAGCACACTGTAAGTCTTTTTCTTGAGCAAGTAGTGTGGAGAGGATTTCAGACCCCCTATTTTCATGTATTAACAGCAAAGGAACCGATAGGATACAAATAGATATGATTAAAACTGAAATAAGCAGACTGGAGCTTCCTGGAAGTGGTTATTAAGCCTCCACACGTGTATATTAATTCTGTTAGTTTATTCAGAGAGTTTCCCAAGTAAGAGCCTGGGTAGTAATAGGCTATGGCCAATAGAACTCCCTGGTTCATCAAAAATATCAATATTCCTGTGTCCTGAAATATAGAAGGTAATGAAGTGTTAAACAGTTATGCACAGTGGTAGGTGACAATGCAAGAGAGACATTGTTCCTGATGGGTTAATATCCATGCACTAGTCTGTTACAGTGGCTGGAGAGCAATTTCCTATTCTTTTGTCTTGTCTGATGGTTAGTAAGCCCCATTTCTTCTGGTCTGTCTCACTTTGATGTTAAAATGACTGCATTTGAAATTATTTCAATCAAAATCTCAGTGCAATTACAGTATTTCCATAACATCAATCTAAAGTTATGTTAAAAGATATATTGACTTAGATTGTGGCCATTTGAGCTCTTATTTAGTTTAGTTTTAAAATGAAAACCCAGTAGACTGAAATGAATAGGTGAACAGTGACTAATATATATCTGTACTTAGTATTGTTTACGCTGTAAAACCTCTTCTTCTTTGATCATTGAGTAGTAGAAGGAAAGATAATATTAATTTTCTAATGTTATTGCAATGCTCAGATTTAAAAATGTTAATGATCCTTTTATTATTTATGCAGTTCTGTTGTTCAGGAAAACAGGAATGTTCTTGTCTAGAAATGCTTTACTCATGTTATTTTTTCTGTTAAAAAACATCTACCTGACAAGAACAGATTGCTGGATACTCAAGTATGCAATTTGAACTATTCTGGGAGTGGCAGGTAGAAGGAGTATGAACAACAAAGTCTGTAATTCCTCATGGCTATGACTAAACCGGGTAAGAAATCCAAAATAAAAGTAGATTCTTCACAACATTCAATTAAGTATGCTAATGGGACAGCTGAATTATCTTGCTTTCATTAATAGCTGCTTTTACTTGGCTCCTGAGCCACCCTACATGTGAACCACAGCCGTAGAA
Organism: Actenoides hombroni; assembly: GCA_024336885.1. Classification (NCBI taxonomy): domain Eukaryota; kingdom Metazoa; phylum Chordata; class Aves; order Coraciiformes; family Alcedinidae; genus Actenoides; species Actenoides hombroni. The sequence goes on along the minus strand of WUAM01000071.1, from coordinate 674,395 downwards.
GATGTAGTCAGTGTCTAATTGCCTAGTGACTAATTGCCTAATGCAAACAAAAGCAGTTCAATTGCAGCTTCTAATACACATGCAAATTCTTTACACTGTATACCATGGGGGAAGTAGAAGTTCTGCAGTGTCACTCCAGAACTGTGGGAGTATGTAAAATAGAGGAGAAAGACAGGATGGCAATGGTATAATAGCTGATAAGGAATCAAGCACTGGAAATTCAGTAAGAAGTCATTTTCCTATAGCATACAACAGCATGAGGATCCACCCTTTTTAATCTAATGGAGTTACAGTAAGTTAAAATTAATAAAAATAAGTATCAAAGCTGTATATATTGACTTTTGAAACAGACTTTCCTTGCCGCAGAAACCTAGTAGTAATATTCTAGTTTTTCTACTAGTAGAATACTAATTTTATCTTAATGAATCTTGCATTCACCTTAAAAAGGAAGTATGATTTCTTGGGTCCTAACAGGGTTTACTGTGATGGCACGATTCATCACATCTGCAAAGTTATGGACTTCCTCTTTTACACACATAAGAAAATAAAACCCACCAAAAAAGAGAATTTGCATTATTTCCCTCCCCTATCCAAGTCTGATAATGTTATGTGCTCCTTCAGATGTAGAACTGTAATAACTGATAACACTACCACAAATCTTACAGTGAAAGAGAAGGAATGGCAAAAAAGGGTTTTTTTTCCTGTTGTACCTGCCTCTTTTCTAGCTTCAGCCTCTACTGTTACAGAATCTACCACCACTGACCTACTGTGAGACAAGAGATTCATTCCAGATAGCAGAATCAGTATGCATCTGAGAAAGAAGAGCACTGGTTCCTGGTAAGATGAAATTATGCAGAGGTACGGAGACACGAAGTGTGTGTCAGATCCATACCCCTAGTCCCAGCTTACTACACATGCATCTTTCTATTTCAGGGTGTTTCCTTGCTGTTCCACATAAAAATAACCCATCACTATGCTCCTCTCTTACCCTGTGCTCATCATGTCTGTTTTTCTTCTTGGGTGTTTCCACCATTCTTCATTACTCACACTGCTCATACTGTGGCTTCCCTTAATACCTAAAAACCACGGGTTTTTTCCCCTGACTTTCCCTCATTTTGCAGCAAAGCTGGTGAAAGGCCCTGGAGCACATCTTATGAGTGGCTGAAAGAACTGGGGTTGTTTAGCCTGGAGAAAAGAAGACTCAAGGGAGACCTTATCAGCTCTACAACCACCTGAAAGAGGTTATAGAGAGGTGGGGGTCAGTCCATTCACGAAAGTAACAAGTGACAGGACAAGAGGAAATGGCTTCAAGCTGCACCAAGGGAAGTTTAAATTGGATATTAGGAAGAATTTCTTTACTGAACGGGTTCTCAGGCACTGGAATGGCTTGCCCAGGGCAGTAGTGGAAATCCCCATCCCTGGAGGTATTTAAGAGTCACCTAATTGTAGTGCTGAGGGATATGGTTTAGTCAAGGACTTGCCAGCGTTAGGTTAATGCTTGGACTGATCTTAAAAGTCTTTTCCAATCTGGGAAATTCTGTAGTTCTGTGACTATCTTATTATTAGAAGCTCTGTAAATGAGCCTCCTGTGGTTACACTGCAAGAGCAAAAGCTGGGGCCATTCATGCTAAAAACTTGCCCTAAAACTTTGGAAGTGAGAAAGTAAGAATATATTCAGTTAGTCACATACATTCAAGTTGACAAAACCAGACAAAGCAAGACCTTAGGATGGCTTGCCAGCTCTTACTATACATACTGCATAGTTATTTCATTGTTAAATAACGACACTGTGATCATTTCTGCATCTGTATCTCAGAGACAGTCACCATTCATAGGTGATACCCTATGGTTGCTCGGTGTTTGATATAAAAGAAGAACAAACTTACCTCCTCACGATCCTTAGCAGAGAGGAACACGCAGCAGTCTCTTTTTCCTAGAGAAGCACTCTGCCATAGTGCTGGGAATCTCCCAGGGAAATTTCACAGCCATTTCTCACTCCCTGGTACATCCTCTTCACACTACAGTTAGTAGTGAAACACAAAATTGTCAGAAAATACTGATTTCTTCATCCAGAACATTGATACTTTTTTTTTTCTTTGCCACTGAAAGTCTTGGGAGTCTAATCTCCCTCTCCACACAGGATCCTGAACTGTTAGTATAGGTTTCATGAGTCTGTAGCTTCTGGGCAGCCTGCAGACTCAGTCTACCCTGAGAACAGGTGTTGATTCACACCCACGTTGCTGCAGTTGCCTGGGGTAATTGTCATTCCTGTCAATTCTGATTAATAATTTGTGAGAATACTGATACAGGAACTTTAAATTCCCAGAGCAGCTGCAGGGCACCTGGGGGACTTGTCTTAGAATTCTAGGTTCTGAAAATACAATGGACTAAATAAAATATCTGACCTTTTCAGACTTGAATAGAGACCTATTCTAAATTGGAAGAGTTATGGGTTGTGTGTTAGGGGGTTAACGTTCTGAATTAATACAATGTAAGTTTGTTTTTCAAGTATTTCTGTTCCTATTGATCAGTGTCATTCTGTTTATTGTCATGTGTATTACAGTTAATAATAGGAAAACATTGTTTTCTATTATACCCAGTGGAATGATGCTGTAACACTTTGATTCTTAATCAATTATGATTATCAGAAACAGTACAGAACAATCATCATGAGACCAATTTATTCTGCTTGCTCAGTGTTTACAAACTAGTGAAAACCTAGGTTCCAGTCAGGCATTACTTTGTATCAGAATCTCCCTTATTAATAGGTCAGTGCTGAAAAATCAACACCCATGGCTGGGAAAAAAAGTAGAAAACAATTAGTAGTGCTTTCAAATTCTTTTATAAGGCAAATAGTTTCAGCATTAATAGTAAATCAACTCAGAGAGTAAAGACAATGATTAATTTGCATACAATGGCATTATTTATAGTTAACTACAACAAAAATTATTCTTTAAGCAAATTCAATGATAACCATAATTCCAAGAGGAATTAACTGCTTATTAGAAAACGTTTTACTTGAAATAAAATGTTGAGTATGTAAATATTAAAATATCTGAACTACTGATTTTGAATGATTCAGAATTAAATGATTTGTTTTAAATGGTAAATTTCATTTTGCATTTGTTTTACCACATGCAAAAAACTGAGGCTACATAACTTGGAAAAAAAATTTTAAGGTCATTTTTTTTTCTTGAGTGAAGGATTTCAGGTTTATCAGAAATTGTTGTGATTTTCTTTTTTAAAACTTGGCATGATCTTTTATTGTGAATTCACACACACCATTACTTCTTTTGTTTCTATTCTAGTGATATAACTGCAGAATTAAAAAAAAAAAAAAAAAGAGTAAATTAATTCCGCTTCTCTCAAAAC